>CM077459.1:11437997-12037997 GCA_039654765.1 Mylopharyngodon piceus | reverse complement strand
TGCATTCCTCTTTTCTCTACAGTATCTCTCCTTCCATCTCTCTCTCTCTCTGTCACAAACAGTAGCTGCTCCCTCACGCCAGCTCTGGCACATGTGGGAGTGAGCGAGGAGCAGAGGTAGGGTTGGACGCTACCATTGTGAGTTGCTTGGGCGTGTTCTGGGAGCTCCTCCTACAATGATCGGATCGGGAGGAGGGACGGAGAGTGCGAGTGAGAGCGCTCGCATCCTAATCTTCCTGTTCAGCATCTCTGCTGGCTGTCTGGATGATCCCTCTCTCTTATGTTTGAACACCGGATACACAGCTTTTTGGGGGATTTCAAATTTTTACATTTTTAAAAATAGAGGGACTATTTTGGTGCATAATTTAACGGTAAGAAAGTTGATTTGTTTCTTTGTGTATTGTGTACTAGATATAGAGTGATATAGTGTATCAAATGTTTTTTTCTGTTTTGTTTTGCCATGAAAGTCCATACTAGAGGCTGCAGTGGGGGTTTCTGCAGAGTAAAAGTTTATGAAATATTAAAGGGAAGAACCATGTTTGAAGCTCACAGAGGCATGAAAACTAAGCTTCACTGCACAGAAAACTCGGCTAAAGGGAGTTTTTCTTTAAAATCAACTGTAACCGAAGACATTGAAGCGTTTAGGTGATGCTTCCATTTATAGAATGAATCAATAAGAGTCTGGTTGCTGCCTAGTAGATTTTGGAAGCAGTTACATAATCAATACACAGTGAAAATATTTCTCCCGCAGAGACTAAGTGATGCAATAAGCTAATATGATAAAGTGCACAATCGTCGCCACTTTCGGAAAGCAGAACATTTATCAATCGCGGAGAGAAGTTGTGCTGGAAGCATTACGAAACTTGCTTTTTCACATTACTTATATCCTCACAGAAATGAAGAGACATATGTTGGCCTTCTCTTTTTGACATGAAAAGCATCATTAAGTTTATGAAAATGAGATGTGCAGTGATGCAAAAATGTGAACTGATTAAACTATAAAATTGATGTTTTGAGGTATCACTTTCAGCGCACTCCACTGTGTTCAGAAATGTGTGGGTGAATGCAAGTTAATACTGTGTATTTATAAATTGTGTGCGTACTAGTTGTGTACTGAAGGGTGGGGGATCTCCTTGCAATGGATAAAAACATATGCATTATTCATATCCTCTAAATGTCTCACGGGCACCAGAAGCACCATTATAGCCTTTCTCAGATACAAAAACTGTTCATTAAACACTCATGGTGAATCTAGTTATGTAGTAAATACAGTACTGTATGCTGCATATTACTGCAGGTGAACTTATTCATGTGATCAACTTAACCCACCTAGCAAATCTAGAAAAAATTGTTTCCAACTCACCCTCCCAGATTTCTTTGGATCGTTAGCTGTCTTCTGTGGCTTTCAAACTGCTCCTCCGTGGATTTCTGGTGATCAAAGGTAGAAAACATGTTATAAAAATATGACTTATTAGAGGCACCTCACGGCGAGGGAGTGCAGGCTGAAAACAAAATCTTGGAAACTGCTTTGAGTTAGCAGAAGCACTACATCAAATTTGGATCAGTTTTTGCATCATAGTGTTAAATGTTCCACTGCCAGAAACGGGACTAAAGCTCCATAGAAGAGATGGCAAATACTCAGACTTAAAAATAGCACACAATTCCCAAATGGAACGTCTCTCATTTCTAAAAAGCAAAAACCCTTTGCTTTTTAATGAATATTTTGTGGGGGGGGTTTAAAAAAGAAAACAAGAGGAGTCCAAATTTAGTTTCAACACTTTACCATGTTTAAATCCATTCCACAGAATTTAATATTCCCTTACATAGACAGATAGATAGATAGATAGATAGATAGATAGATAGATAGATAGATAGATAGATAGATAGATGTAGCTCTTCAGTAGGATTAAATCTAAATTCTCTCTTTCAATGATCCAAATATAAAGTGAAGATGTGAAATGTACTAGCATTTACCAATGAGATCATGTTATACAAAGAATTAGGACATATATTATATTGAACGAACAATTGGCACCATTACTATCTGCCAAAACTGGGACTTCACACTCAATTTCACCACCAACTTTTCACCTGTCTTTATCTAATGGTCATGTTTTTAATCATCTGTAACTAAGCTACATGGACGAAATTGAATGTGAGCATGTGCAAAGAGTGGAAATTTTTAAAAGAGTTCTGTTTTTTCAACCTAGCATTGGCAGTTAATGTAATGCCAATTTTGCAGTCCTACAGTTGGCTTCTGTTTTATGTTTGCGAGCGAAGCTTTTTTTCTGGACGATAAATCTCAAGAGGGAGCAAAGAAAATCGGAGCAGAATGTCCCTGAAGAACATGCTTTAATGTACTGCAAGTTTTCTTCTCCAACTCTTCCTCGCTTTTGTTTGAACCAGCTTCCTGAAACCATGAGGATTAACCTCGGACTTTTTTTATCTGCAAGAATATGATAGGTGTCAGAGTCGACATTAACACATTGAAGCACAAATACATCTCGTTAAGTATCACAGGTTTCCTTGTCAGTGAGGAGCTTTCTTTGACTAACAAATGGAAATAAAAATAAATAAAACATATATATGCAATAGTAGTCAGCCATAGAAGAAGATGTTGCTGAATTGAGGAAGTGCATGGATGTCTGCAGACTCTTTAATATTTTACTAGAGCTCTGCTCACAGCAGGGTTCTCCCTAATAGATCAACATGGCGGATTTTCACACTGTGATTTATTCCCTTTGTGCTGCTTTTTTAATCGAATAACTATGCATTTGAACAGACATTTTGAACTCTTCGGTTTCAACTATGATCCATTTGAAGAGGTTGAGCCTCCATGTTTTATCTTAGGCATGTGTTGTGGTGTACATTTGATTGAATTGTGCATGAATTTAAAGATAGTGTAATTTTTTTTAGATGTTTAAGTCAATATGAAATCAAATTTTAATGTGCATTCCTGGTCTTATTGTGAATGATTCATTGCTGCAAGTCGCTTGTCGTTGTCAATTTTTAATCAAAACGTGATCTCCCTGAAACAACTTTCCTTTTCTGCTGACATCACTGAGGCTTCACTGTATAGCAAACTTGCTGTCAATCTAGTCTCAGCCTTAGACGTCACGCCCATGGACCATTGGCTGAATGTCTGATGCATATGGCACACTTAACTGGAAACACTTCAGGATTTTCAATTTTCGTCATCTGGTTGGTTGAATTCTACAGGATGTCCGTGAGACGTCGTGTGTGTCGCGTTCTTTAACTTTAAACAAATGCCATGACGCCATACCCCATCGTAGAAGAAGAACGCCATCGTGTTTACAATGGTGACAATGAGCGCTTACCAGGGTCAACTAAACACTGGATTTTCAAAAGTATGTGAAGTTCGCAGCTCCATTGTTGCAGTAAACTTGCACAACATTCTTGAATGAATAATTTATTAGATGCATTACGGTCTGTTATTGTTGGTACATCGACTTTCATTTTCATGCCCCTAAACATGACGTGGAACAAAACAAACTGTGATTGGTTGCGTTACATGTCAGTCAAATGTCCTCTTGGGCGGTCCTTGGCCAATGAAAGCTGCGATAGAGTCCAAACCTTCTGCCGTCAGTCTGAAGGTCTGTCTACGTGAGACTACTGTCAGTCTGACTATTCTGGTACATAACACCCACTTTTCAACATACAAATAGTTTGCAATTGACAAAAAGCCTTATTTTTTGTGATTTTTGTATTTTATTAAATATCACATTTAACTCAGAAAGATGATGCATTTTGAAAGTTCTCTTACTCTTGTTTAATATACTAAGACTAACTCTCATGGTAATTCAAAACTATTTTATGTTTTGTTGAATTGGAGGTGAATTTGTATGATCTCATTCATAGGTTTTTCTACAGTTTTCTTAAAAAAATTGTCTGGTTTTTTGTACAATTCAAATTGCACAAATTTAAACGAATTTGCCATCAATTAGCCAAAGTGTAAAATAGTTAAATTTTCTCATGTGATGAGACTGGACTATGAGTAAGCCATTCGTATTGTGATGTCTCGAAAAAGTTTAAACTTTGTGGTGTTTTCAAAACATTGCTTTATTTGTTTGAGAAGCCAGACATAGCAACAGGCTCCACCAATAGCATGAATTTGGGGCAGGGCCAGTTTTTGTTTGGCCAATGAAAGATAGAGAGGGCGGAGTGTTGCAATAGAGCAGTGCAGGGATGACATCAAAACCTGGTTCCCTCAAGATTTCTGTGGGTTTTCAATAAAGGTCTGTGGTAAACATAAGTTGACGATACTTGGACGTTTTGTTCTTACATACACTCACACCCGAAATGTTGTTATCTAGTTACTTATTAGAAACATACTTTTTTGTAAAATTTGTTTTTTCGATATGGGTGTGTGTAGTTTATGTTGTAGAACAAAACATCCAAGTATCGTCAACTTATGTTTACCACAGACCTTATTTTACTTATAAATTGAAAAAACCCATTATAAAACCCCATAGGAAAATCTAAAGGGAACCAGTGGTGAGTTAGTCTTCCGGGTTTTGACATCATCCATGCACCACTCTATTCCATTTGTTGAAATTAACAGAAATAACTTGTTTTATCTTGTGTCTAATACCAGTTGAAATGTAAAAATTATGAAATTATATTTCATAAAAGCTATACTCGCCAGTCTGTTCAGTTATTTCCTGCACGCCCATGTAATTTCAAAGACAATGCTAATTTTGTGGTCCAAGTGGAGCAGACTCAGAGATTACTGATTGTTCTTTAAAAATATATAGCTGTAATCAGAGTGGATAAAATATCTCATGTTAACTATAGACTCACTCTCATTCACCTATACCATTTAAAGATAATTTAGGCCTGGCAAAGGGTATCATTTGGTTAATGAAACGAGGACATTTTGTGACTCCCCTCATGTCAAGAAAATCAATAAGACTAAGCGTGTTCCTAATGGTCTCACTAATAGAGACCCGGTTGCCATAGTGTTGTGATGCTAGACGTGATACAGTGTATGATTCACACCTGCTTATCTACACTAAATCTCTATGAAAATGAATCTAGACTTAACACTGTAGTTGTTTCAGTTAACACATGCTATGCTACAAATGGATTCTCGGCAGCTATTGGAGATCTTGATAACCCTTCAACGCAGCATGTTTTATGTGTGCGCTTCTGAATTGCAAGGAACGGGAATCAATCAATAACTTTAAATTTGTCATAGTAATGTGTGCATCTTCAAGCTCAAAAATAGATGTGGGTGAGACGTGCCTCTCCTCTTCAGCTTAATGGACCTCTCAGATTGTATTTATCTCTCCTGATCTGTCTATGTGCTTGTGTATGATAGTATTAAAAGCATGTTATTGAATGTGTGGCTACCACAAGATTAAAGATGGAGAATATTGTAGGTTTTAAAATGTGTGCATGTAATTCATTTTCATGCTTTTATTGTAAGGTATTAGATTTGACCGTTTGATGCATGGCACTTATTACAGATCTGTCAGGATGTGATGTTTCATCCAAACCACCATGAGTAATGACCTTTGAACTCTACCTATGATTCTATATGACTGTCCTCTTTATATAAAGTAGTATATATATATATATATATATATATATATATATATATATATATATATTTGTTTTCTTATTATTTATTTGTTTATTATTGTTTGACGTGGCGGGTAATTTTTTTTTTTTTTTTTTTTTTTTGTCCAAAGGCCTTAATAATACTAAAAAACAAAGATATGACATCTAAAGTATGTAAGGTAGTACAACCAGATCTCTTTTATTGAATCAAAAAGGTTTTAATTATATTTTCCTAAAGGTATTTTAAATATTTTAAAGTGTCAAAAGGTCATTCAGTTTAACCATCCAAATATTCTGGCATGATTTTATAACATCATATATCAACATAGTGCAAAATGGTATTAAAATTATGTGTAGAAGTCGTTGCTTTGTTATGAGAAAGAATGTCCAGAAAATGAATTTCATTGATGTCATTCGGAGTAACCAATATAAAGGGAACATTTTGGATCAAGTCATGCGGTCAATATCATGTGACAGGATGTGACATCATTCAGACACCTGCAAAGGACCACATGGTTGTGAAGCAAAGTAACTAACTCTCTTTTAACTATTTGAAAAATTCATGTTTTCATTTGCTCATACGCATGTCCCAAAACATCAGGTCATTCGGTACAACCATTATAAAATATGGAAAATGTTGTAATATTTTAAAAACTTGTACTAAATATAAAATGTTTGATTGTCCTTTTGCTAGCTAGCTAGATATCAGCCTGTTAGCATTGTTTGAAAATATCGTCATTCAGTATAACCAAAAGTGTCATTCGGTAAAACCGAAATTCTAGTTAAACCGAATGACATTTTTGGTGACAAATTTTGTCCATCTTGTAAAAAATGACAAAAGCAGCGTTAATTAATTATAAAAACCACATAATCTCATTGTTAACACTTAATAAAACTTCAAAATTAATTAAATCTTCATTATGTTTTTTTACACTTTTAAAAACTTTATTCATCAATGACCCATCTAATATATATATATATAAAATTTTATTTTTTTCTCATTTTGGGGAGTAAGTTCTATATTATATTCAGAAAAGTTAAAATATTTTTTTGAACATTGAGCATGAATTATTAAATCAATTAATAAATATATTTATTAAATCATGATTATTATATCATGAGAATAATTCATGTCATTCTCATGATTTAATAAATTTATGATTTAATAATGCATCTTAATATAGCAAATCCCAGTCAAGCATCTAAATTTGGTTCTCCAGATGTCTGAAATGATCTGGGTCTTTACTGTAATTAATTAACGAATATGACAATTAAACCTTGTATATCCAGTGAAAACATCAGATTGACTCTTTTATGAATATTGCATACAGCGCAGTATAATATTACTGAATTATGTAAATATATGTCTTTATGAAACTCATTGTTTTTTGTGCAGTACTGCACATGATTAAAGGGAGAGAAACTGCACACGGGAGCAGGAAAATAGGTGCATACGTGAACTCAAAGCAGCAGTTATGTAACACCCAGCTGGCTGTTTCATCTAGGGAAGCTGAAGAAGGGAGTGCTGGGTGGGGTTGTGTGGAAACATACATCAACACGCACTGTGCTGCTGTGTATGCCGCCACTGTTAACCAGGATGCAAGCTTCTCACCAAAGTTATTATAATAATTTTTTTTTTCTTTAATTTTTATTTTTATATTTTTATATTATATTAAAATTATTTGACTATTTTTTACATTTAAATGTTAGACTAGTTTTATATAGAAATAATACAATTAAAAAATATAGAAAATTTGATGTAATATAAACAATACAATTAACTAAAAAAATAAAGACATACATTTAAAAAAAAAACAAAAAAAAAACAGAATGACAATGAAATAAGTTATTAGTTTTTGCAGTTTTCAACCCATTTTATTTCCGTAATGTAATGTATTTCTGAGTGAAACTCTGTATTCAACAAGAAAAACTGTAGAAGGGACTTGATGTTGTCCAGTGGGAATTGATTGCATCATGCAAAGTGGGTGTTGGAAAGTCGCTACAGAGGAAGAACAAGTTATTAAATTTCAATAAACGATTAAAAAGCTAAACTATATTTTTCTTTGCAGTAAAGACTGATGAATATTTACAGGAAGATCATGAATGTGCATTAAGAAAGTAAACTGTGTTAAATTTTGATTTCATATTGATCTCATTAGCACAACCCGATCTAACAGCAATTCGTATGTATTTTACGAGGTGGCTAATTCGTACGTTTTATGCTAAATCGTATGTATTTCACGAGTTGCCAAATTCGTATGAATTCGTACGAATGACCTACCCCTAAACCTACCCGTCACTGCGGTTTAGACAAATCGTATGAATTCGTACGAGTGAGGTTGTACAAATTTGTACAAATTAGCCACCTCATAAAATACAAATGAATTGGTCATGAGATAGCGTTGCATTAGCGATGTTTCCATCCAAAGTTGCGAATTTAAAGGTGCAGTAAGCAAATTCTGAGAAACGCTGTTGAAAGTGGACCGGATCGAGCACCAAAACACACTTGTAGCTAATCAGCAGTAAGGGGTGTATACACTCATGAGCAGGGAGGTACCTGCATAAAGTATTTGTGAATTTTGGGGCGGAGCTATCAAGATAGGGGTGTGATTCTTTTGTTTGTTTGTTTGTTTGTTTTAGTGATTTAAAATATCAACAGCGTTTCTAAGAAATCACCTACTGCACCTTTAACTTGTGCGCAAAATTGGAATATCGCGTAAAACATTTGTGAATAATGCAGCATTTCCGTCACTTCCTGGGAAATTGGCACAAAATATCTGTAATACAAATGGAAGTTCCTGCAATCGGGGAAGCCACTTTTTTTTGTACATCTTAAATGACTCGTGTCTCAGAGCACACCAACGAAACACAATAAACACTGTCATGTTATTCAGCATTCGGATGCCTGGTGTTTGGGAACGCAATCGTGTGAGACGCTTCTGGGAGGGAATTGAAACAATTCATTCTGATGACAGACTTTGGTTCAAATATTTCAGAATGATCAAACCAACATTTGCGATGCTGTGCAGTGAAACTGATCCTCATGAGCTTGTAGTTGCGCTTCGATGAATTTATTCGGTAAATGTGTTTCCTTCGTAGTTTATGCACATATCTTCTTATCGGATAAGTGTTTTTTCTGTGTGATATCCCAAAAGGCACATAAAAATATGTGGATGGAAACATGTCTGTGTGAGTGGCTCATGAAACCAGTCAGTTAAACAAAACAAAACAAAACAAAACAAAACAAAACAAACAGGAATAGCTTTGTTTCACAGAGGCAGACTGTCATTTCCTCCTCAAAGTGAGCAAAGAAAGATTCCATGCAATACTTTATCAATGATGAGGGACGCTAGCTGCAATCAGCTGTCTACGGTAATAATAAAATGCAATGAGACAACAGAGAGACACGGAACTGATAAATCCTTTTCTCATGTCATCTATGCACTCTCGCTCCGAGAGACGGAGAGTAATCTAAAGCCATTCGTGGCCAGTGGACAGAATAAAATTTCCGCAGTATTAAGCAGGATTAAATTGCAGCTCTCATCTGTCATGACGACAACTGATCTCACAAACTGATTCTCTGTTATTTTCCCCTTACACATCCCTACCATCTCAGAGATAAAGGTCAGTGATAATACAGATCATTTACTGACTTGTAGACATTCGGGATGAATGCTCTGGACTTCTTTCAAGGGCCCTAACCACTATAGACATTGACAGATTCTTAAACATTTAAAGGGATAGTTCACCCAAAAATGAAAATGCCATTATCATTTACTCACCCTCATGTCTTTCCAAACCTGTTTGAGTTTATTTCTTCTGTATTCATCTCTTTTTTCCTTGCAATTAATAGGGACTAGAACTTCAAAAAGACTTAAAAACACCATAAAAACAATTCATAAGATTCATGCACTATATTTAGTAAATAGACTGAATAGGCTGAAATTTAAGTTATTTAAAATAAAAAAAATAGAGATCCACCATAATCTCCTTGATATGAAAGCTTGTTTCCGCCATGAAATAAAAAAAGTATCTGCGACTTTTTATCTCATAATTCTGACTTTTTTTCTCAAATTTTCGAGTTTATATCGCACAATTCTGACTATTTTTTCTCAGAATTGCGAGATATAAACTCACAACTGTGAGTTATAAAGTCAGAATTGCGTGATATAAAGTCAGAATTGCGAGTTATAAAGTCAGAATTGCGAGTTATAAAGTAAGAATTGCGATATAGAATTGCGAGTTATAAAGTCAGAATTGCGAGTTATAAAGTCAGAATTGCGTGGCTTTATAACTCGCAATTCTGACTTTATATCACGCAATTATGACTTTATAACTCAAAATTCTGACTTTATAACTCGCAATTCTGACTTTATCCCCCAGTTTCACAGACAAGGCTTAAGTCTAGTCCGAGACTAAAATGCATGTTTGAGCTGTTTTAACTGAAAGCAACTTGTACTGACATATCTTAAAACAGTCATTGTTTTGTCTCAAGATGCGCATCAGTAATGTTATTTTCTAGTGTACCTTTATAAAAGCTACTTAAATATCCTAATTGAACTAAGGCCTAATCCTGGCTTAGGCTAAGCCCTGTCTGTGAAACCGGGCCTATATCACACAATTCTGACTTTATAACTCGCAATTCTGACTTTATAACTCGCAATTCTGACTTTATATAACGCAATTCTGACTTTATAACTCGCAATTCTGACTTTATAACTCAAAATTCTGACTTTATAACTCGCAATTCTGACTTTATAACTCGCAATTCTGACTTTATATAACGCAATTCTGACTTTATAACTCGCAATTCTGACTTTATATCTCAAAATTCTGACTTTATAACTCGCAATTCTGACTTTATCCCCCGGTTTCACAGACAAGGCTTAAGTCTAGTCCGAGACTAAAATGCATGTTTGAGCTGTTTTAACTGAAAGCAACTTGTAATGACATATCTTAAAACAGTCATTGTTTTGTCTCAAGATGCGCATCAGTAATGTTATTTTCTAGTGTACCTTTATAAAAGCTACTTAAATATCCTAATTGAACTAAGGCCTAATCCTGGCTTAGGCTAAGCCCTGTCTGTGAAACCGGGCCTATATCACACAATTCTGACTTTATAACTCGCAATTCTGACTTTATAACTCGCAATTCTGACTTTATATAACGCAATTCTGACTTTATAACTCGCAATTCTGACTTTATAACTCGCAATTCTGACTATATATCACACAATTCTGACTTTATAACCAACAATTCTGACTTTATAACTCGCAATTCTGACTTTATATAACGCAATTCTGACTTTATAACTCGCAATTCAGACTTTATAACTCGCAATTGTGTTTGTCTTGCAATTCTGAGAAAAAGTCAGAATTGTGAGATATAAAGTCATAATTACGTGATAAAAACTTGCAGTTGTGAGAAAAAATGTCAGAATTGCGACTTTATATCTCACAATTCCGACTTTATAACACGCAATTCTGACTTTATAACTCACAATTGTTTAAATCTCGCAATTGTGAGAAAAAAGTCAGAATTGTGAGATAAAAAGTCACAATTACTTTTTATTTTTTTTATTAGGGTCGAAAAAAAGCTTCCATACGTTGATTTGTGAACAAATTGTTCTGTTTTTCAATAAATCAGTTGATCTGGTTCACAATACCAGAATTATTCCTTCACAAATTCATTTCTCTAGCTCGAAAGACATTGTAACAACTAAAGTAATTTAATTCAGCATCTTTATGCCGTCAAGACCTGCTTTTAATAATATATATATATATATATAAATAAAATTTTATATATATGTATATAAAACTAAAGCAGAATTCACACATTTGTAAATAGTATTTTATATCATTTAAATGTATATTATACATCATTTAAAAATTGTATTTAATTTAAATTAAATATTTACATAATTTATTTTATGTAACTTAAAAAGTTGTATCATAGATCATTTAAATGTGAATTTTAGATAATTTAATTGTATTTCAAATAAACCATATAGTTTACATATGTGTTTAGATCATTTACATAATTGTATTTAAAATGGACAGCTGAAATAAAGTGCCTGTAGCATGTTTTGCATTAGTCTTGCCAGAGATGTTGTTGTTGTTGTTCTGAAAACTTCATTTGGTGCAGCCATCATCCTGCCGCCTAACCTCTGACGTCAACGGCTCCTGGTTGGAGACTTGCAGGTTTTGGAGCCATGAAAATGAATGAAAATCATGTCTGAATCTGTGTTCCTGGAGCTGTGATTCATATTTTATATTAAGCGTTTAAGGCAGATGCCTGGAGCTACACAGGGGCTTCATAGTCAGATCATGATGAGTTAACAGCAGGCTGTCGGTGTTTGGAGAGGCTGTAGTTTACCTCTTTCGGATTAACTCACAAGTTTGACTCAATCAACGCTTTCAGCGAGAGCTAAATTAGATCATCTTTGCACTGGGTTAGAAATAGCATCTCTGTTAATGAAGATGTCACTGTCATCATGAGAGCTGTGGTCACAGTAGCTTTGAAAGATCTGACATTTATGTTAACCACATGGGATTTTGACTGTGGTTTTGTTGTCAGCGGGTGTTTTCTTTGAACTTTGTCAAGTTTTTCTTCTTGTCTGTGGAAATACATTATTTTTTCACATTTATCACTGTCACAGCATAGAGTATGTTGTTAAATTATCCAACTAAAATCTTCCGAAAACCGTTGGGGACCTGGTTTATATATACAAATACAACAGTTAGTTCTGGTTCTCAAATCTTTTCAAGCCATGCGATATTCTACTAATGTCACACGGAAATGGTTTCACAATTTGTATCACTCCGCTTGTTTCTGCCGGATCTATACTGGCAGCTTTTGTCAATGGCAGAGGAGCAAACGCACTATAATTTTACAGTTATTGTATCATGGAATGTAGTTTTTTAGGTGAGAATGTACTTGTTTAGACCTCAAATATGCGATTTATATATAAACATAGCGCCTTTTTGAAAATTAGTTTAGACGTTTTCGCTCCAGGCCATCAGCGGCTGTTCAGTGCTCATGTACGAGCCAAAAACAGCTTTATCTCAGCCAGTCCTTCGGGAATTTGCCGCTGGCTCTTATAATCAATTAACGCTGCTTTTGTCATTTTTTACAAGATGAACAAAATCTGTCACCAAAAAAGTCATTCGGTTTAACCAAAATTTCGATTTTACCAAATTACACTTTTGGTTATACCGAATGACAATATTTTCAAACATTGCTAACAGGCTGATATCTAGCTAGCTAGCAAAAGGACAATCAAATATTTTATATTTAGTACAAGTTTTTAAAATATTACAACATTTTCCATGTTTTATAGCGGTTGTACCGAATGACCTGATGTTTCGGGACATGCGTATGAGCAAGTGAAAACATGAATTTTTCAAATAGTTAAGAGAGAGTTAGTTACTTTGCTTCATGACCATGTGGTCCTTTGCAGGTGTCTGAATGATGTCACATCCTGTCACATGATATTGACCACATGACTTGATCCAAAATGGTCCCTTTATGTTGGTTAACCCGAATGACATCAATGAAATTCATTTTTCCGGACACTCTTTCTCATAACAAAGCAACGACTTCTACTCATAATTTTAATAGCAATTTGCACTATGATATTTGATGCCAGAATAAAAAAATATATACATTTATTACATTTTAAGATATTTTAATCACAAATGAAATGGCTGTATTGGCCTTTGGATGGTTAAACTGAATGACCTTTTGACACTTCAAAATCTTTAAAATACCTTTATATGTAGGAAAATATAATTAAAACCTTTTGGATTCAATAAAAGAGATCTAGTTGTACTACCTTACATACTTTGGATGTCATATCTTTGTTTTTTATTATTATTAAGGACTTTGGACAAAAAAATGACCCGTCACATCATTGACCCATATATATATATATATATATATATATATATATATAATTTATATCATTTATATATAATTTATATCATTTATATATAATTTATAATATATATATATATGATGGTTATGATGGTATGACCTGTTTAAACAAACTACAGACTACAGCAACTTCTGTTACAAAATATTACCCCTCAGTGCTTATTTTAGGGTATGTTTTGAGAAAAATGAACCCCAAGTACTTGTTCATGCCCCAGATTCAAGCCCAAACCTGCAGAGTTAGAAAGATCCAATACCAAAGGGATGGACAGCACATAGCCTAGATACATGTATAATGTTTGGGAAAGTCAGCTTTGTGGTTCAGAAAGAGCAATATAACACAAGACAAAGAAACTCAGCCAGTGCTGATATGTTTCAGGGATTGCATCAGAACAAGACACTTACTAACTGATCTAAATGAGTAACAAGCATGAATATTGACTCGGGACAGATTTCAAACCAATTAGATAAACCTCATTTAGACCAATCTGTGTATTTGATTATGAGCAATTAGATTGTGTTTAATTGGGCTGTGCTACATTGTCAAAAAACATGGATGTGCCACTAAAGGAAGAGAAATGAGCTGGCAGTTCCAAGGCTTTACCTGGTTATTTATTGGTTACGCCAGTAGGTTGTGACCGTCTTATTGAGAGATTCATTAATCCATTCGACCAATATTTGTTGCTGATTCATTAATGAACAAAACTCTTTGACTCATTCATTATTAATTAAACAGATTCGTTCAGAATCTAAACAGGTTTCAATGGCCCTGTCCCAAATGGCATCCTAAACACTCGGCGTCTTCCTATGAGTCCGCACTTTCGTGACGTAATGCCGCTTTGACTGTCAGGAAGATTTCTGCTGCGGAGCTCACATCAGTGCGGGCTCTGCAAAAGTGCGCATCGAGGGCGCATGTCGACCGCAAAGGGGGCGCTCGCAAGCACCCTTCTGAGATCTAAAATTGACAAACGGGACCCCTTACGGTCTCGTCGACTTAACAGACACGCGCACACAGCAGCCATTGTAAGACCACAAGACCGAAAGTGCTATATGCTATTTAGGACAGGGCCTATCTTTATGAGCGATTGAATCATTAATTCAAGTGATTCAAAAACGCTGATTCATTCAGGAATTAATAGATGCCAGTGTGTCGCAGCTAGCGGTTCTGCTACGGTATTTTGAAACTATTTTCGTTGACACAATAAAAAAGCTGACAATATTGTGTCTAAAATATACTCAATATTAACTTTGTTTATTGGACTGTATAAAAGCAATATTTTTCTAGATTTTCTGGACCTTCCAAATCTATCCTAGGTTTATATCAGTGAAATATAAGTTATATTTTTCTGTATAGCTATGTTATGTAACCATTCTCTGTTGTTTTACTGTCCACCTCTATTTTTTTTTTTTTTCCACTGATCAGCATGACTTTGTCAACATTGTGTAGTTTTTTCTTACATGCGAGAAGACCTGTCAATTTACTGTTGTTTAATCAAGTGTGTACATGGAAGAAACAGCTTTCCTCTGAATGGCCATGTTGTTGTATTTACATCAGACATTTAAAGCAGCTGTTCCACTACGCTTTGTATTCCACTCAAAACAAAACAGATATTGTTTGAGTGGAATGTGGAGATTTGCATTGCATCTCTCAATGTATATGACTTGCACAACAGACAAATACATTCATACATACATACAAACTTCCACTACCACGCACTTTTTTACAAAACCCCACCCTATTTAGACTTCTCAGCCAATCCAATATTAGCAATGCCAAATATGTATATAGAGAGAGTTTCTCATTGGCTAGTTTTCTAGCGTGGGCCGGCCCACTGATGCTGTTTGCTGTTTACAGAGGCTACTTTTGGGTGTATCTCTCAGGTAGTAGGAACATTTTATGCTTGGTATGTAAAAACTACTTAACTTAAATTTAACTTTTGCAAAAGGGCATATTGAGACATATACAGCACATAACGCTATTCATATCACATTGTGGGACGCATTGCATGGATGTTATAATATACAGTATAGTAGATGAGTAGACTGCCTCAGAACATTCTCATTATCTTGGATAGTAGAATAGTGAATATTTAGGTCTGTGATGATCAGATGCATGATGAATATTGAGATGTAATAGGCTTTAGTTTTAGCTCCTGTCCCCAAAAGCTGCACACACACACTCACCATCAGCAATTCATGCAGTTTTGGTGACATTTTCCTCCTTTTTGGAGAAGAGTGTTATATGAGGCCCGTTTGAAGAGCCTGTCATTTCTCACGCTGTGCCACGTCTGCGATAATGAGCTATAAAATATGATGAAAGGGAGAGATATCACATCAGCTCTTTCACAGCAGTCTCCTTCCTATTTTACTTATTTGTTCTGATCTTCTTTTCAGACTTCTTCTTTTTTTTTTTTTTTTTTTGTTTTTGTTCTGCCATCTTGGAAAATTCTGTAAAGGGCATTTTATGCATGAAGACGAGGTAGACAGAAGCAACTTTTCGTGTCCAAGAAATTTAACTGGTTTTGTATGGGGATTTTTTTTGCATACACGGGTAGTTGATATGAAAAATTTTAAGGTTCAAATTTATTTAAACAAAATGATTATATAATATGTATCTACTTTTAATTTTATAAAAAAATATATATATATATATAAAAAAAATATAAAATTTCAATTTGTTATTAATCACATTTTATGTCTTCCCTAGTTCATTTTAAATTAATTTCAGTATAAATATTCCTCAGTTAATGTAAGCATGCATAATAATTATAAAACGATGAGCAAAATGCTGTTTAAAATGTTTTAGATGGAGTATAGCATGTCACACGTCAACTTCCGATACGTTTTTTTTGTCAACTACCCATATGTCAACACCTATACTTTGTAATATAGGTTTGCTGCATTGCCAAATGCACCTGAATAGAACTTAAGAGTTGAAAAGTTACCAGTCATCCACATTATTTCCCACAATCCATCATAATCCCAAACCACAAACCACGGATCTTTCTCCTGTTGCGAGACCTTTATCCTATCACTCAATAACAGGTGACCCATCATCTTCCAAATATTTGAGCATAGACCTAATTTCCATGCTTCCCCGCTGGACATTGTGTCGCCCTGCTCAAGCTGTGAATATCATTAGCTGAATCCACCAACTAACCAGAATCTTGTTATCCCCATGGATAATGAATGACGAGCTCCACGTGACAGAGTGTTATCCTACTGAATCTTTCATGGCCAGGCTTCTATGGTTTGATGCATGTGTTGTATATTTGGCTTGACGTGGGTGTGGTGCAGTGCACTGGAAGTGTCTTTTACCACGGCTGTCGTCTTGCTGCAGTGTGTTTTCTCTCAGGGAAAGTTCTGAAGGCCCTGCCATGCATAAATCAGCTCTTTTGCTATATACATCACTCACCTAAGATGGCACAGTTGCAATGCTATTTTTGAATTACTAGCTCGCTCATTTTTTTCCTCAGCAAATTTTTTACTTATTTGAAAATAGTATATTTGCAGTTATGTTTTGGGCCACTTGTGGCACAGAAATAACACACTTCACCCTTAAGCTCCTCATATACTTAAAGCAAAATCAGAGAACAAACTGGTGTGACGTCTTTTCAAACAAAATCAGGCCAAAACGAAGTTCGTTTGGAGTTCTTTTCGGGAGTTCGAAACAGCTCGCCAAAGTGAACTTTCCGGAAAAATTTGCTCCGAACTTCCATTGGTCCGTGGTGATTACATAATAGGTAAGTGCGCTCTGTGGCGACGCCTTCTTTGACGTGGAAATCATTTCCTCTGTTGAGTCCATCAAGGTCAGACGTCCATGAGTGAAAACAAACACTGGAGAGTTGCTTTATAGTAGAAATTGAAGTGTAATTCTAATTGAAAGCAACAATTATTTTTAATACTAAAGATGTTTGGTTTAAAGCATTCTGTTGAATAAAAAGGTATATAAATAAACGTGATGTGACTTTACTGGACTGGAGTGTCGAATTGCAGAGCTTGTGCAAACATCCATATCACATTAGCAGGTGCTTTCTTAACTGCTGTTTTCTCACCACTGTCAATTTTGTTTTGTGTTTTTGTTACTGAATGTGAAAGAGCAGCACATATTTACATATTTATCTAAACGTTGCGTGGACGGTGTCAGGATGTTCGCTAACAGTATATCACTGGAAAGGTATTTTGAATTTATTTTTACCCCTAAACGAAGAAAGAAAAAGAACTTTGCTGTGAGTGTATCGGGCTTAAAGAGACTCAAAAAATTACTCCGGTAACTGTACATTTTTGGGGTAAACTATCCATTTAAGTTTTTTATTTTATTTTTTTATTTATTTTATTGATAAAAAAAAAAATAAATAAATAAAAAAAAAATATATATATATATATATATTGCGTCGATTCACAAGGTAGTCAAAGAAAACCTGCATTAACAGAACAGACCAGAACGCATGCAAGCTACAGCGACGATACATAGACGAGAGATTGTGCAAAGAGGTTAGAAGGTACCCATTTGTACAACATAGCATGAAAGAATACAAAGATGTTTACATGGGTTATAACTCGTTGTGAGAAATGACTCAAAACTGCGCATGCGTCGAACGCCTGTGTATGCGTATGAGTCGAATGCTTTGCAAGGCTGTGCGTTCGACTGTGCGCATACACTAGCGTACGCGTATAAAAACTAATTATACCCAGGGCTTCAGAGGCGAAGTATAGTAAAAGTATAAGTTTAGCATAGATATATTTTCACTCGCTGAACACTGACTGAGCGCTTGAGAGTTTTGCTCTCCGTCAAGTGATCTGTACTTTTACAATTCAGCTCAATGGATGTGCAGCGTACCTGTATTTGACGTACCGCAAACTCTAGTGTGAAGGCGCTCGACTCGCCGTCGCTTTGCTCTCATACACACGCAAAGAGAGAGCGAGAGTCTTACATACCACGCAGAATCGACGCGCTCCGTGTAAACAATAGTCTTTGTTGTATTTTCCTGTCAAAATAACGGAGTTCATTTGGAATTATTCAGCTTTTAAGAACAAGCAGAAGAGATGCTGGTTTCTCCAGTAGTGGGCAGAACTAATACGCAAACGGCATTCTCATATCTCATTGGCTGGCGCTCATCTATTACTGTCCCTGTTTTGATTTCAGCAAATCAGTTCGAGCGATCGCTCCCAACGTGATTAATATTCATGAACCCAGCAGCTCATCAATCCTTATGCGTTGTATCAAAGTCCCTTTAAGACAAGTCATTTCACTAGGGCCATCCAAATTCTCCAAAGCTGTTTGCCAAGCATTCGATTAAATTTCATATTTGAAATCACCAATTAAATATGACAACAATTGTCTCATAAATGTTGTTTCTAAACGCTCGAATCATGACAAAAAACGATATTTTTCAAGCTGGATCAGGCTAATGCGCATGCGCAGTCCTAAATGCGCGTCTCTTGTGCCTTATTTCGGAGGCGCGCGTCTGACTGTTTCTATAGAAACCGGAGCTTCTAACTGCCGCTGCAGTGACGCATGACTTTACCAATCAGCGATTGGCTCTTATTTAGAAGGCGGGACGTATTCCGCCATATTGCGCGTTGCACTTTCTCCCATTCAAAACAATAGGAGTGAAGCGTCTTGTGTTATTCTATAGTCTTTGGTTGTATATACTGTTATTAGTAGTAGTATTATTATCTTTTAATAATAATTAGCTATTATCTATTTTTTATAGAAACACTGAATGACCAACACCAGTCCTAAGTTCAGTTAAAATGACAAATGTGCTTTTGCTTATGTCTAGATGCGTTTCTTTTCCGCCTCCCACTGGACATTTAAGGTACTGCACTATATTTATGCAGTTATCTTTCAATTTTTCTCAGAAAACACAGTTAATGGATGAGGTTCCTATCGGCTATTGATTCCATCGTTTAAACCTTGGAAATATATGTCTGTAAGCGTTATGTTTTATACTAAATAGTGATTTAAATTGTTTAAGAATTTTTAGATCGAGATTATTGCTATTATGTTTATGTTTGTTATAAGCACACTCGTTTCGCGTTATTGGTAACATGCCGTGTTTTAGCGTACTAACATGTACTTTCTCTTCTGTTTGTACATAATCTCATTTGAATATAATTTTTCGATATGTATATTACTTAAAATAATATTAAGCTGGATATGTATATGTGTTCATGCGAATTTTCTCGTTTGTAGTTTTACAAAAAGAATTGAGAAGAACAATCAACAGTAAAGTCACAAAAGTTAGGAAGACTGCTTTCTGGAGTACTTTACGCAATCTGTTGAGCTTTTGCTCAAGCTACAAAATTGGTCAGAACATAATATAGCCTATATGCATTCATACATGGTTACCATGTTTTACATAGTTCTAATTACTAAAGTTCTATAAACAGTGCTTGATTATCATAATATCATAATATATTGCTTGATAGACTGAAGTTAAGAGTGTACGTTCAGATATTTAAAAAGCTGTGCCATTTTACAAAGATAAGCTGATTTGGTGGAATCAAATAGTATATCAGTCTGGCGAGTAAACTAAAGAATTTACTAGCCAATGGGGGTTGAAACATTTCCTCAAGTATGCTTTTTTTTAACATTTATAATTAGCCTGAATAACAAAACAGTCATTGCCTTAACTCTCAAGTCTGCCTGATTGTCATAGAAACTATTGGCATTGTCATAGTAACTATTGCTCACAAAGTACAGCCAGAAATGTGCATCTTGTGTCAGTTTGCAAAGAGCCAAATGTCTCCTGCAGGCTCGATGGAAAAGGTATCAGATGAACCTGCAACTGATTCTTTTTGAGAAAAGCCCATCTGGAAACTCTGACCTTCACTTGTCTTTGTCAACAGAGAATGAGCCACTTTGTCGCAGATGCCAGCAGGCCGAGAAAATGCCAAATTGCACATCTACCTCAGCGCAATCCTCTTCTGAACAATAAACAAATCCATTGTTATCCACACAGGAGCTGAAAAACCAAAGTGAATCAATCTTGAATAAAAAGCCATTTAATGAGCTCTAGCAGTTTTGCACATCGCTGTGCCAGAATCGCCCCTCTCATATAATGCACAGATGGGAAGTAATGTTTAACAAGACATGGGAATTTGGAGGGGAGTGTGCTGCCTCAAATGATTGCAAATTGAATTTGCCCCAACAACAGTTTTCTAATAGGCCTTGTTTGGATCCATTCCTGAGGGAAATCTCATTCTCTATATTGTTGATGACCCTGAAGAACATTCGCACACACACTAAATGTGTTTTACTTTTAACCCTTTGCATCTTTGTCTCCCATCATAATGATTTAAAACAAAACAAAAAAAAAAATTATTTTGCTTTTCATAACAGGGAACCATTAATAGCAATCACAATATGTTCTACTACTGTAAGTGTCAGAAAGACTTCACATTGCCATCATTCGTGAATATTATAAGTACAAGTCATACATGTTGTACTCATTGTAAATGAATAAGTGATTGAATACATATGTAAATGTATGACTATATAAACGTGATGAAAAATTAAAATAAAATAAAATGAATGAATAAATTAAATTTACTTGATAAGAATGCATACTAATATTATACATATTTTTACTTGACTACTCAATAAAGCTTTTAAAGATGTATTCCTACATAATATATACATATATATTTTTACTGGACTATTCAGTAAAGCTTCTACAGATGTCTTCCTACATGAGGTTCTTTCTAACCAAACACATTCCAGTATTTCCCCATTATTCTCTGGATTTTGTCTTCACCAGGAAAGAAACTGTAAATTAGCAGCAGTATATAGCGTTATATAGTATAAAATATATCGGGACCTTAAGGGTGACGTGTGTTATTTCTGTGGCCCAAAACATAACTGCAAAAATACTGACTAAAAAATGAACGAGCTAATAACTCAAAAATAGCATTGCAACTGTGCCATGTTAGGTGAGTGATGTTTATTGCAAAAGAGCTGATTTATGCATGGCAGGGCCTTCAGAACTCTCCCTGAGAGAAAACATACTGCAGCAAGACGGTATTCCTTGTGATTGTGATACGTGTTTAAACGAATTGTGAGCAATTTCCATCATAATGAATTTGACATTAGTCTTGTGTCTTTGCATTAATGTATTATTGCTAATGTGTTGTGATTTGTCATACCTGTAAAAATGCACTGCAAAATGCATGAATATAGCAATAATGAAATGCCTACCTGAATGTTAGAGCCATTGTGCAGTGATTAACACCAAAATTTGGTTGGCTAGCATGGTCCAGTTAGCAGCTGTTGCTAGATGTTGATGTTGTGCAAGATTCTACCCCCAAGATGTAGCCATTTGTTATGCCTGTTAAAAAACATACCACATTTCACAATGTCTCCTCATAGATAATCAAAATGGCGTTTCCAGTTATCCATTTTTAGCACTGGTCACTAATCTAGCAGGCTAATCTGCTAGCAGCATGCTAAACTTTTAGCCTAATAGATTGCTGCAGTGATAACATATTTATGTAGGCCAATCTGGAAGTTAGCATCACCTTGGTTGCTTCGACAAAAACCCAATAGAATATTTTCCATTGCCTTTTGGATTCTTGCAGAAAATAAACGTGACCAACAAAAGTTTATGATTCTCACACGTTTTGTTCATCATGATAATTTTCACAAATTAACACAAATGAGTCTAAATACAACTGCCAGAAGTAAAAAGCTAAACATAGGCTATCACTAACCATTACATTTACCACAACTCTTTAGTTTTTATTTTTAAAAAAACAACAACGAAAAACCTTTAGCTAAAAGTTTGAGACAGAATAGTTTGCACTAGCGCAATTATAAACACAATAAGGCTGTGAAAGCAAACTAATGAGTAGATCAGTTTTCCTGTTCAGAGAGATGATGTTTAATGTTCCCTACAACCTCTGTCATCTGACTTAGCTACATGTTAGCAACGGCTTGTTAATCAGCTAGCATATACCTTGCTAATGAATTAGCACTATGCAAGGCTAGTCAGCTAACCAAACAACAAATGTTTAATTTGACCATTTAAAGCTTCTGTTTAATAATAATATGACATACTATTTAAAATTCATTAATTGTTGTATTTACACAGTTAGCACAACATGCATCCCAAAGCAATTTTTTAAGGTTTTTTAATCAGGCACTGAGTATATTTCATTAAATTACATTAGACTTTTTTGCTAGTGACTGCACTAAAAAGCATAAAATTGACTTGACTTGACATTTACCTTTAACATCAGCTCAGGATAGTTGCTAGTGAATGTTTTGGGACTATAAATGAGAATGCTAATGGCTAGCTCAGTTAGCCTCTTATAGACCACTTTAGCACACATGCTCCTAACAGTGTTTCATATTACTTTCGCGCTCTCTCCTCTCTGCTCTCCTGTCTAATTAAAGCAATAACAATCTCATAAATATAATTAATTTAAACAAATCCAAAGTGAACGAGTCTGACTATACTCGTACATCATCTTCAGGTCTTCTTCATCAGTGCTAATTAATCTGGAACAGGCTCGTGTGTATGACCTCGTCATTCATTATACAATTATTCAAATTAGCAATTCAAAGGATGATCCCACTTGTACCCTCCCGCTCTGACCAAAGAAATTTAAATTAGCGTCCTTGTTTAACTGAACTAATAACCCGCACACCTTATTCATGAGTGTCTCAGCTAGCAACATTTCCTGTAATGAGTCCACAGGCCTTAGGTCGTAGCAGATTGGATGGATGCTATTAACATATGTATGGAGGAGTAGAGTAGTACTCCTCTGCATTGTAATTCACAGTGTGTCTGCCTGCTGGTGATGTTAATATATATGGACCAGTGGGAATAAGATATGTACAGGATTCTTGTGTAAATCCTCGCTTTAGGCAGAAAGACAGCTAGAATCGTGTCGAGTGAGACCGATCTCATTTGCTGCATTAGCGGTTGAATAAATGTGAAGAGGTCTCTGTGTCTTGTGACAGGCTTGGGTTTCATTCATAAACACATTTGGTCAGTGTGAAACAAAGGAAGGGACATTTAATGCGGCATGTCGTGACATGCTTTACAGTAAAAAAAAGAAAAAAGAATGCATGTTTAATATATTGTACTTATAGATACCATTGCCTGTAATGAATATTGTACTGAAGTGACCTGCTTTTATTATTACTTAACAAATATACAATTAAAACATTACAATAAAAACTACTGTTTGATATTAGATAGAAATATTGATATTTAGTGTTAAATGCAGGACAGATCAGTAAAATATGCTTAGTAGTCAATATGTATAAGTACATAAATTAAACCTATATATAATTTTTTTTTTAAAACAAATAAAATCTTGTCAAAGAGTTGGTTGTAGAACCAGATGTGAAACCATCATCTTTCTGACCACTAGTTGGCGGCAGCATGCACCATGTTGAGAAGCTTTGAGTAAGTTTGACCGTTTTCCAAAATGGTTGATAAGCAAGCCTCTGTGCTTCTCAAAGCATCATTTCGCCATCACTAGAATACCCCAGATCACCATTTTCAATCCAGTGTGGTTCCTTGGAGCCCACCCATGTTTAACAAAAAGCTTTGACATCAACCAAACCACTCATGTCAAATGTACAAACCTGGTTAAGAAGCCTGTAATTTAGACCAATGAGTATAAAAGTCAAATGTGTCCTTCATTAATGCTTGATGTTGAAGTATTTATCCAAGGTTATGTTTAACTGATTCAGTGTTGATTTCCATTTTCAGGCTCAGCATGTGGCCCAATGAGAGCTCCGATAATCAAAGGTGATTAAAAGTGTCCAACCGCCATCCTTACAGTCAAACTCAAGAGACCCATTTGATTGGAACCGCAAGGACTTCTCAAGAACTCTTTAGCTGTAAACACATAAGCAGTTCAAACGAACACGGACACAAACCAAATCAGCTACGGATTATGCCCATATAGGCTCCGACGTGCAGTTTAAGTAAGAACATATCTGAAACCATGGCGGACCCCTACCACAACAACATTTACCACCAGGGAGACGGAGACAGCTATGGGACATATGGACAGGGAGGACCGGACGGCTACGGTTATCAGACTGACTACCCTCCCCAAGAGGAAGACGCCGCCAGTGACGTCACAGAGGGACACGATGAAGATGATCAAATGTATGAAGGGGAGTACCAGGGCATCCCCCATCCAGATGAGGTCAAGACTGCCCGGAGGGCGGCGAGAGCGAAAGCAAGGACCGTGGCGGACGCCGTGTCAGATCAGGAGGAGCTGGCTGAACAATACGAGGACATCATGGAGGACTGTGGACATGGGAGGTTCCAGTGGACCCTGTTCGTGGTGTTGGGTCTGGCATTAATGGCGGACAGCGTGGAGTGTTTTGTAGTGGCCTTGGTGCTACCCAGTGCAGAGAAAGACATGTGTTTGTCCCATGCTGAGAAGGGAATGCTGGGTAAGTCACCATTTTAGAGTTAGGAATAGCATGCTACCATACTACTTTCAGTATTTGTGCAGCATACACATGGATGATCCACTAAATTAGCCAAAATGGGCAGTATACTGTGCTATCTAATGCTTTCCCATAATGCATTGCACACAATCTTAATTTCCACAGGCTGCTAACTTCTGTTTATTGACTCTCTGATTTGGTTTTGAATAAGTAATTACTTTGCAACCATAAAAAAAGTATGTTCTATATAGTATGAATGTGTGTAGAATGTAATCTGTACATATTGTCATTATCATATGACCTACCAGTGTCAGTTGCACGTCAGTTGTCACAAATCCTCTCCTGTGGCCTCATGGGATAGTAAAGTGTCCATCGTATGCTCACTTCAAAATCTCGCCAGAAGTTGGTCATCCGGGTACTTTTTGCCTATTTTGTTTATACTGTGAATTCAGTTCAGACTCTGTTCACATACTGTTTTTCGCCAACTGTATAGTAAAGTAGGGTGAATTTAGGGTGATTGGGAAACTTTTTGCCATTGAGATGAATTGAAAAAAGTCTCCCAATCAACCTGAATTCACTCTATGTGATATTGGATGCAGCCATAAACAAAATGCTAAATAACAGTATTTAGCAGAAATGCTAACTGGGCACCATTAGCTGAAGTAAACATGCTGCGAGGTTGTGTGACGAAAAAGTAGTGTACTACTGTTTGAAACCTTTAACACTGCATAATGTGCACTGTTTCACATACTATTTTTAAACATAGCAGACGGTATATACAGAGTATAATGTGTGCAGTATGTAGTTAGCAGTAGCCTATGCTAACATCCAATCAAAGACTATAGAATAACACAAGACGCATCATTCGTATTGTTTTGAATGGGAGAAAGTGCAACGCGCAATATGGCGGAATAAGTCCCGCCTTCTAAATAAGAGCCAATCGTTGATTGGTAAAGTCATCGCGTCACTGCAGCGGTCGTTAGAAGCTCCGGTTCCTTTAGAAAAAGTCAGACGCGCGCCTCCGAAATGAGGCACAAGAGATGCGCATTTAGGACTGCGCATGCGCATTAGCTTGATCCAGACTGAAAAATAACGTTTTTAGTCATGATTTGAGCATTTAGAAACAAAATTTATGAGACAGTTGTTATCAGATTTCATTGGTGATTTCAAATATGAAATTTAATCGAAAGTTTGGCAAACAGTTTTGGAGAATTTGATGTTTCCCCATTCAAAGAGATAGGAGCTGCACTTGAATGCCCGAGAGGCGTTTCAAAGATGGCCGCCGAGTGAAATGACTTGTCTTAAAGGGACTTTGATCCCATTGTTAGCATCCCATCTTAGTTTAAAATGATCACAAATGACAAACTTAGCATGAACTTGAGATGATATAAGAATGATTTTCTCAGTGTATAGTGATGTTTTATGGATGGAGGTGCAGATATCCTAATTTCCTGAATCTTTTTTTAATTAATTTTAGCTGGTTATGGAGTCCTGGATGCTGTTCCATATGCATATGCTGATGAAAATTTTTAGCTTAATTAATCCTAGTGGTTTTGTGAACTTAAACAGACCTTAGTGATGGCATACAGTCAATTTTAGTCAGCTGCTACTTCAGGAGACCATCAATTAAGAATGTTCTCAAATTAGCTAATGGAGCACTCGACGGTTAAGATTCATGCGACTGGGTTTCACGCTTGGTCTTACATCAATCCGTTCTTGCTTAGTAAAGCAGTTGGGGGAACTGACTCGTGACTCCCAAAGGTAAGACTAAGATGGGTTGGTTTTCGGCCAAACTAAAGCCTCAGAGAAACAATTAAGAGAGACCAAGCAAGCATAGAAATTGGAGTGAGAGGAAGTTGTCTTTAATGTACCCCAAATGTATTGTCCCTATAGTTGAGACTGAAGCTTCATGGTTTAACTTGGAAAAAATGGTTTATTATTTTATTTTATTTTATTATTTTAATTTATTTTACTACTATTTTATTTTCACCAGGTGCCAAAATAAAATCAGATGTACTAATTTAGTGTTTTATATTGTTTCATTTTATTTTATTTTATTTTGAGCTAAATTTAAAATTCATCTGTAATATAGGCCCTGAATAAATTACTATTGACAATAAAGGGACATATAAAAGGGATATATGGTTTTTGAACAACATTTTGATCTCACTTCAGAGATCCAGAGATTTTTTTTTTTTTTTTTTTTTTTTGATAAATCTACTCCTTAATTTATTAATTACAACAGGAAGCCAGATTCAAAGACTTTGGCTTACCTTGTAATATTGAAGACAATCTACAAATCTGTCTATCGGATTGAATTTTCCAAGGCACCAAAGGTGAGAGTGCAAAACCTTCCCCCTGTTTGGTTAAGTGATATTGATGTGTGTGCAGAAGCAACGTGTATGAGAGAGTAAAGACAGTCTGGGAGCGTCTGGGAGCCAGAATGAGTGAGCACTTTCCATCTTGCGTGCTCTTCGGTGGAGAACAACTGAGTCAGCAGTAGCCCGACTGATCGATAGCTTCTGTCCTGACCTTGCTCTGATACATAATCCTGTGCCCACCTCCCCCTGCAATCGCCATCGGGTTATATTCATCATTCACTTTTTCATACACTTCAAATCACTAACAGTGTTGGTTTTGATGTGCCATCTTTACAGAGACATTGAAGCTTTCTGCAGGTCTAGAACTGAACATGAAGTCTTGTAGATGGATTTACTTATAGTTGTTTTCTTTTTTGGCCTAGCGCCGTGCCAGATTTCATGACGCTGCAGAGTTTACATTGTCAGTGTGTGCAGAAATATCTATTTTTAAAATCAACATGGTTTGCTGTAATGCTAGTCAAATAATCGCTCTTAAGTACGGTCACATTTACCATTTGTTTGGCAAACTTTCACAGGTAAAATCCAGTCATTTCGATAGGAATCAACGTAATTTGGAATTTCACGTTAGGGTGAAAGATTTCCCCACACGGATTTTGCATGGGGTTTAGTTAATCGTGCGGATTCGCCACGCTGACCAACAGAAAGCTGCTTGGTTTGAAAGTGACTTCTGTGTGAGCTGTGCTTTATGCATCGCTACACTGGGTAATAAACAATGGATCATCTTTGCCAGCAAAATTTCACAGAATTTCACTTATGTGACCGCACTTTATGCCTGAATAATTAGGCTGGTTTGACAGGGAGCTGCTGAAGCACAACATGCTAATTAAGCACCAGCGCTAAAAATATCATTACTAAAAAAAAAATAAAAAAGTCTTTTTTTCACTTATGATATTTTACAAATGTAAGACTAGTCGACCTTACTAATCAAGTAATTGTTGTTGTTTTTTGACAACTACTTAAAGTCTTTAAAAGTGTCTCATCTTTACCTGATTTGCAATGAAACATTGAAATAAAAAGGTCTACTTAAAAATGTGTGTAAATTCTCTGCGACTTGAGGCACAAAAAAAAAGCAATTTCACAATTAAAATTGAAATAGTTTCCTGGACCCTCCTTTATCTTTCATTGGTCCAAAAAAACGACAACAAATAACTCCGCCCCATCTCATGCCATTGGTCGAGTCAGTTGCTATGTCAGACTGGTTGGAATTCTCAAACAAATAGAGCAATGTTGTTTTTAATTCTCAGTGGAATTAGCCTACGAATATCTTATTTATAATCTCTGCATATTAATGGGATATGTGAAAGTATAAACATGTTCTCCAACCAATACGCCTATATAGGTCGTTTGTCACTTCCCTAAAATATGCAGAGTTTGGGGTGGGTGTAGTCGTTAATAAAAAATGAGTTTTGGTAAATGGAAATAGGACAAATGGTGTAAAAAGTCCACACATTGCATTTAAATGAACACGCATTTTGATTGGTAACGACAGTCATATGTCATTTCATGACGACAGACGTAACACGACACTGTCATTATTTTTACGCCAGCTAGAGGGCGCATGACTTTAAAACGTAAATATAGGTCATAATAAGGTGCTTGAAAAACGACCTAAAATGACACACATCACCTTTAACCCTGGAAATATAAACTCAGGTAATTATTTTATTTAAGGTGACGTAGTTACACGTTACTACATGTACTTACTATAGTAATAACAGTACATTATGCATAATTACAAGTACTAACCATAAAATTAACCGTAACTCTATAGTAAGAACATGGAGTTAAAGGATTAGTTCACTTTAAAATGAAAATTACCCCAAGGTTTACTCACCCTCAAGCCATCCTAGGTGTATATGACTTTCTTCTTTCTGATGAACACAATCTGAGATATATTAATAAATATCCTGATGCATCCGAGCTTTATAATGGCACTGAGCGGGACCAACAAGTGTGAAGCTGAAGAAAGTGCATCCATCCAAAGCAAAACATACTCCACACGGCTCCCGGGGTGTAAATAAGGCCTTCTGAAGTGAAGCGATGCGTTTGTGTAAGAAAAAGATCTATATTTAACAAGTTATAAAGTAAAATATCTTCTGCCAGACCGCCTTCCGTATTTAACTTAGGAAGAAAGCATAACTGACGTCGCATCAGTTAAGGTTTTTTCGTAAGTTGAATAGGGAAGGCGTAGGGCGTAGTGTAAGCGTTTTGAACTGCATTACACTTTCTTCGTAAGTTAAATACAGAAGGCGCTCTGGCGGAAGCTAGATATTTTACTTTATAACTTGTTAAATATGGATATTCACTGCGATAAAGCTTAGATGCGTCTACTTATAAAGCTTAGATGTGTAAAATATTTATTAATATAACTCCGATTGTGTTCATCAGAAAGAAGAAAGTCATATACACGTAGGATGGCTTGGGGGTGAGTAAAACTTGTGGTAATTTTCATTTTAATGTGAACTAATCCTTTAATCAATGTAACTATGTCACCTTAAAATAAAGTGCAACCTAAACTCAAGTTGTCATTTAAATATGTATGACAATAAAGAATCACAGCATTTCACAGCCCTCAATTTGGCTCTGAAACATTGTCACGACAGCATGACTCGGCGGATTAAGCCTGACCAATAAGATGCTGGGAGGATCCTCATGCTGAGCGATGGGGGATAATGGCAGCTCCATATGTTGATCTGCTCAGAGAGGACAGTGCTGTCACTCTCCCACCAGTCATACGCCAAACCCTTTCTCCACATGACCATCTGTACTCCACACCAGGCCAACGTGCTTCATGCCTGTGCAACGCTATAGTTTGGGGGCGGGGAGGGGGGCATTATGCAGAACAGATTTCATAAAATGAGTTAAAAGGAGTACTGGTGGCTAAAACTATTTAATAAACAAACTAAATGAGAATAAGATTTTCTAGAATTAAAAAAAAAAAAAAAGATTTCAATTCTTCAGAATTGCAGGCTGAAATGAGACTGTTTATATTATGTTAATATGAGTCTGTTTTTGTTTGAAATCATGCAGATATTAACAATGACAGGAATTCTGTGATTTCTATAAGTCTTGATCTAACTTTAAAATTTATGCATTTTGTGGATGCTTTTATCCAAAGCAACTTGTGTGCCAATGCATTCCCTGCTAAAACCCATGCTTGTTAGCAACATTAGCTAGTGTTTGAGCTAAAAACTAGCTTCAATGTTGAATCATTGTTGCATTCCTGAAGTATAATTGTAATAATCTCACCTTTCAAGAAAGGAGTTAATCTACTGGCATAATGGTAACGTGCTTCCACCATCATTGTAGCCTATGACATTCGCACAAAGGTTAAAACTGAATGCCAGCTCTTTCAGTGTTCTCTTAAGTGAGCACCCCGCTGACAGGTACATTCACCAAATAGCACACCTGTGAGTCCTGCTATAGCTTCTGAACACCCACTCGCACTCATTAAGATTGACCAGGACCGCAAAACCTTTTATTTCAATCACTTAACCTTGTGACTGCTCATTTGATGTTCCTTTACCTCCATTTCTGAGACTGCATTAGCTCAAGTTGATTGTGGTTACTTGAGTTACGATCTTATATATTTCTATGTCATTTTAAAAAACTCATGTAGGTTCTATTGAATCTCATTAGATAAAAGTGATTGAACGTAAACACTGCAAAGAAAATTTGTTTTGGGGGTGATTAGAATCCTAATGCACACTAACAAGAAGGAAAGGAGGGAGAGGGCGCCCCCTAGAGGTGCTCACACAATATGTCTACTAAAAATGTTTGAGATGTATAAATGAGCACATGAATATATATATATATATATAAAATGAACAGTGTACCCACTGTTTGTCAATTGATCTCACATGGTTTATCGTTTCTCTTGCAGGTTTGATAGTATTTTTGGGAATGATGTTTGGAGCATTTATTTGGGGTGGCCTGGCTGATAAAGTGGGCCGACGGAAATGTCTGATCATCGTCCTGGCCATGAACTGCATCTCTGCCTTCTTCTCCTCATTCGCCCAGGGATACGGCTTCTTCCTGTTCTTCAGGCTGTTCTCTGGTTTTGGGTAAGCTGGAGGAAAAAAAACAAAGCAGAAGTAATGGTATTATAAGAGAAAACACAAATGTCTGCCCTCCACCTTGGAAGCCATATAATTGCATGACAATAAGTCATTGTTTTCCACTAGAGGTCGAGCCATTCTGTAAATCAGGCTTGTCCAGGCTCAGGCCTTTCTCCCTCGGCTCAACTTCTAATTTAAACCAAGCAAGGCTGGGCAGTAATTACAGTACCAATCCACGGGGAACTCTCAATCTAGCTGCCTCTGGTAGTATTTTCAAGCTGTTATACCCTAAGGGCTACATATAATAGCTTTAGAGGTCTCCTCAATATGCACCCGTGGCCATTTATGGAGGTTTGTATGAACAAGAAAGAGGTAATGAATATTTGCAGGTATAGAAATTATTGCATTGTAAGATAACTGCATCCCTGTGTTGTCTTGCAGGATCGGGGGCTCTGTCCCAATCGTGTACTCATACTTCTCCGAGTTCCTGCAGATGGATAAGAGAGGAGAACATCTCAGCTGGCTCTGCATGTTTTGGATGATGGGGGGCATCTATGCCTCCTTCACAGCCTGGGGCATCATCCCTCGATATGGTACATATATACCTTGTAGAGCGTTGTCAGGATAAAGTTCTTTTTTTTTCTTGTTTTTATGTTGTTGTTTTTTTGCTTGTGTTTTGCTGTATTTCAGGCTGGGGGTTCAGTATGGGCACAGAGTTCCAGTTCCACAGCTGGAGGGTGTTTGTGTTGGTCTGTGCTCTCCCAGCAATAGCAGCTTTTATTGGGCTAATGTTCATGCCTGAGAGCCCACGCTTCCTGCTGGAGGTATGTAACTGTATTTCAGCTATACAATAGCGCTGTTCCGAGACCTACAGTGAGAGGTCTCACTGCTTACTGCCTACAAAGACAGCATCATAACCTGTTGTGGTACCTCATACGTTGACCAATTTGAAACATACTTCATAGGCAGCAGCTCATACCACACAAATCTGAGCTGATCTCAAAACTATGTTAGCAGTTTGACGTTAGCATGTTGCTAAGCTAACCAAACAATACCCTAATAAACAAAACTACAGCACATACAAATATTAATGTGGGTAGAATAAATAATCTATTTTAATTACACTAATATATATATTTATCTATATGATTTGAATGAAATGGTTTATTTAAAATTAACATTTCACCTCATCCTTTAGCTTAATTTTTCACAGGACTTCATAAGCAGGGTTTCAATGATGTTAGGTTTTGAAACAGACCAAATGTGTAATTTTCATTTTTTAAATTTAGAAATACAAATGCATATCAGCATATGTAGTTGTTTCTTGAACTTGTTAAACTACACTACCATTCAAAAGTTTGGAGTCAGTACAATTTCTTTAATGTTTTTGAAAGAAGATCAATCTCAAGATCAATATCTGTCTCTTCCAGAATGCTAAACATGATGAAGCCTGGATGATCCTGAAACAGGTTCATGACACCAACTGGAGAGCCAAAGGAAAACCTGAGAAAGTGTTTACTGTAAGTTTAATGATTTTTAAGAGCTGATTTAATGCAATTATATCTACTATGTCAACGTGGTGAAAGCTGGCTTTTACTAGAATGCCTCATTAATAATGAATCCTTTTACCCAGGTAACTCAAATCAAGACTCCAAAGACACAGGAAGATGAGTTTATTGAGATTCAGACTGCAACTGGAACTGCTTTCCAGAGATGGGTGGTTCGAACTTTGACACTGACCAAGCTGGTAAACCAAAAAGCTAACAGTTCAGTTGACTTAAAGTTCTTCAGTATGTCATCTTAAAATAAGCTATTTTTGTGTGCAGGTCATCAAAAATGTTTTGTCCCTCTTGGGTCGTGATCTAAGACTCGCTACTCTGCTAATGGCCATCATATGGTTCACAATGGCATTTAGGTAAACCATTTTTTTTACTAATTACTTAGTAGTGTTGAGTACTGAAACACTGGTGGATTGATTATTTTATTAAACTCTTCATCTTCATCTGTAATTTTAGCACCTATAGTGTCAAAAAAAAAAAAAAACTGCAACATCAGAACACCACTCCTCTCAGCCATTGGTCAGAAAAACTGATAGTTCCGCCCCCAAACTCACACCATTGGTGGAGTATTTACACGTAGAAAACTACATTTTATTTCTTCTCTTTCTTGTGGTATATTTCAGTTATTACGGGCTTTCGGTGTGGTTTCCTGACATGATCAAACACCTCCAACACGAGGAGTATGAATCCAAGGTGAAAGTATTTCATCGGGAGAGGGTGGAGAAATTTAGTTTCAATTTTTCCTTGGAAAACCAAGTCCATAAAGAAGGAGAGTACATCAACGACAGGTACATTGACAGAAACACCATCTGCGACGTCCATTATCCATGAATGCATCTTTTTAATTGTCAGGCAACAGTATCTCAATGTGTGTTGTGGGCTTTCATGCAGGTTCTTGGACATTGAGATGAAGTCTGTGAAGTTTGAAGACTCCTTGTTTGTGGAGTGCTACTTCGAGAACATCCGATCCACAGATACGCTTTTTGAGAACTGCACCATCCGCAATACTTTGTTTTACGACACAGGTAAGAGATATTACCTACAATCCAGAGTTGTTTTAGTGCACTTAGCCTCATGGTTTCTTCATTTCCACAGACTTATATGAAGAAAAGTTCATTGACTGTACATTAGAGAACGTCACTTTCTTGCACAACAAGAAGGGATGCCATTTAGACTATGAGGAGGAGAATGACGTCCTCGTCTACATGGTCAGCTTCTTAGGCAGCTTAGCAGTGTTGCCTGGAAATATCATCTCAGCACTCTTCATGGACAAAATTGGACGAATCAAGATTATAGGTGAGCTTACCCTGCTTATAGTGTTCTGTTAGAAGACGTTCTGGCAAGGTTCTCTCAAAGTTATGAACAAACGTTCCTCTAGTAACGTTAATAGAACATTCATTCAAAGTTATGTGGTCTTTAATAATGTTCTTAAAACATTAGGGTAACACTTCACAATAAGGTCTCATTTGTTAACATTAGTTAATGTATTAACTAACATGAGCTAACAATGAGCAATACATTTGTTACAGTATTTATTAATCTTTGTTAATGTTAGTTAATAAAAATCTTCATGTTTATGTTAGTTCACAGTGCATTAACTAATGTTACAAATAAAATTTTTAATAATGTTGAAATTAACATTAACTAAGATTAATAAATGCTGTAGAATACATGTAGTTCTTGTTAACTAAAGTAGTTAACTAATGTTAACTAATGACACCTTATTGTAAAGTGTTACCAACATTAGCACTAAAACATTATTTATACATTGTTCATGGAATGTTTTTTCTGAAACATTTTAGTTAGACGTTTGTCTAACGTTTTTTAAATGTTACTATTTGTTTCTGAACATTCAAAGAACATTCAAAAGTAGCATTCCCATAATGTTTGCAAAATTTTCAAATGGAATATCGAAGAAAAAAAACTGGACGTTTTGAACATTCAGAGGACATTGAGAAATAACTTTTTCAGAACTTGGGAATATGGGAATGTTAGCAAAACGTTCTTATAATTTTGTTAGCTGGGTAGTTATTTTCAGAGGTGCTGTCTATATTTTTAGATTTAATAGCTTGCAATCTATAGGGGCTTTTGCACTGGGTAGTTATAGGAACTTTATAGGAACTAGCCATCAGGGCGGTTCGCCAAGATCTAAATGTTCCCCTAGGGCCATTTTCCTTGTTGCATTTGCACCGCCAGTAGGAACTCTGAAGTGACGTAAGCCGTCCGACAGCGACATTCAACAACATCGACAACTGAAGAATGGCCGACGCCATGATCGGAGCTTTGTATTTGTCATGGGATTCGTTATAACAGAGATAGAATGTAGACGTATAAGTTATGCAGTGAAAAGAGCAAAAAGAAGGGCTAAGAGACAAAATCTCCTATGACAACTTGCGGTGATACATATCATTGAGGCTGAAAAAAACACACCACCGCAGAAAAAGGCGACAGGTAAATGCCGTTTACATTAGCTTCCTGTAAGTTTTTGTTTTGTAACACTTAAAAATACACAGCTTTTTAAAAATGGCGGGTGCTGTTTCGTATTGTATGCGTTCGACCAATCAGCGTACATTTACATCACTGGTAGTTCATATTGTGCTGGGTTAGACCCTACTCTAGGAGCTAATTTAGTTCCTAGAACTAAATCCATTCCCAGTCCCAGTGGTGCGAACACGCAAAAAAGTAGGTACTTGCGCCATTAGTTCTAGGAACTATGAAAAGGTTCCTCCGGTGCAAAAGCCCCATATGTCACTAATGTTTTTTCTAACCATGAAGAGCCTGTGAAAACCACTTTTTCTTCTCTCTACAGGTGGTTCGATGCTTATTTCTGCTGGATGCACCTTTTTTCTTTTCTTGAGCTTTAGTCAGGCAGCCATTATAGCCTGGCAGTGTCTGTTTTGTGGAGTTAGCGTAGCAGCATGGAACGGCATTCAAGTCATCACCGTGGAACTCTACCCAGCTTCAAAAAGGTATATAAATACATGCCACATTTTACACACTACAATCATATTATCTAGGTTTGTTATTACAACTTTTCAAACAACAATACAGATAGTTTTGCTTAATGAAATAACAGTATAATTGTTCAGTTTTCTTTTTAGTCCAATTTACTTTTAGGGCAACCCCTCTTTTGGCCTTAAAAAACTACTTTCAGGATTTACAGAAGACAGGCAATGAGGAATTAGCAATTAAAAGCCATAGAAAAGATGTTATTTTTGTGCTTGACCTTATTGCATATGCAGTTTCCCTGTCAGGCCGCTAAATTTTTGGGCGGGGAGTATTTAAATGAATCATGCAAGGTTTGCGGTAGTCAATTTAGTGGTATTTGAGTCATTATTTACCACACAAATACCAATTTTGCACTTGACATGACATTGAATTTGCACTGTAGATCTCAGTGGATCGCCCACAGAACTCCCACTCCCATCTGCACTTTTATTAGATTGTGGCCACACACTAACTTGCCCTGTTTAGTAAATCTGGCCCTTAAAGTAGTAACCGTCTTTTCATTTCCTGCTCTCAATTTTTCTTACAGAGCCACAGCGTTTGGAGTCTTAAATGCCATTTGTAAGTTGGCGGCTATATTGGGAAGCTCAATCTTCGCCTCATTCGTTGGCATTACCAAAGTCATCCCCATTCTTCTGTCTTTCGGTGCTCTGGTCGGTGGCGGAGTGCTGGCCCTAAAACTGCCTGAGACCAGGGAGAAGATCTTACTGTGAAAATTTGAACCTGAAAGTTTGGTCCAGACCATTCTATATGACTATTAGTGTGGAGATAACAACTGCTGGCATGTGTAAAATTGGGTTTATTCAAAAACAAATAAACAAAATACAAATAATATGTGATATAGTGTCAACAAACCTCAATATTCAAAAACTACAAGGACAAGGACCAAATGATGGTTCTACCCCTAGTCAACTATTAACTGATATGCCTGATATTTCATAGACAGTATGTTAAAGGCCTGTTGGGTTATTTGCAGCCTCAAAAAAAAATCTACACTAGTTATATAGTTTCAGAAAAGTCTACAGGGAGTATTACAGAGAAAAAACTATCTAGTAAAAAAATAAATAAAATTGTCCCAGATTTGCTTGAATGGAGTAATCTGAGTCATGGAAGTCTCAATCCTGTGCCATTTCTTGGTCAAAAAATTCAGGTACTGTTGAAGATTTTCTTTTTATCTTATTCTATAGCTTGTAATTTGCTAGCGTCTCACCCTCTGCCTTTGCTTATATAATCTCCGCCTGAAAAAAAAGGTGTATTTCTGTCCTGTGTGTTTGCAAGTGTCCTACTGTATGTCAAGAGACTGATCTCAATGTGTCGCTGTACGTTCGGATGCTCAGTGCAGAATGTGTGCTTGTGTTTGTTAGGTCACTGCGGAAACCATTACGTGTGCTTCCTCTGTTTTCTTTTTTTTCCTTATTAACTGTAAATTGCCCAATCTGGCGGAGCACCTTACAAAGCTAGACTCATTTTACCTTGCCTTTCACTAAATGTGTTGTTTCTTAGTGCTCTCTCACTCTCTTTCTCTACTGCCCTTTTATTTTATTATTTTGCATCTTGTGAATCCTGAAAAAGTGGAACGGATTGGTCACTTTGGACTTGAGCTTCACAGAGCCACATATCTGTACTTGTTGTTGACTGAGTTGCATGTGTGTAACTTACCAAGTAATGTTTGTGTCTTTTTTTCAATGTGCTGTCTGGATGATCTAATGTACGTCTCACTGCAAATAAAACTGGTTAGACCATACTAGTCATTGGTAACCTGTATCATTTTAGTTCGACATCAATGAGCCGGAGGGAATATACACCCAAAAACTAAAAATCTATCATCATTTAGTCACCCTCATGTCATTCCAAACCTGTATGACTTTTTGTTATGTGGAACACAAAATAATGTGTGATACGGTAACACTTTACAATAAGGTTCATTAGTTAACTACATTAGTTAACATGAACTAATAATGAACGGCACTTATACAGCATTTATTAATCTTTGTTAATGTTAATTTCAACATTTACTAATACATTATTAAAATCTTGTTAACATTAGTTAATGCACTGTGAACTAACGTGAACAATGAACAACTGTATTTTCATTAACTAACGTTAGCGAAGATTAGTAAATACAGTAACAAATGTATTGCTCATGTTTAGTTCATGTTAGTTAATACATTAAATAATGTTTAACTAATGAACCTTATTGTAAAGTGTTAGCTGTGATACAGTTAAAGTCAATAGGGTCCATTATTGTTTTTTGGACCCCATTGACTTTCATTGTATGGACAAAAATGGTTCTTTTGTGTTCTGCGTCATACAAGTTTGGAATGACATAAGGGCGATTTTTAGCTGAACTATCCCTTTATGAAGCTGTCACCTTTGTAACCAATGAACAAAGCTGTGCATGTTTACTATATTACTGTTTAGCTTTAAAAATCAAATTATGAACAATTCATGCACCAGAATAATATCTATACACCCAAAAGATCGGACAGGTTGATAGGTTGAAAATACACTTCATAAAAGTTGAATAAAAGCTGTATAATGCAATGAAAACCTCTTTCTCATGATGTACAATTATTAATAAACTCGGCATATACTACATATTTAGCTCTTTCTTCTCCATTTTTTTATAGCATATTTATTTGGAAATATTCTCTGGCTGTCACAGAAGTAATTCATTTTATGTTTTCCATTCTGATGTTTTTGTTTCGTGACTGTACATTATGAATTAAAAAAAAAAAAAACATTTATGTGATTTGCACGTTTGGCCTTTTTTATTATTATTATTTATTTATTTGTATTTTTTTTTTAATACTTTCCTCTGCCTGCCAGCTCATTTTGTCCTGGGGTTTGAGCAACTGTGTGAAAGATGTAACAACAAGACTTGGAAAAACTAAGTTGGAGCAGAGTGCTTTTTTTCGCTTGGTTGAGAGGTTTTAGTTTGTAGACAAGCTATTCAGCTCTTACGGTCACTGGAACTGTGGAAGTGGGTGGAAAGATATGCAAAAAAATGAGTGCAAAGATCATTTTACATGCAGATTCTGGTAAAAAAAAAAAAAATGAGTGAATAACAAACATTAGATTGCTGGAGATTCAGATGTTGATTCTTTTTGCACACTGGGCTCCACATACTTGTGTCGTTCTCACAATGCAATGTCATGTTTCTCCTGATTTGCAGCACCTCTGTCTCAAGATATTTTGTTTTGATTCACACTCAGGGTGCAAAATGCTGCACGCCATGAGAGGAGGGGGAAAAAAAGAGAGAAAACATTGTCGTTCCCATGGGAAGGTTGATTCAGATAAAAGTTGTAGCTTTAAATGTTAGGATTAAATAGAAATGTATCTTAATAGTCATTTTTAAGATTGAGAATAGATGAATTTTGTGGTCTTATAAAACTGAACGAAGTGATTCTAACTGTCTCACCCTCTGTGCCTCTGAGGTGCCAAAGACCACCACAGTCCTGGCACCTCTCAGCTCCCAGAGAGCGAGATCAGGGTTCGGAAATCACAAAGGTCATACCAAAGCCTCGAAAGGACGAGTCATAGTACAAAAACTCAGATGTTAGCTGAGATGTCTCAACAACCTGCTGCAACACAAACTATATTTGCAGGATTAGTAAACATACACCATTCAAAAGTTTGGGGTTGGTAAGATTTTTTATGTATTTGAAAGACATCACCAAGACTTATGCTCATCAAGACTGCATTTATATGATCTAAAATACATTAAAAACAATGCTATCTCACGACCAATTCGTAAATATATTAAGAGGTGGCTAATTCGTACAAATTCGTACGACCTCACTTGTACGAATTAATACGATTTGTCTAAACCCCAGTAACGGGTAGGTTTATGGGCGTGGTTAGGGGTAGGTCATTCGTACGAATTTATACGAATTTGGCAACTCATAAAATACATACAATTTAGCAAAAAAAAAAAAAAAAAAAATCTTACGAGTGAGGTCGTACGATTTCGTATGAATTAGCCACCTCGTAAATTATGTACGAATTGCCATGAGATCAGGTTGGTAAAAACAGTAATATTGTGATATATTTAAAGTAACTTCTTTAAATATTTTAATTAGTTCTGTCAAAGTTAACGCGTTAATGCATGCGATTAATTTTTTTTCCAGTTTAACGCATTAAAAATATTAAAGCAATTAGCGCAGCATCCATTTTTTTCTGTCATCCTTTGGCTAGCATTACAATATATGATCACGGTCTTATTTGTGCAAATGCTTTTAAACCATTTAAGCGCGCCAAAATAGAAAAAGAGAATGCACTGTCTGTGAATGTCCTGTCACACACAGGATGCACAGAAAGACACGCGCCATTGTGCGTATGGACGGCGCGCCAGAATCGCGTTCTCTGTCAGGCTTGAACGAACAATAACACGTACAATAATGCCAACAAATATCTGTTTTGTCGAGTATCCTCATAAGAGCAGACTTGAATGAGTTAAATAAAGTCTTAAAACGAAAGTAAAGAACTGTGAGAAAGTGGGACGTGTGTGAGATCTGCGTCATGTGCAGCAGCGGCAGCTCTTAAAGTCACAGCAACCACTAATGCCGTCTGTCATTGAAGATAATGAAAGAACAAAGGTAACAGAGAAAATTACTCACTGCTCTTCACTAAATAACTTTTTTAGCTTTAATAATGATTAATCTATATTTAATTTAGGCTATAAATTATGCAGTGTTTGGTAACTTTATTCGATTTCTGTAATTTTCCTATCTGTTAGACAGGTAGGAAAGGCACAGGTAAATATGACATTTATTATGGGTTTATGTCAGGATTGTTCTAAGTTCACTTAAATTAAAAGTTGTTATATTTTTTAAGGCCTAATAAATGTAAAAAAAATTATATAGCTTTCAATTACACTCTAATGTTGAATGGCTATAATTCATGTTTAAAATTGGGGAAAAAATCAATTTCATTGAGACATCAGTAGCATTAGTATCAGTGATACTGGCCTTCATTCATAAAAAGATGCCATTAAACAAGTATTTAAAATATACTGTCTTCATGTTGTTTCTTTATGTTGTTTTAATTTGGAGATTAACTGTGAAATTATTACATTATAAAATATATTAAAAATGTATAAAAACTTGTGTTTTTAATTGCGATTAATCACGATTAATCACAGAAAAAAGTGATTAATCGAGTTAACTTTTTTAATCGATTGACAGCACTAGTCTTTACTGTTAAGTACTGTTAATGCACCCTTGCTGAAAAAAAATATTCATTTCTTCACCAAAAAAAAAGTACTCGCCACAGATTTTGTATGAACTTAAAAGTTTAAAAGAGAGAGAGCATCTCTTTTCTTCTCGAAAAAGCATTTCTTTTTCTTTGTTTTAGCCAAAAGCATTCCTATCCATGTCAATTAAATTTATAATAATAACTTAATTTATTAACACAGAATAATTATAAATAAAAAAATAATATGTATATTTTCTTGTCACTGTCCATTACTTTGGGAAGAGGTGTACCTGATATCCTTGCAGTGTGCATTAAGTTACTGATGTTACATCTATTATCCCTTTTCTCCCCTACGGCAAATAGATACTTCTGGAAATCAATTGATTGTATTAGTTATTGTTGAATACGGTGGCTAAAAGTGCACTTGAATGATTCTGAGAGGATGAACTCTTGACTTAAGCTCAGCGAGGTCACAGAGACTCTCGTGAACTGTGTCTCACCGGTTTAGCACCTATAGTAGTTCTCAAGGTGCCACGTCGAGGTGCCAGTCTAAACAGTGGCATCTCAAAACTCCCACACTCACCCACACACCTTAAAAGAGTCTAAATATGTCTAAAAACAGCTTTCTAAGATGTTTTCAAATCACATTTTAGTGATTTTGAATGTTCAGCCATCTTATAAGTTTGAAATTAGCAGCACATGTTGCAGCACACTATGCTAATCAATGCTAATGCTAATCAACGTTTACAAAATGGAATCTAAAAGCATTTAACAGTCTACATATCAATGGGCATTATTTGTCAAATGTCTTTTCAATGGCAGTATATTGGCGTGATGGATCTTAATATTGTTTAGCTTGCCTCATTAGCTCAGTTACATGTGTGGTGTGAAATTCCATTAAAGGTTCACACAGACAACAGACCAGAGGACTTGCCTTTAATGTGACCCATTAGAGGTGTCGTTTAACACCTTGGCTGTGAGAGAATGAACCGAGCCTCTGTCCCCATACAACTGTGACCTATTGACCGCACATCATCGTCTATATCTTGGCTTTTTAATAATCCCAGAGAGCAGGGTATAGATTTATCCTTTATTTGTTTTTCAATGGCTATCAAACTTTATATTAGTATATGCCATTTTATGCCAAAAATATTAGATAGATAGATAGATAGATAGATAGATATTCATGGAATTCGGATTATGCAGTATTACTGCTCTCTTTTTAATTTGACAAATGCTACTTAGCATAAATATTTTTTAATGAACCAATTTTTTCACATATATTTTAATACCACTTTACCATGTTTCTATTTATGGATTGAAAATAATCCAAATACTACTGGAGATCCTGATGTTAAAAACAGAAAAAAAAAAAAAGTTCATGCTGGGTAGGGGTGAAAAATCACACATTACCTGATGACTCATATCTGTAGGTTCCCACATCGGGACTGGACTACTCTCCCTCTCTCACTGTAGTCTGGTCTGAGACAGACAGCGGTGGCCTGGAGAGGCCTGTGGAGGTGTCACTTCACACCTCTGAGGCCTGAGGCTGGTATAAAGCCTCCCTCCAGCAAACCCTCCAGCATAACTGACCCTCTTTAACCACACAGAATGGACATGTCTTCTCCACTCCTCCGCTACTTCACACAGAACTCTTGGAGCTGTCCGAGCTCAGACTCTGAATTCTACAACATCTCCTCTCCTGAAGCAGTGTCTCCTACCTCCTACATGGACTTCTCTCCTTCAGCCCAGCTTCAAAACAGTTCTTCTCCACCTCCTAGAGATGCCAAAGCACCCATTTCGGGTTCATTACATCAGGACGGTGCATGTTCCCGTGTTGGAACTAGAAGAACGCGCTCCAAGAACCCGAGCAAGCAAAGACAGAGTGCCAGCGAGAAGGAGAAGCTCAGAATGAGGGACTTGACCAAAGCTCTCCATCACCTCAGGACTTATTTACCTCCTTCAGTGGCTCCTGTTGGTCAAACCTTGACGAAGATCGAGACTCTTCGCCTCACCATCCGCTACATCTCCTATCTGTCTGCTCAACTAGGCCTCAGCGAGGACTCTCACTGCCAGATGAGGGACCTGAGAGCTTCTAGATACCAAGAATCATCTCAATATCAGAGCTATTCAACAGCAGAGTACTGGGGACTCAGCACATCACATCAAGAACTATGTCAAAGCACCTTCAGACCTTCAGAGCACGTCTTGAGGCAGACAGAAATGGATTGTAATCAGGATTTCATGGGCATGGAAACACCTGCTTACGATGATTCCTTCAACTCCAGCTCAGAATCTCTTCTGGAAAGTCCTTTGTATGCAGATACAGCCACAACATACCAGGTGTGTACTTTGTTTACCACTTAGCGATATATATATATATTGTTATTTATTATTAATTTAATTTTCAAATGTGAATATTTTGGTTTCTAAATGCTGTATAAAATACTTACCATCTTTTTTCCTCTCTTTTTAGGGCTACAACAAAGCCGTCCACTGTCCGATTGCACCGGAATTCTGGGGATAAAACTCTCATTGGACTTTTCACATGTTTAAAAAATTTCAAATATTTTTTGTGGACTCCACTGTACAGTATTTAACGTATTTTAATATATTGTTTTATCTTATTTTAAGATATCTATTTTAATATTATATATTTTGTATGTTTTTGTATGTTATCTTTTTTGTACAAAAGTACTAATTTATTGATATTTATAATAAAAAATTAGCTAAATGTCAACGTTTTGATTTTGTGTATTAATTTGAAATTGAAAATGAAATTACCTTTTTACTCTGAGAGTTTGTTGAATTATTAATAAATGTGACCCTGGACCACAAAACCAGTCATAAGTCACACAGGTATATTTGTAGCAATAGCCAACAATACGTTGTATGGGTCAAAATTATCGATTTTTCTTTTATGCCAAAAATCATTAGGATATTAAGTAAGGATCATGTTCCATGAAGATATTTTGTAAATTTCCTACCATAAATACATCAAAAAATTATTTTTGTGAGTGGATATGCATTGCTAAGGACTTCATTTGGACAACTTTAAAGACGATTTTCTCAATATTTTGATTTTTTTGCACCCTTAGATTCCAGATTTTCAAATAGTTGTATCTCGGCAAAATATTGTCCTATCCTAACAAACCATACATCAATGGAAAGCTTATTTATAGCTTTCAGATGATGTATACATCTCAATTTTATTGACCCTTATGACTGGTTTTGTGGACCAGGGTCACAAAAAATAATAATAATAAAGGTTCAATAATTTGACTTAGCATTTGCCTCAATGTGTTCAATGCTATTTAACATATTTATTTTTAAATATGTATTTTTATTTAAAAAAAAAAAAAACTTTAAATGTATAATATTATTTAAAATCACCTTTTAGAATTTTAGCACTTCAATAATTATTGATTATGAATATGTTCACAAATGTAGTAGCCTGCCCTACTCCAGATTGATCACTGAGGCAATGGGAATCCCTTGCAGAACCGCAGCGCTTTAGACCTTATTCACAGCAGCGAATGAAAGTGAGTAAACTGTTAATGTGCTTTTGGATTGTTCTGCTGACGAAACACTGCATAAATATCTTTCCAAGAAATTTCAGTAAACAAAAAAACTCCAGACAACATGAGTTGTGGAAAATAAGTAATCTAGGAGGAGCTTTATACAGATTTTTTTACTGTGGGTACCATAGAAAACACGGTAAGTCTTTCCCTCACAGCCTTCATACTGTCATATTGATGTCCTGCATATCGATGCTCTGAAAAAAGGTCTACGTGACGGCAGCAGTCACTTTTTAGGACAGCAGCCTCGGACCGGAAGTTATGGTGGAGCTAACGATTACCCACCCCAACCACAAACACTTACCTCACTATAAGCTTCACCACAAAGAATGCCTAACCCACCCCCCGGTCTCATCTCGAGTCTGGTCTGGCGCATCACACTTCTGTGGATTCTGCAGTTGGTTTGTTTTGTTGTGGTGAAATGTCTAATGTCTCCATAAGATGGCGCGATTTTACAGCCACAAGCAGCTGCACAGAATGCGAGAATGCAGCTCCTGCCACTCCAGTGGAGAAGCTTCGAGTCTCACCTAAATTACACCCCAAATCCTGATAATGATAAAAATTAACCAGCACAGTGCAATTGCTTAAACAAAAAGACTAAATTAAAATATTGTGATCCTTTTTTTTTTTTTTTTTTTGAGGATTATGCTTCCTACAATATTAGGGCAGCTATATGTTTTAATGTATAAAAATTGTGAGAAAATTATATTAATTTTAATATGTGACCCTGGACCACAAAAACAGTCATAAGTCGAACGGGTATATTTATAGCAATAGCCAACAATACATTGTATGGGTCAAAATTATCAATTTTTCTTTTATGCCAAAAATCATTAGGATATTATGTAAAGATCATGTTCCATGAAGATATTTTGTAAATTTCCTACCGTAAATATATCAAAAAATTATTTTTGTGAGTGGATATGCATTGCTAAGGACTTCATTTGGACAACTTTAAAGGCGATTTTCTCAATATTTTGATTTTTTTTGCACCCTCAAATTCCAGATTTTCAAATAGTTGTATCTCAAACCATACATCATTGGAAAGCTTATTTATTCAGCTTTCAGATGATGTATAAATCTCTGTTTAAAAAAATTGACCCTTATGACTGGTTTTGTGGTCCAGGGTCACATATATTAAGTGTGATAAAGACATGTTCTTCAAAACATTATATAATTTAATTTTATTTGTTATTATAAAACCAAAACACTTTATATAATCTGGGAAATTATTTTTATTGTCAACAACATATTTTCTTCCCAATATTAGAATAATTACAATTCAATTCAACTTTATTTGCATATCACTTTTCATAATACATTTTCATTTCAATGCACCTTCACAGGAAATAGTGCCATATAATAAGTAAGCTAAATGCGACAATGGCTAGAAAAACTTCCTAAAAAGATACTATTCTTGAATATATGTACATAAAGAATGGCATTTAAAATTTTAATTTACAAAATGTTATACATTTTTAAAATTACATTTTACATCCTTATTTAGATTAATATTTTAATGTTAAAAAAAAAAAAAAAAAACGTATTTGTAAAATATTTAAAGGGATAGTTCACCCAAAAATGAAAATTATCCCATGATTTACTCACCTTCAAGCCATCCTAGGTGTATATGACTATCTTCTTTCAGACGAACATAATCGGAGATATATTTAAAAATATCCTTAGTCCTCCAAGGTTTATAATGGTTGTGAATGGCAGCCCAAATTTTGAAGACAAAAAAAAAATGCATCCATCCATAAAAAAATGAATCCATACAACTCCAGGGGGTTAATAAAGGCTGTTTGTGTAAGACAAATATCCTTATTTAATACTTTATAAAGTAAAATAAGACCTTTTGGCGCTACAGACATACGCATTCAACGTACATCCAAAAAGCATTAACTTCCACGACGTAGTACAAAATGCCATAATGTTCTACACTACACTATGACGTACTATTATTTACCCCCTGGAGTCGTATGGATTCATTTTTTTTATGGATGGGTGCATTTTTTTTGTCTTCAAAATTTGGGCTGCCATTCACAACCATTATAAACCTTGGAGGACTAAGGATATTTTTAAATATATCTCCGATTGTTTTCGTCTGAAAGAAGATAGTCATATACACCTGGCTTGAGGGTGAGTAAATCATGGGATAATTTTCATTTTTGGGTGAACTATCCCTTTAATCTTTCAAATTTCCCCTTTGGGGCCCTCTGCTGGTCTAACTGAGTGGTTGTTCCACCTTACTTTCATCTCAAAAATTTTCTTTTTTTAAAGCAAGTTTAGTTTAAATATTGCTAAATTAATATTTGTCTAATTTCAGCATGTTTAATGCCTCATTTACATCATTAAATTGCATTAAAATATAGGCTCTATATATCGACCATTAAAAAAGTCAGCAACTATCTTACATACAGAAGGTATCTTGTATCTTGATCAGAAATAAGTGTTCAAATTCTAATAGACTACAAATTTTAAATAATATTTATTATATTATTATAATAATATTATATAAGAGTTATTTTTAATTAATTAATATTTTATATTTATATTTGTTTTAAAATGTTAAAAAACATTACATTTTTTCGGATTACATTTTCAGATTACATTTATCAGATTACATTTTTCCCTGTAGCTAAATTATACTTAATATTATTTAAACTCTACTATTCAAATAAAACTAAAGACATAACATGATATTCCCAAAGCCGTTCCAGCTCATACACAAAAGCCTCACCATCAGCCAAGTACTAATCAGGCCTGTGCAAATAGAAGCTCTTTCTTAATGAACTACAGGTCAACAAAAAAGAGCATCTCGCACCTCTAAGTCTGGAGTGGATGATCCCTTCAAAAGCCTGAACTTCATGCATCCTTATCTTCATAATCCTCTAATGCGAGAGGGGTCGGCCCGCTGCATGCGTTTCAGGACCGTGCCGAGGTGCGAGATACTGAGGTAATTAGAACTAGGACTCTGCCTTAGATACCCTTGACCCTGTGACTGATATGCTAATGCGGAGCTCAATACACAGTTTACAGAGCACTGGGAGGAAAGGATTTAGACAGTTTAGTTGTTTACCTCAAATCAACATTTAACCGAGCAGGATAAGAAAAACACTTCACATTGATGTGCTAATCGACCTTTGATGCTTTAGGAAAAACTAAGACGCTTTGAAAAGGAAGAAGTGAGCTCATTTGCAGGGAGGTCTGAGACTTTAAATCAACATTTCGATGAATTAACAGTGAATAGTGACATTTTTAATGAGTTAAGCGCACAATTTGTGTTTTTTGATGTTTGCGTTTGTTATTTAGTTTCGCATTGTCTGACTTTGCTATATTTTTTAACCTTTGTTAAATGCAAAAACCATGACCTTTATGTCAGCTGAACATTTGAAATCCCTTCTAATAACCTCATGTTCAGAATTTAGTACTTTCTCATTTTTGATTTCATCAGCAGTGTCACATAAGTCATTTCTTCTGATCTTGTCTCAGATCAGTGTGCTGTCTGCATGGGAACAGTCCAAATCTAATTATTTCAGGTCAGCACCGGGCAGGAAGGAGCAAAAAGTGACACGTTGTGGTCTGGGAACCATTTCCTCAGAGCTACTCACACTGAAGTCGTAATCCACAAGCCCAGGCCTGAGGAAAAGGTCACCTTACACCTTAGAGAAGAAAACAACAACTGCATATACAACCATCAATATTTCATCTAGCTTAAAATCTAAAAGCAGATGTATCCTCTACAGTCATTTTGCATGAGTTACTTTTTAATTATATTGTCATTTGCACATTTTTAAGTTGCTCTTAATTCAAAATAATTAGTGTTTATGTATTTTATCATTTAGAATTACATTTTTATTCTATTATTTTCTATATAATGTATTTTACATTTTCATACAAAAGTAAAACTGTTAAGTGTTTTAAAAAGCAACCATTTCAAATCTGCCCTGTTAAAAACTGTCCTTTCTGAGTTCCCATGAGGCCATAAAAGGAAAAAGTCAGTTGTCTAAACAAAAACCTGTGAACAACTGACAGATTACAGGCTACACACTTCACGAAAAGATGTGTTACCCTGAAAAAGCAAGCATTTAATAAAAAGCAGAACATAAGTGACCCTGGACCACAAAACCAGTCATAAGGGTCAATTTTTTAAAACTGAGATTTAAAGCTGAATTAATAAGCTTTCCATTGATGTATGGTTTGTTAGGATTTTGCCGAGATACAACTATTTGAAAATCTGGAATCTGAGGGTGCAAAAAAATCAAAATATTGAGAAAATCGCCTTTAAAGTTGTCCAAATTAAGTCCTTAGCAATGCATATCCACTCACAAAAACACATTTTTGCTATATTTACGGTAGGAAATTTACAAAATATCTTCATGGAACATGATCTTTACTTAATATTCTAATGATTTTTGGCATAAAAGAAAAATCGATAATTTTGACCCATACAATGGGTTGGCTATTGCTACAAATACACCCGTGTGACTTATGACTGGTTTTGTGGTCCAGGGTCACAAATTTCTTAACTTTTTAATGAAAAAATTTTTAAAAAAAGAATGAATGCATAAGTAAATGTGGTCCTGGTAAACCCTACATTATGGGGACCAAATTTCCCCATAGTACCACCAGTATTTTTTTTTTTTCACCAGTATTTATAACAGCTTATAAATCATACTAAATTATGTTTTTTGAAAATGTAAAAATGGAGAAAGTTTTGTGTGTGTGTGTGTGGTTCAGGTACGTTATACAGAAAAATGTCCACACAAAGATGACAATTTTCAAAACCCTTGTCCTTGTGGGGACATTTTTTGGTCACCGTGAGGAAAAAAGCTTATAAATCATATTAAATTATGTTTTTTGATGAACTGTTCTGTGATGCGTAGATTTAGGGGATAGAATATATAGTTTGTGCAGTATAAAAATCATTATGTCCAAGTCCCCATGAAATATGGAAATCCAATGTGTGTGTGTGTGTGTGTGTGAAAATTAAATGCAAAAAATGAAAGAAAAAATCTATAAAACAAAATACAATAAGACCTGCCTAACTTTGATGCAACATGGAACATAAAACTGAATGGCATTGTTTTGTTTGCCTAGCATACATAAATAATAAAAACTCCAGACTTTAATTCTAAATCTATCTTGAACTTGTGCACCAATGAATGTTATTTTACCACCGCATTCACCACCTCCCACCTGTGCTTGAAGTCATGTGAGTTTTCCCAGAGACCCCCTGCCCCTGGTGTGATGTCTCTCTGCCGCTTTGAAATTCTTAAGCGCCTTGCGGAGGTGCAACATCACACCTCTTCATCCAGGATATATTGGGCTGCTGCCTCCAGCTCTTTAGCATTCAATCAGGTACCAGAGAACAAGAAGGAAACATCTCCTCTGCTGAAAGATCACAGCCATGGAATTTAACTTCAATCCTTATATGCTCCAAGGAGCCAAATGCCAGTTTGAATCATCTACCAGCATTGATGCTGGGTACTTCAGTGCCTGTGGAAGTCTTTCTCCAAGCTCCTCAATTGATTCTGGATGTTTTTCTCCTCCTACGAGCTGTTGGGGAGCTGGAAGACAGCCGGAGGCTGCTGAAAAAACAGACGTCGACTGCATACCGGCTAAAAACCCGAGAATAATCCTTCCTGCTGAGGGAAAGAGACGTTCCAGGTCCAAAAACCCTGGAACGAAGCGCCAGACGGCCAGCGAAAGAGAGAAGCTCAGGATGAGGGATCTGACCAAAGCTCTCCTTCACCTCCGAACCTACCTGCCTCCTTCTGTGGCTCCTCCTGGACAAACCTTGACCAAGATTGAGACCCTTCGCCTCACTATTAGCTACATCTCGTATCTTTCTTCTCAACTGGAACAGTCTGAGACCTCCAACCACGAAACAACACCAAGATGCTACTCGCAAGATACTTCAGATAGGCTTCAGAGTGGTCTGATTTCAGAAACCTGGTGTCTGGATGGAGTACAGGGACACATGCAAGACAATGTCCAGTACTGTCCAACATACGCAGCCTTCAGTGATTCAACACAACAGATGGAAAACAACTTTCCTTCTACTTCACACTTCAGAGACACACAATCCTATATGGTAAGAAGGCTTTTCATCACACTTTATACTGAATGTTCATTTAATAATAACCAAGAGTGTTATGTTTGTTGCAGTTTTCTAATTGTGTGCTGAATTTCTTCTTTTAACAGTTTCCCTGCACAACAACACATGATTCTACATACAGCCATCAGGTTTTTCAATGAAGAACACGGAGAGGATATGAGGTCACCTTATGCCAAAATCAGATGGCCACTGTGTGAAAACTTCATCTAAAGACTTTATTTGTTTGTTGCATTAATTATTTGTAATTATTTATCAGATAACATATTTTTCTATTGAGTACATTTGTATATATTGCTTATTTATTGGTTTTCAATTAAATGCTTTAAAATATTACTAATTTTTGCATTTTCTTTGTTTTTCCCTCATTTTCCTCATACATTTTTGAAAACACAATTCAAACGCTTCTATTATAAAATAATTTTAGTCAGCATAGATTAAAAAAAAATGAGTTGAAATTAAATAATGACCTTGGGAACAGCTGGTTAAAATTCACTGCAAAAAATACAATGAATTCATAGGCTACTACACTGAAAAAAAGGTGTATAGGATATACATTTAAACAATTTTTACTTGGAAATTGTTAGTAAATTTCACAAAATAATTACAAAGAAACAGCAAGTAACACATTGAATTAAATGTGGAGTACTGGAATAGTATTTTCTTGTAAAATATATACCAATAATCTTCTTACCAAACAAAATATTAAAAAAGATTAATTTAGGCTATTTTTTTTTTTCTTAATAATTTTTAATTAAAAAAACAAAAACAATTTTAAACCATTTTAAGTAATCCAGTTGTGACTATTTTTTACACATTATTTCACTTGCTAATCGCATATATAGCCTACTATCTGTATGCACTAATTATTTTAATATTTATAAACTATTCACTCTTTCTTACTCATACTAGTAAGCTAATTACATACTAGTTTACATGCTACTATACTAGTAAACTATTCACTAGTTCATACCCGTACAATAGCTTTGCTCTAGCCACTGTCCCAACAGTAATTAACTATTTTATTGTTATAGGTAATTTTGTGTGATTGAGTTTGAGGCTGTAGGCCTATGTGGTTAAATATGTGGTCTAGATAGGCCTACTTTTTCTATTAATTTTCCTGGTACCTGTTCCAGTTTTTTTACTAGCAGATACTTCAGTGTCTGTTAAAGTGTATCAGAACCAACACTCATGTACAAATAAGTACAAATAAGTGCAGCAGTACAATGTACACGGCATTAGAATGTGGTATCTGTTACTTTTCTTAGTGCTGTTTAGGATGGACCAATTAAAGTCGTTTGTATTTTGGTAAGGATTTTTCAAATTAATTTAATAGAGACTATTGCGGCTGATTTCTGTCATTGTAATGCTGATTAAAAGTCAGACCACTAGAGGTCGTTGCATAGGCCTACAGTTTAGGTGACATCCCCGCTAGAAATTTTACATTCCCAGAACATTCTCAGAACGTCCCCACTGGTGTTAAGGACGTTGTCTAGTAATGTTCCCAGAACGTTCAGAGACGGTCATGATGTGGAGTTCTTTTAAGGGTTGGGGGACGTTATTTGTTGGACCTTCACAGAACATTCAGTACATTCTCTAAACGTTTAGGTAAACATATTTTATTTGTGATGTTCCCAGAACGTCCCTGCTGCCCTTGTCAAAAAAATGAATTGAAAATTAGAGCTAAATTGACTAACAAAAGTGGCTATTCAAACAAAAACTAATTTTTCTTAAATGTCTTACAAAAAAAAGCACTTCACAGGAAATTCCATAATATTGTTATGAAACCTTTTCTTTAAAATGCAAATCACTTGCAGTAAGTCAGTAGCTGACAACAGCACATGCATGAGCTAATGTAACTACTGTATCACTACATCAGCAACTACACAGTTACTGCAGTCTTTAAATAAAGCAACACGCAGTAGAACGTCAGTGTTTCTGGTTCATCACTGACTGAAGCACAGGCTCTACTCTTCAGCACAATGGTAACCTCACAAAACTCAGATAACAGAAACAGAACATTAAACATTAACAGATCTCTCTAGATCTCAGCATCTTCACTTATTACAAACCACTCTGACTTTATTTCTTTCATTCAAAACTTTTTAATGAGGTGTTGATGGTTTATTGAAAATTATAAAGTTTGAAGTCACCGTTATGGCGGTAAGCACTTGCTTTAGTTGGGCTCCTGACCCTTGACATTTTAACTTTTTAATGTTTTTCTCCAATTGTTGTATGTGTTGGGAGAAAAAAAAAATCTGACAAGATGAATTTGGTTGCCTATTGTTGATGATTTCATCATCATACATCATTACTCTCTGAACATTATATTCTTTTCACATTATTATAGTCCCATAATACTGCATAAAATTCTGTCCTGCTTTGATATTTTGAAAGCTTTTGTCATTATACAGAAATTATTCGGACAGGGTCATGTAGACTCACACAGACATCAAGATTCAGCGTATGAACCTCAACAATGGTGACAAAATTTTCAGATAAACAGATTAACTCTGAGCATCACAAAAGAAGCTACTAAAGTCACAAAAAAGATTTTTGTTTATTGTCACCATTGTTGAGGTTCATACGCTGATTCATGATGTCTGTGTGAATCTAAAAGACACTGATCAAAACTCTGTCTGTATAATGAATTTAAAAAAAAGAAAACTCGTAAAAAAAGGCAAAGCTAACAGTTAACACATCCAAAGTTTAGACTCCAGAGACGATCAGTGAATCATTCAGGACACTCCATGATGATTGAATCATCATCATTAAATAACCATTCATCTGATCAGAATTTCTCTTGCAATTTTTTACCGTAAAAAGCATGTCTTGAAAACACAGTTAATCTACTATGACCCCAGAGATCATCTGCTGTATGTCTAACTTATGAGCTCATCTTTCAGTAAATCTCCAGTTATTTGAGACATGAGAGTATGGCTGCATCCCATTTCACATACTGTCTGTACTAAATAGTATGCAAGAGTAGAATTAGTACATTACAAATTATTGTACATATCGTAAAGATAGTACAGTAGACAGAAATTTTACGTGTGTATTTGCAGGGTTTTTAAGCATGAACCCAATTAACTTTAAGATAATTAAGTTAAATGCTAATGCAAGGCAATAAATCTAAAGTTACTTTTAAAACAAACAGATTACAACTACTTTCAAAGGGTTTGTGGTATCAATAAAATTTGCTCCCACTTTATATTAGGTGTCTTTAACTACTATATACTAACATTTAAATTAATCGTTTGATACAATACTCTTATTGTGTACATACCTGTTTTTACATTGTACTTATATTTTAAAAATACCTGCATGTGATTACAGCTGTAATTAATTTCTGTAATTACATTTATAATTACCCTGTTGACCCTTCCCTTACAATTTAACCCTTCCTTAAACCAACCCATACCACCAAACCTGTCCCTAACCTTACCCGTATCTCACCTCAGTAGCAGCAAAAGTGTTTTGCAATACAATATGAACACAATAAGTACATTGTACTAATTTTTTGATGCAAGTACATAGTAGGTAACGACACCTAATATGAAGTGTGACCGGAAATTATTATGTACAATTGCTAGTGTTCTGTCTTATTATACATTCAAAAATATATACATTCCCATCACCAGTAAAGTATGTAAATTCACTATATAGAAGTATGCTAATTGAAATGCAGGCTATGAATGTCTTTTCACTGCATACATCTTTAAATGCTTAGCTTTGTTACGTGAGGTGAAGAAACTCACAAATGTATTGCAAATTTTGTTTCTTGAAATAAATCACAGCAAAGTTTATAAAATGTGTCTGCTGGATTACTACTGCAGACAAATAATATTACAATATTATGACAATGAAAAGTTGAAATTATGGCATAAAAGGCTGGAATTGAGATAAAAATAAAACATTTTGACACTATCTCATAATTATGACTTGCCAATCTTTTTCTCATGTAGCAGAAATAGATTTCCATAAAAGCAACTTAAAACTGTATTTATATATATATATTTATAAATATACAGTTGCATGAAAAAGTATGGGAACCACTTGCAGAATCTGTGAAAATGTGAATAATTTTAATAAAATAAGAGAGATCATACAAAATGCATGTTATTTTTTATTTAGTACTGTCTTGAGTAAGATATTTTACATAAAAGATGTTTACATATAGTCCACAAGACAAAAAAATTGCTGAATTTATTAAAATAACCCCGTACAAAAGTTTGTGAACCATTGGTTCTTAATACTGTGTGTGGTTACCTGGATGATCTACGACTGTTTTTTTGTTTTGTGATGGTTGTTCATGAGTCCCTTGTTTGTTCTGAGCAGTTAAACTGAGCTCTGTTCTTCAGAAAAATCCTCCAGGTCCTGCAGATTCTTCAGTTTTCCAGCATTTTTTGCATATTTGAACCCTTTCCAGCAGTGACTGATTTTGAGATCCATCTTTTCACACTGAGGATAATTGAGGGACTCAAACACAACTATTAAAAAAGGTTCAAACATTCACTGATGCTCCAGAAGGAAACACAATGCATTAAGAGCCAGAGGTGAAAACTTTTGAACAGGATGTCCAAATTTTTCTTATTTTGTTGAAATATCTTTTCTTTTCTTTTTTTCATTTAGTACTGTCTTTCGACAAATTAAGTACAATTTACCTTGATCTTCAAATTCAAAAAGTTTTTACCCCCCGGCTCTTAATTCTTTTTTAGGAAAGTAGCCATTCTTTTTGGGAAAGTAGCGAATCTTTTTGAAAAATGTATCGATTCTTTTTGAGGAAAGCAGCGATTCTTTTTGGAAAAGTAGCGATTCTTTTTGAGGAAATGTAGCGATTCTTTTTTAGGAAAGTAGCGATTCTTTTTTTAGGAAAGTAGCGATTCTTTTTTGGAAAATAGCAATTCTTTTTGGGAAAGTAGCAAATCTTTTTGAAAAATGTAGCGATTCTTTTTGAGGGAAGTAGCGATTCTTTTTAGAAATGTAGCAATTCTTTTTTAAGAAAGTAGTGATTCTTTTTTGGGAAAGTAGCGATTATTTTTAGAAATGTAGCAATTCTTTTTTAAGAAAGTAGCGATTATTTTTAGAAATGTAGCGATTCATTTTTAAGAATGTAGCGATTCTTTTTAGAAATGTAGCAATTCTTTTTAGAAATGTAGCGATTCTTTTAGGGAAAAGTAGCGATTCTTTTTTAGGAAAGTAGCGATTCTTTTTTGGAAAAGTAGCGATTCTTTTTTTAGGAAAGTAGCGATTCTTTTTGGAAAAGTAGCGATTCTTTTTTAGGAAAGTAGCGATTCTTTTTGGGAAAGTAGCTAATCTTTTTGAAAAATGTAGCGATTCTTTTTTTGGGGAAGTAGCGATTCTTTTTTTAGGAAATGTAGCGATTCGTTTTCAGGAAAGTAGCGATTCTTTTTTGGAAAAATAGCGATTCTTTTTTAGGAAAGTAGCGATTCTTTTTAGGGAAAGTAGCGATTCTTTTGGGGGAAAATAGCGATTCTTTTTTAGGAAAGTAGCGATTCTTTTTGGAAATGTAGCAATTCTTTTTAAGAAAGTAGCGATTTTTTTTGGGAAAATAGCGAATCTTTTTGAAAAATGTTGCGATTCTTTTTGAGGAAAGTAGTGATTCTTTTTGGGAAAAGTAGCGATTCTTTTTTAGGAAAGTAGCGATTCTTTTTGGGAAAGTAGCGAATCTTTTTGAAAAATGTAGCGATTCTTTTTTTGGGGAAGTAGCGATTTTTTTTTAGGAAATGTAGCGATTCTTTTTCAAGAAAGTAGCGATTCTTTTTTGGAAAAATAGCGATTCTTTTTTAGGAAAGTAGCGATTCTTTTTAGGGAAAGTAGCGATTCTTTTTGGGAAAATAGCGAATCTTTTTGAAAAATGTTTTGATTCTTTTTGAGGAAAGTAGTGATTCTTTTTGGGAAAAGTAGCGATTCTTTTTTAGGAAAGTAGCGATTCTTTTTGGGAAAGATTCGCTACAAATTACAAATTATGACATTAAAAAGAGCGCAAGTCACTGGTATTTCTTAAGGAACACTGCCCAACAGCGACACCCGCAGGTAAAGTTACAGCAGAAATCCCTCAGAAATCCCTCAAATCCCCTCATAGAAAACCATAGAAAACCATTTTGTGGGGGGTAATTGAGAATGAATGGGGGAAAGTCACGTGAGAGGAGGCAACGTCTCCATTGCGCTATGATTGGATGTAATTGATTATGATTGGTTTGTGGGATAAATCCCACCTCTTGTTGATGTGCACGTTCCGCGCGTCACTTTGAATGAACAAATGATGGCGTCAATGGGAAGACTAATTGAAAAGTAAGTAAACAGATCACCCAGTTAGATATCACTGCTTTATGTCACGTCAAAATCAAACTTGAAATGGACTGAAAACATGATGACTGCTGGGGGGGTTTTTTTAGTGCAATCAGCTTGGTGAAATTAAAAATACAATTCGTGTCTGTGACAGACGGTGTTTACGGAGCATGACTGATGATCCAAAATAGCCTAAGATGACTATTAAAAAGAAAAACATCAATACACAAATAAAATATATTGTTTAAATTATTATTGCCTTTAGTTATTATTTTGGAATGAATGTAGAAATGCTTAAAACACTAACTTGATGAGATTGACTTGGTTTTGATAAATAGAACATTTATTACAATACATTGTTAATGTAAAAATACAAAATAGAATTGTATTTGGTTTCTTTTTTCTTTTTTGATGTAATTTAAAGTAATGTTCATTTAACAAGGATGTGTCAACGTTAAGAGTAATGCACATGAATTTACATTGATTCATAAATAAATAAAAAATGTGCCTCCTCATTTCAGAACACCACTGCACGCCACTGACATATTCATATATATATATATATATATATATATAAAATTGAGAAGGAACCGGCCCCCAGATGTGTCCACAACATCGAATCTGGCCCTCTTTTAAAAAAGTTTGGACACCCCTGGTCTAGAGCATATTTCCACTGGAAAACTGTGTGCTGACACTGCCCTCTGTTGTTTGTATGCAGTGCTGTCATTTCAGTTAAAAGTTGTCTTACCTGTGAAGGTGGTCGAACAACGCTGAGTGAAGTTTGGAACAGAATTTGACAACAAACATACAGCTGTCAAAATCTAGAATCAGCGTATGAATCTCAACAATGGTGACATGCTTCATGCCACAATGCATTCTGGGTGCATCATGCAAAAAAGAATGCATTGCAGCATTAAGCATGTCACCATTGTTGAGATTCATAGGCTGATTCTAGATGTATGTAAGTAAACCGTAGTTTAAAGTGTTTAGTGTACAATCTGTTATAAAACCCATTCAGATTCTCTGATTGAAATTGTGCTGGATTTTTACTAGAATCACAATAAAACAAAGTTAATAAGATATTGCTCATATTAAACTCAGTCATAAGACCATGAAGCAGCCACAGCATCAGACTGTTTTTTCTTGCTATAACAAACTCAGTTACAACAGCCAGAGAAACTCTAAAATTAAAAAGTCAAGTTAAACTACCCAACTAAAGAAAACGTTGAGTTCACTGCTTCACAATGCACTGGGAATATCACTTCAGAAAAGGTAGAAAAATATCAGACATTGTGCAGCATACAGTTGCCATATAATTCTGTACAATCTGTTATTGAAGCAAAATTGTTTCCTCTTCAAATGTGTGCAGATGACAGAGATTGACAGCCTTGTGTTGGGTCTACAACACAGTATCTGACAGCTTCTGGACAATGTGTCCATGCTGGAAAAAGAAGACAACGGAAATTATTTGATTTACATCATTTATAATTTGATCATTTATTCATAATTTTATTGTTATTCATTTGTCATTTTATGTTTTAATATTTTATATCTATATATTCTTTTCAATTGCTGTTTATTGTCTATGATTGTGTGGTTTCAAGGAAGGTTTGTCTTAATAGAAGAGACAAAATAATGTCTCCATTTCAAGGTTTTTAACATCACAGGATGATGTTGTGAAGCAGTAATTTTCCATTGCCTGTCACTGGTATAATAACACTTGTTGGATTTGTACTGGTTAGATGAAGTCTGAACATTGAAACATTTGAAACTAAGATTATTCAATAAACTGTGTTCCTTTTATTATCATAACTTCAACTCCTGCTTCAGGGTGATAGAAGAATGCTAATAGAATTTTGGGTTCAACACAAAATTTTATGAAATTATGTCCGATGAACTATAGTGTCCTATTTATTCAAAAGTATGTACATTCCCATCACATTTTAAATGCCAAAACCGCTTGTTTTGTGGGGGGAAATCATGTATGTACTACAGATTTACTTAAAATTTGAATGAAATAAAATGTTAGTGCTGGCTGGATAACCAAAGCTTACAACCATGGACACTACACACATATACATGTATACAGAACATGTTTACATAATGTCTGATTAAATATTTATACACAGATTTATAATATACAACATTCGCACATACCCTGTGTATTAAGGGTGATTGGGGCAGTTTTTTTTAATTTCCACCTCGTTTAAGGTTTCTTGCCATAAATTTAAAACATAAAAGGTCTGTTGCATGAAGCTGGTGTCAAATTGCTGACTCCCTGATCAGTGCCCTGACTAGGAAATAATTATGTAATTTTCCTCACCTCATGCGTTTCAGGGTCACACCAATGAGGGCATCCAATTTTGATTATGTGATCTCACAGCTAGGGCTCAGCAAAAAAAAAAAAAAAATTAATAAGACCTTATGTCACAATCACCCTTATTTCACTCTATGTAATAGTCCAAACTTTTTTACATATTAACCTTATTTCACTGCAATTCACAAATATGAAACAATTTTATTTATTTATAGAAGAGTGACTCAGACAGTCTAGAGCAGGGGTGTCCAAACTACGTCCCCAAAATTCATCCCCAAATGCGGCCCGGGGATGAATTTCAAACGGCCCGCAGCTTGTCTATTAAAATATATTACATGTGGCCCGCCACGCTTAATTTACAAATCGTGCAGTTTCACAATGTCAACACAAGGGGGCAGCACTAGATTTTAGGCCAGGGAAACGCGCCAAAAGCGGAACGAAACAGCGCTACTTTTGCGCGCTGCGCGACTCACGAGCTCACAAATGTGTTTACTTGCTGAGTGTCTAGATCACACGACCACTAAACAGCCAGTGAGAAGTGTTCAAGTTCGGCGTAGAGGTCTCAGGTACAAGCTGCAAATCTCTCTGTGATTTAATTCAGTTTAAAGCCAGTTGAAACTGCGCTGAATTAATCAACAACACTAACGTGCAAATCAGGAGAAACACTGAGCCGATCCAGTTAGAATACTTTTTAACCAACAATTCAACAACATTTATCATGGAATTACAGTGGTAACACTACCTGTAACCGTGGTATTTTGTCAGAAATGTTGGTTAATATCTCATTTTATTTCATTTTTAATGTAAACGTGTATTAAATGAGTAATAAAGGCCAAATTACAGACTATTTTTTGTCATAAACTTGCAGTTTTGTGCATACGTATTTATATTAAATGTGTTATAGACTAAATACCATAAAGCCATTCTATATATATATATATATATATTTTTTTTTTTTTTTTTTTTTTTTTTTTTTTTACTTTTTACCATGTAGTGAGGTAGGCTACCATAAGTGGTTTTACCTGTGGTGATCTAATTAGAGTACTTTTTAATTTAAATAAGAATAGAGTTCTAACTCAGTAATATTTAAATTTCACCCTTTAAAAACGAGGTTGTTAAAAGTTTTACAGATATTTTTTGTGTATTAAATTTACCTCTGTGTCTTATCTCAAGCTACTCTACTGTCAGCTCAAATCTGTCATGTTTTCAAGAAACAAAACATATACCAGGGGCGTTTCCTCCGAGGAGGCAAGGGAGGCAGTGCCTCCTCAAAAAAAAAATAGGATGAGAAAATAATCCATATTACATATAAAACAACACAAATATTACAAATTATGACATTAAAAAGAGCGCAAGTCACTCGTATTTCTTAAGGAACACTGCCCAACAGCGACACCCGCAGGTAAAGTTACAGCAGGAGTCATGCCTCCCTTTCCCCTCATAGAAAACCATGGAAAACCATTTTGTGGGGGGTAATTGAGAATCAATGGGGGGAAGTCACGTGAGAGGAGGCAATGTCTCCATCGCGCTATGATTGGATGTAACTGGTTATGATTGGTTTGTGGGATAAATCCCGCCTCTTGTTGACGTGCACGTTCCGTGCGTCACTTTGAATGAACAAATGATGGCGTCAATGGGAAGACTAATTGAAAAGTAAGTAAACAGATCACCCAGTTAGATATCACTGCTTTATGTCACGTCAAAATCAAACTTGAAATGGACTGAAAACATGATGACTGCTGTTTTTTTTTTTTTAGTGGAATCAGCTTGGTGAAATTAAAAATACAATTCGTGTCTGTGACAGACGGTGTTTACGGAGCATGACTGATGATCCAAAATAGCCTAAGATGACTATTAAAAAGAAAAACATCAATACACAAATAAAATATATTGTTTAAATTATTATTGCCTTTAGTTATTATTTTGGAATGAATGTAGAAATGCTTAAAACACTAACTTGATGAGATTGACTTGGTTTTGATAAATAGAACATTTATTACAATACATTGTTAATGTAAAAATACAAAATAGAATTGTATTTGGTTTCTTTTTTCTTTTTTGATGTAATTTAAAGTAATGTTCATTTAACAAGGATGTGTCAACGTTAAGAGTAATGCACATGAATTTACACTGATTCATAAATAAATAAAAAATGTGCCTCCTCATTTCAGAACACCACTGCACGCCACTGACATATTCATATATATATACATATAAAATTGAGAAGGAACCGGCCCCCAGATGTGTCCACAACATCGAATCTGGCCCTCTTTTAAAAAAGTTTGGACACCCCTGGTCTAGAGCATATTTCCACTGGAAAACTGTCTGCTGACGCTGCCCTCTGTTGTTTGTATGCAGTGCTGTCATTTCAGTTAAAAGTTGTCTTACCTGTGAAGGTGGTCGAATAACGCTGAGTGAAGTTTCCCTAGCAGACGAGTGCTTCAAAACTTTAAATTAGCTTTTCAATACTCAGTTACTTTTGATTAAGCAAAATTAAAAGGCCTTTCTTTTTGCAGCAGTGTCGGATATGATAATGACCATCGACTATAAGGTATTAAACTGATGAGATCACATTTTGTCTCTTGCCAGTAACCTATGTGTAGTAGTAGGCCTATGTGACGTTATAGAACTGAAATAAAGTGTGGAGTTCACAGCACAGTTTTTAGTAAAGTTATTGAAAAGGTGAGTTTAAAAAAAGACATTGTCAGAGAAGTGCTGTATGAGTACATTTATTGTAATAACCAAAAAATAACAAAATTGGACAAAACACTCCAAAAGTCACACAGTCACATAATGATATAGCGCAAAGAATTAGTTTAACCACTGTGCGTATTTTGAGATTTTCTGCATGCTGTGCAATTTGGACTGACAAACTATAAACTACAGCATATGATAAGCTACTGCTTTTTTTTCTTAGCTGTGTATGAAAGACCCTCAGTTGAAGGTGTTATATGCTAACAGATAGCCATCGTTATACATGTAAAGTCTCCTATCAACAGGATTGTAGTTAAGGTTGGCTATTCCAGCAGAAACCTTCTCAAAGGGCAAAGAAAGAGTGTTTATCTCTTGACCAGTGATTGTATCAAAGGCATAAAACACCTCTTCTTGGTAAGTATTAACATAGCGTGTAGCATACAGGACCCCGCACACCATAAATGTGCTGGTGACGGACCTCTTAAAGAGATGCGTCTTCCAGGTATGTGTGATATTGAGCTCTAGCGGATCTAAGCGACTCACAACAATGTTCCCGTGGTTCTCCTCGGTGGCATATATAACCCACACGGCGTCTTGATCAGCTTCCAGGTCGATGTCTGTCCAATCACGGCAGCTGTAGTAGCAGAAAGGGAACTTGTTGTCGATTCCGGCATCATCCAGTTTCACACGCTTGGTTGCTTGTGTTGTAATGTTGAAGCTGCAGATCTCAGCAGTGCCGTAGCACTGGTAAAATACGGTGTTGTCGTACAGTATAGTGCCAGAGCCCTGAACGGCATTTTTGTGGCTGTAGGATGATGCGATGTTTTCATCTTTGTAGTTCTTGCTGGCCATGAAATCGTCGTATGAGTTGTACATCCTGATTGTGTTCCCATGCTTGTTTCCACTCACTAGACAGTGTTCCCAATAACGTTCCTTGCTGTTCTGTTTGGCATCCCTACCCCAAGCACCTGAGATATAGGACTTGTGGATGGAATTGAGCTTGGTGACAACTGGAGAACTTATGTTCGACATGATACGCTGATGACAAGTGCCTGCAAGTGGGATCATATGGATTGGTCATATGTTCAGTATTCAGGTAAACATATTGTCTCTTAATGAAAAGAACAAACCAATTTTCACAATTATGTTGAAAACATCAAAGAGACCTCAATGTAAATTTCAAAACATTTCTCCACTCACTGAGAGTTGTGTACTTACTTCTGAAGTCTTCAGGTATAGTTTTGCAGGTCTGTGCTCTGTTGTTGAGGTCACGTAGCCTCGCTTTCGTTGTCTCTAGATTGAAGACATTGCTTTTGTACATGTTCTGGATGTCATTCTTTGCCCTTGTCAACTGAGAGAAACACATATTTGTCAACATATCTTTGCATCCATTCAGGGTTGTTTCCCCCCCAAAAAAATCTTTTGTTAATTTTCAATTCATCAATTTTCAATTCAAAGAACTACAATGAGGAGTAAATTGTAATCAGAAGACATTTTCTTCCACTTCTGATTTTTGGATATGAATGCAGACTAAACGTGAGCTTCATGGAACAACAGTTATCATGAAAAATGATTTCACTGTAAACCCAAACAGTATAACTAACTTATTATGGAAAGTACCTTATACTCAAATTGTGCCATAAAGTTTAACTAACTATTATTTTTGAGTTCATTCAACATCTATCAGAGATTTAAGTTATCACAAAATATTTTTTTTGAGTTTTTACAACTCCGCTAAAGTTTAGAGTTCAGGGAACTTAGATTTAACCATAATCAAATATTTTAATGTTAAACATACGCCCTCTAGTGGCGGTTTTTTACCAAAATGTGAACTCAGACGCTTTCCCTCCACACAGATACCCAGACGTTCGCAGGGCAGATGGATTCGACAGCAGGTCAATTCAAGTCCAAATACATGCATTTTTATTTCGATAGCTACAAAAATATGCTAATATTCAGCTGTTTATAATAATGTTGCAGACTGGTCTAATTGGTATCGGCTACACTCGTATCATTAGGTTACACAAAACTATCGTACGGAGACTTGTAGCCCAGAGAGAGCTGCTTAGTAGTTTTGTTAACTAAAACTACTAAAAATTGTTTCCGGTAATTGAAATAAAGCGGAAATAAAATAAAATATAAATATTAGATCTTTAAGGTTGAAATGTTGCCTTGGCAACTAACTGAAATAAGTTTAAGTTAAAGAATTTAATTTTCTAAAACCAAAATAAAATAAAAAAATAATAAAGAAAAAAATAAAATAGTAAATACTTTAATAGTAGCCTATAAACAATACTAAAATAATACTGGTAGTGACAAGTCAAATGGACTACTCTTATGGTGCTTTATGTTATTTGGGCATTTTTTGGAGACTTGGTCATTATTTTAAGAAAGATCTACCTCTTTCAGAAGATCATTTGTCTCTTTGCTGGGGTTTTTCTTGTGAGCATCACTGGCAGTATAATAGATTTCGTCAAGTTCCTCCATCAGCTGTCGCAGCTGAAGGGCGTTGTACAGGCCGTTTGTGTTCAGATACTCAAACGGTTTCAGGCGGGCTGTGATGTCCTTAAGAGTGCGTTCCATCTTTGGCAGTTGTACATTTCTTTCTTTTACCTGAAAGTTACAACGCAAATGAGTTCACTGAGATGATTTACTTCAATAATGAATCTACAGTGTGACTTTAAAGGATCTCACCTTTTTATTAAACTCTATAAGGTTGTTCTCACAGGTCTGGACTTGTTTTGCAACTCCCTCAAACTTCACAGTGGGGAAAGCCCAGAGAGAGCTGCTTAATTTACACACACAGGAATCATCCTTCTGTTCACCTGTAATCCTCTGAGCCTGGACAGTCGCCTGATTACACACATAAACACACAAGATAGTGATTCACAAACTGTCCTTTGCAATTCTGCCTTTTATTGAATATTTGCTTTTAAGTATATTTAACCCTCATGTACTGTTGTGGATCAGTTTGACCCGTTGAAATTTTGTGACTTTTTCTCATCTAGGGTCATGAACGTGCATGCAAAGTTTCAACACGCTGATGTGTTTTGACATATACACACAAAATTTCGGTTACGTTCGTGATGTTCCGGGTCAATATGACCCGCATATGTTAATGTTCTAAGGCAACTGTACAGACCCAAAACAACAACATTTCTTGGTTACATTTTGTTATTTGAGTTTTTTTACTACCCTATGAAGCTAAAAAAGGAGCTTTTCCTCACTTATTTCTATACAAAAAAATATGGTAAAAATGAGCTATCATTTCTTTTTTCAATCTATCTGAAATACTATCTAACCTACATTGTATTTCTTGAAATTGTGTGACTTTTTCTCATTTAGGGTCATGATCATGCAACATGCAAAGTTTCAACATGCTGATGTGCTGTGAAATGTGCATACAGAAATTTTATACGTTCATACTGTTTGTGGATCAATTTGTGAAAATATAAATTTGTTTTACCTGTTAATTGTCTGTCCAACGTTTTAAGCATAGATATGAAAATGACATTTCCAACTTAAATTGTTAAAAATCTTGAATACTTTAGAGCACAGACTTAAAAGTTTGGTATCTTTTTAAAGGGAACACTTCACAGATTATTGTAGAAGTAAAAAAAAAGTTGTAAAAGTAAAGTTTAAAAAAGTTATACAAGTTTATGAAAATTTTAAATATATGAAATATATATTTTATATATTTTATATAAAATATATATTTTACAAAACACGTTCAACTCTAAAACTTCAAGAAAATCAAAGCTAAATATCTGAACAAGTTCTGTGCCAAATCTTAGGTTGATGTCTCAAAAAAAGAACTTTCAGTAAGATTTTTTGTGCGCAGTACCAAACTTTTTCACTAGATGACATCCAGACTCCACCGGTGACCATGTAAGGACTCTTCGATTTCCATATATGGTTTGAGTGATCTGAACCATTTATTTTTCCATATTTTTCAAAATATTTATGAAGTAGACAACCTATTCAGAAGAAGTTTGTGCAGTAATGTTAATATTTGATTTGAATTCAAAACCCCTAAAACACATAAAAAACATACAGAAAAAATCAGAGCGCGTGTTATAGTTTAGCACCACATCACAAATGAAGAATCTATCGCTATTTATCTATTGTCATTTCTTTTGAAAATCAGTCACCAAATATGAAAACTAAAGTCTGAAAGCTTTCAAATGATATATATATTGATATATTCAAATGTTTGTCAAGATTACTTTAGGTTTAGACTATGATATTATTGTTATAAATGTATAATGGTAAATGTCCCATGGGTGGGGGAAGGGGCAGTCTTAAAAATAGTGGTTAAAAACATTTTTATAAATCATAAATTCAGATATGTATTCTTTGTAATGTGTGAAAAGTATTGATATTAAAAGTTAATTATTTGTACATGATTGTTTTTTTTGTTTTTTTTTTCAAAGTGTGATTTTTGGGGAATTGTATTGAATCCAATTAGGGTCAGTTTGACCCGGACCATACAGGCAGTCGCCAGAAATCAAACAGTGCATGAGGGCATGAATAAATGTTTTGAAATGATTATTAACTTTATTTTATTGTATTAGATATAATAAATTATTTAAATAAATCTTAATTGTCACCTTATTTAATGCTTTATTAGTTTTTGGGAGTCAAATAATGAGATCTACTATATAAACAAAATAAATATGTATACTGTATATTTATGTTTATATAATAAAGATATAGACATATACAGATACTAACATATTAGTACAAACTCATTTTATTCCATTAAAAAACATTCCAGTTAAGACTCTAAAGAAACATATAAAAGATGGGACTTACTATGACTGTGAGGACCAACAGGTACGACAGCATGATGAGCAAATGACTCCGAAAGGCTAAAAGTCCTGCTTTAATCAACACAAACATTTTGATATTGCGAATACATACAGTATTACAAAAGAACTTTGGAAGAAAAAAAACAAACACACATCTTTCAACAAATCAGCAATTTCACCATTATGGTCAGACAGTGAGGCAAAAGAAATGCTGAAAATTTGTCAATTCATGATTGGGCAAACTTTGCTTAACGCAGTAAACAATACAATTTTCCATTACTCATGGACCTGCTGAAGGTGTTCACAAAGATAAGACGAAGATTGCAACAAACTGTTCTACCCAAAAAAATGAAGAAGTTTGTCTTATTTTTTATCAGTTATTTCACCATAATGATATGGCTTAAAACTCTGTTGCTGCTACCAAACATTGTTTATTTTAAGGTCCTCTTTCTACCTTCAGACATGAGTCAGTCTAATATATTCATTTTGTTGATCCTCATTCCTCTAACTTTCGCTCAGGTAAGAAAGAAATCAACACTATATATAAAATAAATTGTCTCAGTTTTTTTTAAAAAATATTCCTACATGACTATAAAATACAAAATTACATGTTTTTGCTTGTTTTATATAATTTAATCTCCTGTCATTTGGGCTTCACAGTCAGTGAAAGGGAAGGAATGTGTGTGCGATCTAAAAAATTCAGATGCTGTTTTCCCTGAGAGTAAACTAACGAAAGTAGAGACCTCTGCCTTTCAATGCGCTGGGACCATCACTTCAGAAAAGGTAGAAAAAAATATTTAAATCTTATTTTATCTGTTGTTCAAATATATTTTAAAGAACTAAATGAAATTAAATTAAAATGAATAATGTTAATGTAAATATCTGCAGATGACAGAATTAGACAGGCTTGTGCTGGGTCTACGACAACGCATCAAGCAGCTAGAGGACAACGTGGTCGTGCTAGAAAAGGAGGATGACAAGAATCTATATGGGGCCGTGTCTCTGCGCATCATTGAGTTAGAGATTGCCGAGATTCAGGACCTCCTCAACAAACTCAACAGTACCACCAAAAATTACCAGCATCTCAGTTTACAGACTGCAGCTCAGGTGACTTTCTGTACAAAAAAATGGGATTTGTCATTATTATTATTATTTTCTAATATTCTTTTATTTGGTTCTTTTGTGTTTCTGTAATAATATCTTTTTACATAAATTAAATAATATCCAAGTCACATCTGTTACACCAGTAAAATAAATATACAGTCATAATGTAAAATAAACTCCTGACCTACACTGTAAACCCTAACGCTCAAAATAATTAATTGGTTTGAGTAGGACAAACTTAAATTAAACAAATTAGTTCAGTCAAATTAACTTTTATGAGTATTTAGAACTTTCTTTTTCTTTCACAGAACTGATATATTTTAAGTAAACTGAACTTTTTCATTGTTTTGAGTTTTATGAACTTATTTCTTTTAATTTAGACAAACTTAAGTTTAACTGAAACTGGGCTGGGATTTCTATTTCCCAGCGTGCTTTGCTCATGGCACTCGAAAGGGAGAGTAAATGCTAAAATTAAGTGTTATATAATGGTTTTGTTTTTTTTGTTTTTTGTGCAAGATTAATGTTAAGTGTGAGATTTAGTAGTGATTAATGTTTTGTTATGCTAATTCAGAAGAGTTTCTGTTAATGTGGGTTGTTGGAGAGTTACCATCATGGTGACAAGTGGTGCGTGCGGCTTGGTTTGAGAGCAAGCATGTTAAACGCATTATATTGTTGTACTCATTTAACAAGTGCTATACCTTGCTATTGTTAACATGTTAGCAAATTAACAACATTTTTTTAATTAGCTTGTTATAGCTAGCTAATTTTACACTAATAAAAATGTTTACATTGACGTTACATGATAATTTTAAGTTAAATGTATGAGTGTACTTAAACATTTCAAGTTAAGAACAATTAAAATGTATGAGTACAAAATAAAAATCTGCCAGTTCTGCTTACTTAAACTTTGAATTTCTTAAATTTTGATAGCCTCAACTTTTTTGAGTTTTGCCAACTTATTCGGGTTATGTGAGTGTGTGTGTGTGTGTATATATATATATATATATATATATATATGTGATATTTTTCTTAAAGCTTGATGAAATGAAAAACACAATGGAGGAGCTGGAGGGGTTTGACAACATGCAGGTGATAAAGAAAGAACGAGAGAACCAGCGCATTAAGAGGGAACTGGAACAGTGTAAAGACGAGATCAAGGCTACAGCACCACCTCCTACAGTTCCCCCAGGTACGCTAAAGATCCAAATAATCCCTTAACTCAAGCTTCCTGAGCGTTTTCATTATTAACCTCAGCAGAAATCCACTCAAGTCTTATATTTCTGTTTCTCTTCTATCTTTGTAGCCCGTTGTGGTCTGGGTCGTATGGTTAGTGTGGCAGGACCTAGAACGTATTCCCTCACGGTATACAGCACCTCCTATACTTACGGTGCTTGGGGTCGAGATGCAAATCCTGCTCCAGGAGACGAGAACAAGTACTGGCTGGTGGTGTTGTCAAGTAGTAATGTATATGGCAACTTTATTCGCCAGTACAGTACATTGAGTACTCTTTTATTAGGTATAGGACCAACAGATACATATATATCAAACTCCAACCCCACAACAAACACAATTCAGGGGCCAAACATGGTCATGTACGGCAATGCGCTCTACTATAACTGTTACAACACATACTCCGTCTGTCAGTTCAACATGGTGACTCGTTCTGTCAGTACTGTGGCTTTACCTAAAGATGCAGGTTACAACAACAAGTTTCCATTCGCACACCTCGCCGCAGCATACATCTATTCAGATATGGATTTTGCCACAGATGAATCGGGTGTCTATGTTATATACGCGTCCACAAGCAACTTCGGAAATGTGATTATCAGTAAACTTCAAACTAGCAACCCGCCTGTTTTGGGCCAAGCTTGGACCACCTCTTTGTACAAGGGGACTGTCACAAACACCTTCATGGTGTGTGGTGTGCTTTATGCTACTCGTTACCTGGATAAAGAAACAGAAGAGATCTTTTACTCTTATGACACCAAAACAAAAGAAGAGCGCTTTGATTTGAAAATGAATATTAAGAAGATACAGACTAATATTCAGTTTCTAAACTATGACCCCAGAGATCATCTGCTGTATGTCTACAGTGATGCCTACATTCTAACTTATGAGCTCATCTTTCAGTAAATCTCCAGTTATTTGAGACATGAGAGTATGGCTGCATCCCATTTCACATACTGTCTGTACTACATAGTATGCAAGAGTAGAATTAGTACATTACAAATTATTGTACATATCGTAAAGATAGTACAGTAGATCGAAATTTTACGTGTGTATTTGCAGGGTTTTTAAGCATGAACCCAATTAACTTTAAGATAATTAAGTTAAATGCTAATGCAAGGCAATAAATCTACTGTTACATTTAAAACAAACAGATCACAACTACTTTCAAAGGGTTTGTGGTATCAATAAAATTTGGTCCCACTTTATATTAGGTGTCTTTAACTACTATATACTAACATTTAAATTTATCGTTTGATACAATACTCTTATTGTGTACATACCTGTTTTTACATTGTACTTATATTTTAAAAATACCTGCATGTGATTACAGCTGTAATTAATTTCTGTAATTACATTTATAATTACCCTGTTGACCCTTCCCTTACAATTTAACCCTTCCTTAAACCAACCCATACCACCAAACCTGTCCCTAACCTTACCCGTATCTCACCTCAGTAGCAGCAAAAGTGTTTTGCAATACAATATGAACACAATAAGTACATTGTACTAATTTTTTGATGCAAGTACATAGTAGGTAACGACACCTAATATGAAGTGTGACCGGAAATTATTATGTACAATTGCTAGTGTTCTGTCTTATTATACATTCAAAAATATATACATTCCCATCACCAGTAAAGTATGTAAATTTATTGTATAGAAGTATGTTAATTGGAATGCAGCCTATGAATGTCTTTTCACTGCATACATCTTTAAATGCTTAGCTTTGTTACGTGAGGTGAAGAAACTCACAAATGTATTGCAAATTTTGTTTCTTGAAATAAATCACAGCAAAGTTTATAAAATGTGTCCGCTGGATTACTACTGCAGACAAATAATATTACATATATGACATAAGCCAATTTATGACATAAAAAATTGAAATTATGGCATAAAAGGCTGGAATTGAGATAAAAATTTGAAAAAAATTGACACTATCTCATAATTATGACTTGGCAATCTTTTTCTCATGTGGCAGAAATAGGTTTCCATAAAAGCAACTTAAAACTATATTTATATATATATTTATAAATATACAGTTGCATGAAAAAGTATGGGAACCACTTGCAGAATCTGTGAAAATGTGAATAATTTTAATAAAATAAGAGAGATCATACAAAATGCATGTTATTTTTTATTTAGTACTATCTTGAGTAAGATATTTTACATAAAAGATGTTTACATATAGTCCACAAGACAAAAAAATAGCTGAATTTATTAAAATAACCCTGTTCAAAAGTATGTGAACCATTGGTTCTTAATACTTTATGTGGTTACCTGGATGATCTACGACTGTTTTTGTTTTTTTGTTTTGTGATGGTTGTTCATGAGTCCCTTGTTTGTTCTGAGCAGTTAAACTGAGCTCTGTTCTTCAGAAAAATCCTTCAGGTCCTGCAGATTCTTCAGTTTTCAAGGATTTTTTGCATATTTGAACCCTTTCCAGCAGTGACTGTATGATTTTGAGATCCATCTTTTCACACTGAGGACAATTGAGGGCCTCAAACACAACTATTAAAAAAGGTTCAAACATTCACTGATGCTCCAGAAGGAAACACGATGCATTAAGAGTTGGGGGGTGAAAACTTTTGAACAGGATGAAGATGTCCTTATTTTGTATCTTATTTTGTTGAAATATAATTTTTTTCTTCATTTAGTACTGCCTTTCAGAAGCAACAGAAGACACTTAAATGTTTCCCAGAAGACAAATTAAGTACAATTTACCATGATCTTCAAATTCAAAAAGTTTTCACCCCCCTGCTCTTAATGCATCACGTTTCCTTCTGGAGCATCAGTGAATGTTTGAACCTTTTTTAATAGTTGTGTTTGAGTGAAAAGATGGATCTCAAAAATCATACAGTCACTGCTGGAAAGAGTTTAAATATATAATAAAATCCTTGAAAACTGAAGAATCTGCAGGACCTGGAGGATTTTTCTGGGCAGTTTAACTGCTCAGAACAAACAACCATCACAAAACAAACAAAAAAAAAAAAATTATGGATCATCCAGGTAACAACACACAGTATTAAGAACCAATGGTTCCCAAACTTTTAAACGGGGTTATTTTAATAAATTCAGCTATTTTTTTGTCTTGTGGACTATATGTAAACATCTTTTATGTAAAATATCTTAGTCAGGACAGTACTAAATAAAAAATAACATGCATTTTGTGTGTGTGTGAGTCGATACAAGTCAAGCTGCAAGAAAATAAATCAAAAGAACTTATCCTGTTTGTATCCATTTTTATTTGTTGCACGTTCAGATTTTTAGTACACAGACAGTGACAGCTTGTATATAGATGTACATATTACATAAACACATTATTTTTTGTAGTTGTCTTATGGCAAAGCAGGTTAAGAGTGACTCCTACTGTATCTTTAGACATATTTGTAACAACCAGCCCCCTTCCAGAAAGAAAACATCAACAACTTATTGCTTAATATAAAACAATGGCTAATCGTAACAATTGTAATCATATTATTAATAATAATACTCATTGAATCCTCACAAGAAGAGATGCAACACATGGTTAAATAAGAACTACTATATTATAAAAAAGGAACTCAAGGGAAATCAAAAGTATAACAGTTCCACATGACAAAGCTAGTGGTACAGACCTATTTTTAGATTTACGCCCTAAAAACAGCGAATATCTACAGCGTAGAACATAGATCGAGAAGGTAAGGGGTGCAAGGGAAGGCAGGTGTGGCAGGTCAAACTGGTGCGAGCCCTGATTTGAGTAAAGGTGATATGGGGCCACATCGACAATACTGTACAGCACTTTCAAAGGACATTATACATTCAGGGCCCCCGGGCAGAGATCAGGGATCAGGGAAAAAATGCACCTTTGAAAGGTGGGCATGCTCTTTATTTCTTAATAAGAGCTAACAACTGCATACTTCAGACAGGAAATCAAGGAAAACGACACAAACACGAGGTTGCATTATCAAAACTCATGCAAATCAATACCGGGGAAGAACATGTGTTTGTCCATTCAGTCTTTAGGAGGAAACCTGTCGCTATTTTGAATTTGACTTTCACCCTCCCACTTTGAACACCCTCCATTTGTCCTTTCGTTCCATCTCTCCCTCTCTTTCCTTTTTCACATTCACCGTTTATTCCGTTTCACGCATTCATCTTTCTCTTTGTACAGTATCTACAGTACTGCGCCCAGCTTTGCATGGAGTGAGGTCGATCACGATGCGTTGCCTGGGTCGATAGCCCTTTGGGAGCGACTGGAAGTGTCTGTGAGGGGCGGGGCACCTTGTTTTTGGGGGGTTGGGTTTGTTGGGGGGTGGGATTTGCCCTACATTCCGAGCTTGGAGCGACATGCTCCAGAAAGCCCCGCCTCTTACAGACAAACACACATGAAACGCCCCTGAAAAGTTGTAATTGTGTGCTTCCCGTTCGAGGAAGTCGTAGGAAAACTGACATTCAATAAGACAGAAAAGAGCGAGTGTGGAATGTAAAGTCAATGGTTGCTCCGCCCTCGTAAGTCCCACGTTAGCTGCTCCGGCCAATCGGATCTGAGCTCATGTCAGTCACCTCTGGAACTTAATTCTATTTCATTCATTTATTTGTTCGATCATTCATTTGCTCATTTTTTTTGTTTGTTCGCTGATTTGTTCATTCATTCATTCATTTTCCGTTCATTCATGTGATTGTTGGTGTTGCTGTTTTTGCAGTTTGTATACATACATCAACGACAGATTTTTCCAATAATGGACCTTTTTCACAGACAGACCACTATTTTTTCTATTTTTTAAAAAATGAATGTTATAACATTGTAATTTGTGTTATATTACTTAGCAATAAATTTCAGAAAAATAGTTCAAGCTGCTGCGTGAGTGTTTCTAATACAACGGCTGTGGGAGTGTGGCAAATTTGACATCTTTCTCTCTTCTGACCAACATAATCAATATCTTATTTGTTTTCCTACTATAAATGCTATTTTTATTTTGCTATTGGAGCAAAGTGGAATGCAAAAATTGTTTCTGTTGTAGTTTCCATTCACAACTATAAAAGATTACCCAACTATGCTGACTTCCACTTCTAAGAACCGTGTGAAAAGGTCCATTGAGAAAAAGGTCCATTGTAAAACAGCACAAAAAATAACTAAATGTGGATGTACAGATCTAAATGAGCTTGATTCTAATACATGTGAATCCTTCTGTGTCGTTTATGTGCAAGTTGCGTGTGAGTACATTAATTTTTTGTGTGTGTATGTGCGAGTATATGCATACAAAAGCTCTGTTACCTTGCAAAGCCCAGCCCTCATCGGAAAATGTGTGTGTGCATTCGTATGTGCATTTGTATCAGTAGCTTTGGTATATTCTTCGTGCGGGGCTGGGTGCTGTAAGGGAAACGGGAGGCCTTGATTCTGTACCATTAACGAACTGCAAACCCTATCACACAGGCTTTGCCTCAGTCGACGGTCCGGTTTGGTTTGGGTCAGAAGCTGATTGTCTATAAAAAAGGAGATCGTACAGAACCGATCCCAGGCAAAGCCACTTTCATACGACAGTGAGTGCACACTAAAAGGGTACTTGTGTGGGACGGTATGTCATCTTTAATGAAGCAAGACTTGATTTGAAAGTGAATGGCAAAATTATGTTTAATATAGTTTAATAATATTTTAAGGCAAATCAGTGGTCAAGTTATACAACTTCTGCTCCTACTTTTTAGCTTAAAACTGTTTTTCATGCTTCATTAACATATTTCAAATAAGAAATCAAATCATGATATCAAATTTAGCTCAAATAATAATAAAAAACTATCAAAAAGGTGATTCTTTCTTACAGTACGAGGTGATACATACATTCCCAGTGACTGAATGAGCTGAGATGATTAGCCGAAAGCTACTGTTTACTGGTTAAGAGATTTTCACCCTCTTCGACTATACAATCGCTTTGATTTCGTTCATAATTGAGAGGGAGAGAATAACATGGTTCACTTATAAATCACCCTCTGATTTAAGAACCTTCCCTTCTTCTTTCTCTTGCTTTGTTTCGTCCTCTTCCTCAGGACCAACCCCCTCTACCTGCGACCCAATCCATCAGTTACTCCTCAAAGACTGTCATAGGACAGGAATGAGTGAGAGCAGGAGCTGATGGGATTTGTAGTTTTGTCATAGGAGAAGGTGAAGGCCAGAGGCAGCAAGCGAAGGGTGCAGAAATACTGACACATTGAGCGATAAGTAACCGTGTTACAAAAAAGGAGGAAATCAAACACTATTCTGAAGGGGGAAATGACAGCAAGTCTTCATTTTACAGGTTAAAGGAATAGTTCAACTCAAAATGAAAACCTCAAACTGAGGTTCTTCTAAACTCGCATGTTGTTTTTTTATTCCGTGGAACACAAAAACAGATGTTTAGCTGAATGTCCAAGCTGCTTTCTTCCATACAATGGAAGTGGATGGGGACCAAGTGCTGTCATGCTCATAAAGAGACAAAGCACTATACAAGCATCATAAAGGTGGTGCATATGACCTGTACACTATATGTCAGGTCTTCTGAAGCCAAATAATGGGGAAAAAAAGTTAATATTCACTTTCATTATATGAAAAAAAAAAAGCAGCTTGGACTACAAATATTTCATTTTGTGTTCTACAAAGGAAATAAAGTCATACGGGTTTCTAAAGACAACTGGGTGATTAAATGATGGAAGTTTTTTCATTTCTGGGTGAAGTATTCCTTTATGAGCGCTAACACTGAAAAAACTGAGAGAAAGGACATAGAAAATGGCTGAGAAAGAAAGAATGAAAGCAGTATGAGACCTTCATTCTTCTCACGCCCTCCTTCCATGCCACGTCTCTCTAAATGTGTGCATGTGAGACGGTGCACGAGGGTTCAGCAGGACACTTCCATGGTGTGGCTGACCTGCCCAACTCCCTCACTGCTATCTGAGTGTGTGCACGCACGGTTGCGAGAACCATCCACGGAGCCGGCGCTGGTCAGAGAAGCTGTTCGTGAGCGAGCAAGACGGGTCATACTGGCTGAAGGCACTGAGAGAAAAAGAGAGAAAGAGAGATGAATAGTCATTTCATATCCACAGGGAAGTTCGTCTGGGCTGCATGATGTGTTGCAGAGGAGGCAGGGATGACATGCTTGAACTTTTGGTCGAAAATAATTTCAGCCTCAAGCTGATAACATTCCACTGCAAATACACCAGAATGACTCAAATCCAACTGAAAAATATCCAACCATAATCTTTATGTCTAAATGCCTTTGTTTTCAGTGCAAAAAGTCATTTTCTTAATCAGTATTTTTCTTGTTTTTTCAGTAAAAAAAACAATATCTAAACATACAAAAGCAAAATTGTGTAGCAATTTCATTTTTATTTACATATTTTCATTTTAGATTTCATTTTCCTTATCCCATTTGAATATTTCCTCTTGTTTTTAAACATAAACCAAAAATTTTTGTAAGATTTTTGATCAAAACAAGAAAAACATTTTGTGAATAGGGCAAGGGAATATATATATATATATATATATATATATGGGTCAATGACGTGACGGGTCATTTTTTTTGTCCAAAGGCCTTAATAATAATAAAAAAACAAAGATATGACATCCAAAGTATGTAAGGTAGTACAACTAGATCTCTTTTATTGAATCCAAAATGTTTTAATTATATTTTACTACATTTTAAAGATTTTGAAGTGTCAAAAGGTCATTCGGTTTAACCGTCCACAGGCCAATACAGCCATTTAATTTGTGATTAAAATATCTTAAAATGTAATAAATGTATATTTTTTTTTATTCTGGCATGATTTTATAACATCATATATCAACATAGTGCAAAATGGTATTAAAATTATGTGTAGTCGTTGCTTTGTTATGAGAAAGAATGTCCAGAAAAATGAATTTCATTGATGTCATTCGAAGTAACCAATATAAAGGGACCATTTTGGATCAAGTCATGCGGTCAATATCATGTGACAGGATGTGTCATCATTCAGACACCTGCAAAGGACCACATGGTCGTGTAGCAAAGTAACTAACTCTCTTTGAAACTCTATTTGAAAAATTCATGTTTTTACTTGCTCATACGCATGTCCCGAAACATCAGGTCATTCGGTACAACCGCTATAAAACATGGAAAATGTTGTAATATTTTAAAAACTTGTACTAAATATAAAATGATTGATTGTCCTTTTGTTAGCTAGCCAGCAAGCTAACTAGCTAGCTAACTAGATATGAGCCTGTTAGCATTGTTTGAAAATATCGTCTTTCGGTATAACCAAAAGTGTCATTCGGTAAAACTGAAATTTTGGTTAAACCAAAAGACTTTTTTGGTGACAAATTTTGTCCAGCTTGTAAAAAATGACAAAAACAGTGTTAATTGATTATAAAAAACCACATAATCTCATTATTAACACTTAATAAAACTTCAAAATGAATTATATCTCCATTATGTTTTTTTTTTGCACTTATTCGTCAATGACCCATATATATATATATATGGTCTTAATATTTTATGCATTTTTGCTTCTCAAAGTGTCGTTTTATGGATGTTTAGATATTTGTACTGAAAACAAGAAAATACTGTAATTGACTTGACACTCATTCAAATAAATCAGAAAAAGAAAATATTATGTAAAAATATATAAATATTATAAATATATAAATATTTAAAATGTATACATATAGTAAGTATTTATAAAAAATATAAAATATATCAAATATAAAAGATCGTGCAGCCTACGAATCCTCTTTTAAAGGTGACATTTCAGGAAAAGAGTGCATATTTTTCTTTATTTGAAACTTATTCTAATATATAATATATATCTAATATATAATTCTAAGCTAAAAATTACATTTGATTCCATGTTTTTTAACTTAAGTTTTTGTTGTTCGATGTCTCAATTTCAAATAAGTGCCATGCAGAGAGCTTGAGAGCGCATTCAAAGCACATTTTTCCTCCAGAGGAAAAATCACTGATCAATAAAGGAAATAATGAATGAATGGAAATATCAGTCTGGGAAGGATAAATACAGAAACTAATCAAGGCCAATCAAAAAAGCAAGGGATTAGAAGACTAAACTACAGGTGTCATTTAAATGAGGAAGAGGGCAGGCGTGAACAGGAAGCAGGAAGTACCTGGCCCCCCACTCATTCTCCGATCCTTCATATAAGCAACTGAGAAAGGGCAGGAAAATACACATACAGTATAGATTATAACAAATACAACACCTCCACACAGACATTTATTCACATGCATACACTCACAACTGTCTCAGAATGGAAGTCACATGGGCACACATGGGAGACACACAAAGGAGAAAGGACACACTGAAAACATTGGATCGGTTTACATTTGGCAGAGAAAGAATCATCAATTGAACTGATTTTGGTGCTGATTTGCCCTGAAACTTTTGTTAGTAAATACACTGATAATCAAAATGTTATTAAATGAATTAGGCTTACTGTATCCCATTCCCTGCAGGAAGTACTTGAAAGCCTCTGTTAGTTTTCCAGGCTGTAAAATAAGAAAAATTTCATGATCGAAAGTTCACGTTCAACGAGGACTGTGACGACAATGTGTTTTTCTACAGTGAATAATTGGCTGCTGAGATCATGAAGTTATAAAAATTCAGTTTGAATTTAGTTTAACTTAAATTTTTCATTATGTATTAAAATATTTGATTTTAAGGATATTTTTGATAACTTTTGTACAATAAGCAATTCTGGCACAGTGTTGGGTCACCACTGTAATAGACTATTTGTCATAGACTGATCTGAGATCAGACACGTCAAGCAGTCTCACCTGTGTAATTTGAGGCATTCCTCCTGAATCAGCCATCTGAAACAAACCAAATCCATTTTTAATCATTTATTTCTGAAATTTTGTGTAACAAAATGGTCAAAGTAAAAAGTTTTGCCTCTATTTCTACAGTATGTTTGTTCGCTTGCCTTCAGGAATGTGGTGTTGGTTGGATCCAGCTTGGAGTTGCACTCAACCTAAGAATAAAAAGCATTTATACTGTTTTTAACAAACATATGTAAACATTTACATATGCATCAAGGCATTTAGAGTTTTATATAAAGAAAAGGATAAAAGAAGTTCTTCAAAAGGCAGTTGAATGATGGGCAGATGGATGGTGTGATGGAGGGAGGAGATATAGCTACATATATATATATATACATACATATATATGTACACACACACACAGTATGTATATGTGTTCTTGAGGTCTGACCCAGTTACAGCGGTACTGCAGAGATGAGTCATATTCCAGCACTAAGGAAAGACAGCTGCACAGATGCATTCGCCTGCAGGCTCTGATCGGTCCAGCGCAGGCACTTTTGGAATGGGATGGGTGCCCTCTTTCTAACATGTTCACGATTCTAATGCAAACTTCCACCACAAGTGCCAGCGGATGTGATACTGTTGCTGAGAACACATCTTTCCTCTATGTGTACTTCCCCCAACCTATATTTTATTGTTTTTTTTTTCTATGTGTCACTTTCTCTATATCTATCTTCCCATATATTAGTTTTTATATTATTATATCCATATATTATTATAATTTTTTTTTTACATTTGAATATATGGATGATTTAGACCAGAAATTGAAGGAAAAGCTGTCGACTGATATTACTATTATAAAATGGGAAATGCATAGGTGTGTCTACTGGTAGCATATTTGCTTTTCTGATCTCTTATTTGCTCAAAATCACTTTATTTTCCATGCCTTACTTATTATTTTCGTCATAATCTCTTTCTCATCCTTCTGTTGTTTCTTCTGCTCCCACCTTTTCATCTTCCTCCTCTTGACCCAAATTACTCAAATCCGTCTTTTCTCTCATCCTTTTTTAATTTACCTCTCACTCTTATCCATCTCTTCCCCTCCTTCATCGTGTCCCTCTTTTTCCTCATCTCTCACCCTGTGTGTCTGATGAGATGTGATGGGGCACTGACCCAGCTTTCATATGTTAGATTAAAGGACCATGGCACGGAGTTAAAAATATCCAACACACACAAGCTAGCAGGATCAACCCTGGGACCAGTGCCATCTGCTCCCATGTGACAAACGGAGAAAGAGGGAGGGAAAAAGGAGGTAAACAGAGGAAGAAAAAGGAATGCAGAGGGGATTGACCTGTCTCTGAATTAAAAAATATGTCCTCGTTCGGCAAACATGACACAGAACGACAGGTTTATACAAAGATGGAAAGGAGAGACGTTTGGTAGGAGGACGAAAGTTTGAAACAAATACATGAAACAAACGATGAGAAAAACATCAAATATTTTTCCTCCCTAAATATCACACACAAAGACTCACCACGCCCTCCTCAGCCGGAGCATTATCACCAACGACCAGCATGACCGGGCACCTGCAAGAATGAGAATTGAGAATTTAGTCTGATCACACAGGCGTATTTGAAACGTGACTACTAGACTAGACTAGTCAGAGTCAAATTAACATAGTCCTCACCTCAGGGTCTTCGCATTTAGCACAGAGCCACTGCGGTTCATTTCCAAATCCCTGCGGCTGGGGGGGGGGAAAGGAAATTTTCAAAATAAGCATTTTTATTCAATGCATAGATTATGCATCAATTTCTATACATTAATGAGGCGGTGTGCAGTTACCTGTTGTACATATTCCAGAAGAGCTGTAGGTTAAACTGGTTGATGGTGTTATTGATCTGTTGGCGGTAGTTTTGCACAATTTCTGTGTTGCTCATAAGCTCTTCCTGTAATTCAAATACAATAATAATGTTATGTTAGCTAAATATTTAGCTTGAGATTTCAATTTAACATTGGTATTTATATTTTAAAAATTATGTATTTACTATTATTTTAATTATTATTATTCATTCATAAGGTTACTCAATACTTGTACCCATAGTGAAACATAAGAAATGTAGATTCATTTCTACCTGGCTGAAGAGGTGGGCCAGGACAGTGTCTGGTAAAGCACTGGTGAGTCCTGACAATTTTGTGGCAGCCCAGTCGATCCATCCTTTCCCATTGGGGTCAATGTTGAGTAGAACCAGACCCTCCACAAGATCAGGGAAAATCAGCTACAGGAAGAGAGCACAGTTGAATTGTACTGAATGTGAATGAAAAGACCACTGACTAACATAAAATGCTGACATTTAGTACTAACAGCAAATTTGGCGAGGATGTAGGCACCAGCCCCAACTCCAATTCCCACAATGCTCTTGAAGCTATAGAAAAGAGAACATTGAGTAATTTAAATATGGGGATTTTAGGAATTGATATCATTACATTAGCATAACAGGTTTAATCTGACTCACCCAAAGTGTTGCACCACACTAGGAAGCATCCCAGCTAGCTGATCCATTGTGGGATACTGATACCTAGAAATAACAAGATCAGAAGAAATATATTATAAATTGATATCTTACGTACGGAGCCCCGCACATGACATGCAAGAAAAAAAATTAAATCATGCGGACTTACTTATTCGTTCCCTCGATTTACTAAATCGTGTGCACGATTTACTAAATCGTGTGCACGATTTACTAAAACGTGCAAACGATTTACTATTTCGTTCCCTCGATTTATAAATCATGCGCATGATTTATAAATCGAGGGAATGAAATAGTAAATCATGCGCACGTTTTAGTAAATCGAGGGAACGAATTAGTAAATCGTGCGCACGATTTAGCCTACTATTTTTTTCCTGCATGTCATGTCCGGGGCTCCGTTATATCTTGAGTTACATGGCTCTCTGAAATACTTGATTCTGATTAATCAATCAATTGATTAATTAATCAATCAATCAAATTAATTAAAGGGATAGTTCACCCAAAAATGAAAATTCTGTCATCATTTACTCACCCTCAAGTTATTCCAAACCTGTATGAGTTTCTTTCTTCTGCTGAACACAAAGGAAGATATTTGGAAGAAAGTTTGTAACCAAGCTGCTTTGGGGCACCATTGACTTTCATAGAAAAAAATACTATGGAAGTCAAGGGTGCCCCAGAACTGTTCAGTTTCCCATAATCTTCAAAATATCTTCCGTTATGTTCATCGGAAGAAAGAAATGTATACAGGTTTGGAACAACTTGAGGGTGAGTAAATAATGACAGAATTTTCATTTTTGGGTGAACTATTCCTTTAATATCAATTCGCTCATCCGTAGGCGCTACTTTCATGTCTCTCGTTTCACTCCGCGGACTCGCGCGCTTTTGTTTCATCCAAACGCAACTGGCGCCATCTTGAGTCTCAAGTTAAGGACTGTAGTGAAATTACCTCAGAGGATTAATTTTACTGTAATATTGACGCGGTGTTCGTCTTGTTGCTAGGCCAACAGTTGATTGCACGTTCTTCTTAGCGGAGGCTTTCAGATCATATACAGGTAAGATTATTAATAATTTTAACTCAAATCAATACTTCATGTCCACGTATTAATTTATTTGGCGAGTAGAAATGCAATAAGTGGGATAATGTACCTTACTGTACATTACAATACAATTATTTATTTATTTAACGTTAACCTGTTAACTGTCACCTGCCTTTTTGAGCATAAATCTGAACTTAAAAGGTTGTAATTCATGAATGCTTTGGAATACATCACTAAAGTTGGTCTCTTTAAAGAAGATTGTTGCAGTGACGGTTAACTGCTGACAGTTAACAAGGAAAAATAATCATTTTAGCCTAACGATTGACTGCCTGTACATATATTCCTTATTTATTCTGTGTGTAAAATGGCTTATACTGGTATATATGTGCATTCATCATACCCTTGTGGCATCTGGGGGGCACCAATGTGCTGGCCTGGGGCATCCACGTGGCACACCACAAAATGCTTCGTGATCTCCTGCATGTCTTCATTGTGGAAGAAGGTGTTGAAGCACAGCTTGTCTGAAAGAGAGCGAGACATTTGTACCCCTTACAAAAACGTATTGTGTTGTTGTTACCTTGGTAAAATGATGGTATCAAGTCGTACAGATAGTGTGGCACATTGATATAAAGGCTATATAATGTAATGGTACAGAATGATTATGTTCCTATACCGTGCCTGTGGTATTTACATTGTACATCTCCAACAACCATATATAATACATTGTTAACCCAGAATCCATTGGATCCCCTTTCGTAACATCGTACATTATATAACATTACTGATTATAAAAGAATACTTCAAATTTGGGGCAGTTCTGTAAATCGTTTTCTCTGTCCGCTCATCTCTCCTGCCAGAATCATTGGCCTACTTAGATCATAAAATGAACAAACAAAACAACCTCAGTGTTCTAGCTAACTGCTCAAGCGGCACTAATAACTCATTTTAGATCATGCCATCTCCCTAATCAACATCAAATGGTATTTTGGCAGGTCTTCAAGTTATTTAAAGGAATAGATAGTCCCAAAATACTGACTCATCCTTATGTCGTTCCAAACCCATATGCTGTTACCTGTTCAGTGGAGTACAAAAGTAGAAATTTTGGAAGTCGTCCATATAACTTTTGTGCTTTATTATAATCTGAATCCATCTGAATCAGTCTTCTGAATCCAAAATAAAAGTAAAATAAAATAAGAATACAATATACAGTTTTGCAACGACATGAAGATAAAGTAAATAATCATAGAATTTTTATTTTTAGATGCACTATTCCTTTAAAGGATTAGTTCACTTTCATATAAAATTTTCCTGATAATTTACTCACCCCCATGTCATCCAAGATGTTCATGTCTTTCTTTCTTCAGGCGAAAAGAAATTAAGGTTTTTGATGAAAACATTCCAGGATTATTCTCCTTCAGTGGCCTCCAAATGGTTGAAGGTCAAAATCATAGTTTCAGTGCAGCTTCAAAGGGCTTTAAACGATACCAGACGAGGAATAAGGGTCTTATCTAGCGAAACGTCATTTTCGAAAAAAAATTAAATGTATATGCTTTATATAAACAAATGATCGCCTTTCCAAGTGCTTCCGCCAAAACCGTACTTTCGTATTCTTCAAAAAGCTTACGCTGTATGTCCTACGCCTTCCCTATTCAACTTACGTAACGAACGCAGCGCCAGTTACATTTTTTCTGTAAGTAGGTCCATTTTTCCATTTACATTTTTTTCGAAAATGACCGATCGTTTCGCTAGATAAGACCCTTATTCCTCGTCTGGTATCGTTTAAAGCCCTTTGAAGCTGCACTGAAACTATAATTTTGACCTTCAACCATTTGGAGGCCATTGAAGTCCATTATAAGGAGAATAATCCTGGAATGTTTTCATCAAAAACCTTAATTTCTTTTCGACTGAAGAAAGAAAGACATGAACATCTTGGATGACATGGGGGTGAGTAAATTATCAGGAAAATTTTATATGAAAGTGAACTAATCCTTTAATGGATTTAATGAATGAACAAGTTCCCAGAAAAACTCACTTCTGAAATTGGATTTCTAAATTTGACATTCCTCATGATTTTGAACCAAAAACTTGCATTCTTAAAGGTGCTGCATCGTGGCATGAATCATACCCGAGCTTCTCTACCCTGTAGTGAATGAACTGAATGAGCTGTGAATGAGCTGTATTGCTCACTTTGCATTTTTTATATAGGCCAGTGTTTCCTTTCGGTGGTCTATGTCACTCGCTTGCCCTCGCTCTCTCGCACTGAGTCATGTTTTGTGATGGAAGGATGGCCATGCATACTAATACATGTATCTGCAGCAGAGAGGAGAGTCAGAGTTACTCTATGCCGCAGTGCTGACCTTCCCCACTCCCCTCCCCAACACTGCATGATGGGTATGTTTTTGTGACCTACATATTTCTCTCACTCTCTTTCTCGCACTGCATAAGAATAAGAACCGGCAGACAATAACACACTTCAGGAATAGATAATGAGGAATGGGGAGGAGGAGAGGAAGGGATTAGGTGGAAAGAGGAAGGAGAGAGGAGCAGTAGAGTAGAGTGATGAAAAGAGCTCTCGGCCAAGGTTACAAGTCATTTAATTCAGGCACATTAACGGAATGTGGAATTCAATATGAAGGTCAATAGCGACTCTGCCGCCTTTGTTCTGCTGAGTCTGACCCATAAATGGATCTAATGTTCCTTATCATGCCATAGATTAAATTCCCATAATTCATATTTAGTACAAATATTATTTTTGATTTTAATAGATATTTATTCCCCTTTGTTTATAGCAACTAAAAAGCTACAAAGAATAAAAAAAAATATATATGTTCAAAATGTTAATAATTCTTAAAGGTTAAAATCACCCAAAAATGAAAATTATCCCATAATTTACCTACCCTCAAGCCATCCTAGGTGTATATGACTTTCTTCTTTCAGTCAAACACAATTGGAGTTATATTAAAAAATATTATGACTCTTCCAAGCTTTATAATGGGAGTGAATAGTAACTAATATTTTGAAGCCCAAAAAAGCACATCCATCCATCATAAAAGTAATCCATACGGCTCCAGGGGGTTAATAAAGGCCTTCTGAAGCGAAGCAGTGCGTTTTTGTAAGAAAATATCCATATTTATCACTTTATAGGCTATAATCACTAGCTTCCATTAATGTCTGTCTGAGCGTTCCTCATGTTCTGGCGTATGACGTAGGAGTAGCGTAAGCTTAGGTGAGAGTAGACCTCTTGTGATTCATACAAATAGGGCCGGACAACAAACTCGAGTTCTTCCGACATTTCTCTATAAAACTTCTCGTTTTGGACTTCTAATTCGTGACCGGCGTTTTGTTTTGCTCTATCCTCTGCACTTCCCATGTTCATCAATACGTCATGCATCAGGTCAACGTTCACTCTTCCGCCGGAATCGACTTGCGTATGGAAGCCAATGATTCTAGTTTAAAATGTTATAAATATGGATATTTTTCTTACAGAAATGCATCGCTTCGCTTCAGAAGGCCTTTATTAACCCCCTGGAGCAGTATGGATTACTTTTATGATGGATGGATGTGCTTTTTTGGGCTTCAAAATCTGTTACTATTCACTCCCATTATAAAGCTTGGAAGAGCCAGAATATTTTTTAATATAACTCCGATTGTGTTAGACTAAAAGAAGATAGTCATATACACCTAGGATGGCTTGAGGGTGAGTAAATTATGGGATAATTTTCATTTTTGGGTGAACTAACCCTTTAATTGTATATAATTTAGCATTTTATTTACTTATATTTATTTTCATATGTAATAATTTATATATTATATAAGTATAATTATTATACACATACATTATTTTTAATAAATACATACTTGACCTAGATTAAACGATTAAATATATTCTAATAAACAAAATACAATTAATACATAATATTCAAATAAACTAATATATCTTTTTTTAATTTTCTATAAAAAAAATCCTTCGTGTCTGAGTTTTTGCACCCTCACGTATGTGGCGCTGAGATCACCTGCCACCTGAGAACAGCTTAGTCTCACACTTCATGCATTCTGTTAACAGAACTGATAAACTGCAGTCAGCTGGCATCCAAATTACAGCTCTGATCACAGCCCACACACATCACTTCCAGAGGGCTGCTCTTTGAACACGCACAAATGCAAAAATACACACACTAACACACAAGCATCTCTTGTTGGTTGTGGAGATGGGGAAATTAACTCCAGGTCAATGCGTGGAAACAGATGGTGTACCAAGATTGAAATCGTGCAGTGCGTGTTGCTTTGGCCATTGGAGACCAATGTGCGTATAGTTTACCTTTGTACACAAACACACACACAAAAAAACTCTGTTTACTTACGGTTGAGCCCAACATCATGGTAGGTCAGGATAGCTGGCTTGTTGCCCTTGGGAGCCCCGCGGATCACCACGTGCAACATCCCATAAGGGGTTTCAATGTCATGTTCCTACAACAACAACAACAAAAAACAATTTCAGTAAACAGTCTGAGAAGATCCAGGCCGGACTTGTCCTAATAACCACTGACCTGAAATGGATCACTTGAGAGGCTTGAACAGTACTCACATATTACCATTTTATTCAATTTTAATTAATTACCAAAGTGCAGTCAAGTAAATTGGGCCACTTTTTGACATTGGAATGAGATTGGCCCCTGATTCCAGCCTGTATGTTGTAGCTAAACACGAGCTAAAACATTTTTCAGTTTCAACAATTGACTAAAGAAAAAATCAATTCAATCAAGATTGGCAAGAGTTGAAAACAAGACTAATTTCTCATTAAGCATTCCTGATCCCAGATTGACTGCACACGGTCATGTAACAATTTTAATTGGCTATTCCAAAGGCATTTTAATCTGACCCACATTTAGTCTCAGATTTTATTCCAAGCGGAGAAGCAATGAATGTATGTGGGGGTTTTTTTTCTCGTCCGGAGGATTATTTCAGCATCTCTAGCTTTCCAGTGTTATGCACAAATCCTAGCAGACACCTCGCAGGCAGCCCACTTCAGAGCGTTATGTAGATCCACCGAGAGACGGCAAATAAATCTCCTGTGGGGTTTAAGCGCCTGTCATTTGGAGTTTTTGATGTTGGAAAATTCGTGGAAGGTCAGACCAGATGCAAATGGTCTCCGTGTGTGTGCACGAGTTTAGGACAGCTGTTTGTGTCTGTGTTTAGGTCCAAATTAAATCTCGTGGCAGCTGTCACTGTGCCGCAAAACACTGAGCATGTTTTCTAGGGAGATAATATTGAACAAACACTGACAGGATAAATAGGAATTTTGACCTAGATTCAACAATGTTACACAAATATGGGGCAGAAAATAGTAAAGCTGTGCATCATAATCTCTCGAAATGCTCTTGTAGCTGCTCATTTTTCAAGCTCAAGGTCACACAACTGTCCTTGTAGGAGGATTTTTATGATTAGACTGCAGATATAAGATTTACCATCATTACCACATGCACAGACACTTGTTTCTGAACACACACACACCAGGTTACTGCAGAGGTACATCAGAGTGCACGTTTCACCCGTGTCAGTGTGTTAGTGTGTCAGCGCAAATGGCCACCTCACACATGACTGGACATTTCTGCAGAACTCAGAATCCCAACATCACAAATCCTTGATTTAGACAAAACAATTATTGTCTATATCATCTTCTTCTTTTTCGTTTTTTGTAAAAAAAAAATAAAAAAAAACATTTTTAATTTTTTTTACTATTAATTAGTTTATTCAATTTTATGATGGTTTTATTTTGATGTTTTTAGTATAATAATTGGCTATTATAAATTAAATAATTTGACATTATTACCATAGAATGATAATAATTAGCCATCAGGAATGTATAAATATGCAACAATGGAAATGTTTCAGAATTACCAGTTCAGTAGGTCAAGCTAGTTATTTCTGACCACATGGTAAACAACAATTTATTTAACCAGCTAAGTACTTAAGAATGATAATACAGCATACAAAACATGTTACAAAATTTTTTTAGCTGTTTATTATTAGCATTCTATCTGTTAATCTCTATTTACATTCTTGTAATCACAGATATCCCACTCACCCCGTCCCAGCACTCCGGCATGGCTTCTTAGAGATTGTGTACGCTTGCTTAGAGTATATGGAGCAGGAAAAAGACAAGGTCCTCTCCAGGCAATAGGACTCGGATGCAGGGAACCAGAGAGATGCTGCAGTTGCTACGGTGTCTCTTTGTCTCTCCTTGTCAAGGGAGTTTTGCAGCGCTGCTGTCCCCTCCCCCAGTACATTTCATACCCCACCCCTGCCCTCTCATTGGCTGACTGCAAAAAAAAAGGCTGCCTGTGATTGGCTGAGCTTTGTGTCAGTCTACATCTGTTGTGTTTTGTCTGTATTTGTCCCATATTTTTTATCTTTATCTTCCGCATACTCTTAAAGGCCTTTAATAGGGCTATTAAATAGTTTTATTTCAATTTTTGCAGCAATATAGTGCTTGATTCTCTGTGAATAGATGGTATCGTTAAAAAATTAGTCATTATTTACGAATTACTGCTTCTGCAAATTTATCATATGAATATTATTATTAGACAAAGACACAACACACAGAGTGAAATGGGCCAGGTCAAATAAATGCCAGTGAAGGTTTTATAGCAACACGCTCAATGTGACACGTGTCGTGTCTGTGAAAGCGTCTGTGTACGTGCGCTCCGACATGAACACGTGATGGAGTGCTGAGACATGAACACATGAGGCACATGGCCCACTTCTGAGATGAGGATGTATTTACATGTGCTGTATTCTGTAGTAAACTACCTCTGTTTGAATTTTCAATCCACTTTTTCAGTCAAAGTGGCCTGCAGACTCGACTGCGTATTTTAAATGCACATCTTTTTTTTTTTGTCTGTGTACGTGCAACATTAATCCCTTTGTGGCTGACTGGCTTTTGCTCGCTTAAATGCAAAACCTTTATCTCCTCCTCTCAATTGCAGATCTTATACTTGGGTGTAAAAACAGTTGCATTGTCATTGTCAAAAAAGGATGGACTCTGCCCACCACATCACACCACACGCAAATAAATGCTAACAGGTTTTTAGTGATTAATCTTTTGTAACAGACATTTGTAGAGTACAAACAAATTAAATCATGAATTTGTGGCAACTACAATTTGGTATAATGGTTACTGCCCATCCCATTCCCAATACAAATATACAGTAGTAAACTGATAGAACAGAATGTACCTTGAATGCACTGCAAGTTGCACAAAAGCCTCACAAAATGAGCCATTTAATCTTCTGAGGTGTAATTTTGGTTCTTATTATTTAGAATATAGGAGCCTCCGAGCCTGTATTTTAAATGTATTTTAGAAACAAAATGTAATTTTGAAGAAAATGCATTTCTATTGGTTGTGTTAAAAGGCGTAGCTTATATGACAAAACATTCACACTGCCAGTTTTTGGGATTGACAACTGCATTTACTTACAGGTTTGAGTCTCGAAACAAAGAAATTTATACAGGTTTAGAACAACTTGAGGGGGAGTAAATGATGACAGAATTTTCATTTTTGGGTGAACTATCCCTTTACCAGTAACCATAGCGACTGTGACCAAAGTAATATTAAAAATGGTGATGTCCAAAAAAACGAAAAGTCATTACTTTTAACATAACGAGTCTAATCGAATTGTCAAATATTCATTAACCGACTGCTGCTTTTATAGGATGGAGAGCGTAGCATTTCAGTCGTGCATAGCACACAAAACTGACAGGAGCAGCTCTGGTGGACAACAGTGACTGGATCTAGTACCTTCAGCTTATATCTCCATCACTGTAAGTTACCAAAACCACACATTAAAACCTACAACACAAGGTAGACGTGCGTTTGTGCAGCACAGAGCGGCTCTCTCACACTGTATGATGTGACAGGCAACTAGTTGTCCAGTCCGGTTCACACAGCACGTGTTTTCTGAGAATGCGGTTGTGAATCCTGAAAATTTACGGGTGTAATTTTGGTGATATAATGCGGTTGTCACTCCTGTAAATAACTGAACTGTGTGTGAACGTAACCGTATTAAGGACTCAAATACAGAACTGACAACCTTATTCTGTTGCTGTGTGACTGTGGCAAAAGAGTCAGAATATGTTTGGTTTATTAACTTTCAGTCTCGTCTGTATTAGTAGTGACAAAAATTCGCTTTTTAAAATGCAGCAGAAATTTTCACCATGCAATTAAAGTGGTTAAACTAGGGCAACATATTTTGGGTTTTGCAAAAATATATTATTTTTTTTAGTACGGCTGCCTGGAATGCTGTATTGACCGATTGGACTGTGTTGCCAAAACAGAACTATCTGTTTTATGATGTGTCATTTCTTTCTTTCTTTCTTTGTACATCTTTTTTATTTTTTTGTTGCTTGCCATTAGGTAACCGTATTGTGTTAGCAAACACCTATTTAATTATCCGTTCTTCATCACAATTAAAACCTCTCACTTGATGAGTGTGCGGATTACAAATCCTATCATCTCAAGCCCCATCCGCTGTTTGGATTTCACACTGTTTTATTCAAATTCTCTCTGTGATTTAGTCCTATTTCTGTCAAAGGTGTGAAGAGATGATGGAAACTGTGAGACAGAGATAAAACTGAGGTGATGAAGTTCTCATACCTCAACTTTTATCACTGTAATTTGATGTCTGAAACTGAGTGTAACTCTTAGAGCACATTGAAATCTGGACATCTATTATATTATATTATATTATATTATATTATATTATATTATATTATATTATATTGTATTGTATTGTATTGTATTGTACATTAAGACCAGAAACGTGCATTACAAATTTAAATAGGGTCCATTTTGATGTCTGGTAATTTTAAAGAGATTTATGTGAATTAAAATGTAAAATTCACAGCTATAATAAAGGTAATCTGTCCAGAAGGGTTAAACTACCAGTTTTAATCAGCAGGCTGGTACTGCAGGTTGTTGTTAGTGCTCTGAAGTGGATATTGATTGAATCTGTACTCAGGAGGTCATAGCAACACTGCCATGTCTTTCATTTTTTCTCTCATGCTCTCATTAATTATTAGCGCTCTCTTACCAAAAAAACAACAAGAACAAAACAATACGCTGTCTTTAATCATCAAATGCCAAAAAGGAATAATGACGCTATGTTAACCACACCATTTTAAATCTGACATGTATGGCTCAAAATCCCTCATAGATGGGCTGTTTAAGTGTAAATCATAAGTCAACATCAAATATGAACAGGAAAAGTCACCGTACCTTCCAATCTCCTGCAGCTACAAAGGTTTCACAGTTTTCCTGCAGGAACACAAAAGGTCAGGTTCATCAAAGCCAAAGTACATTTGTTTTTAATGCTATCACAATAAAATAAGCATTTGGAGCAACACTCTGCAAGGTCCCGTCACCGAGGAAAGGGTTTCTGTGATGGAAACAGTTACTTGAGCTGTTATGTCTGGAACTGAGAGTTTTTTTCAGGGGTATAAAAAGTACTGAGAAATGATACTTAAGTTCAAGTATAGATACTGTCAAAATTTTACTCAAACACCAAAATAGCTTGCTAAAAAAAATTTGGAGTGAAAGCAAAATGTTTCCAAATTTATTTACAAAGTGATTTACATCACTATGACCCACTTTTAAGGTCTAAATGGATCTCTAAGGAGAAAAATGTATAATTTTCTCCTTGGTAATGTAAATAAGAAAAACTGCAGTTATTCCTTTTAAATTGAGTACAGTAAAAAAATGCCCCAAATAATACTAAGTATAATAATAAAGTATAATTACTCGAGTACTTTACACCACTGGTTGTTGTTTCACTAGACATGGTTGGTTAGTATGTAGGTGGCTAAGCTGGCTTCAGATCAGCAGCTATTTGTGGAAAGATAAAACATGCAAGCTGAGCTTGCATCACTGCTAATATGAGGCCTGTTTAACTCCATTATACATTAAAGTATAATGGTAAAGTGTTATGATGGCCCGAGCTGGTCCAACCAATTAATGAGTAAAGACACTGTTAAGAACACAACATGCTAAGGAAATAAAGGTGAAATGGGCACACAAATGTTGTAAAAGAACAGCTTGAGAACAGGACAGCATCTCCTTGCCAGACAATTGTATCCCTACAGTCACTATAGGAATAACATAAAAATCCATCTCATTTTTCTGAAAAGGCAAGGAAACATGAGTTAGCACAATCTACATTAGATATGAACAAAGCATCCATTTTGGAAAAGCAAGTATCACTTCTAATGTGATTCTTGTGCAGATTTGCAGAAGCTGGAATAAACCCACAAACCTAAAGAAAGAGTTTAGTGCATGCAGTTAGAGCTGTTGGCAGCAGAAAAGCAAAAGCAGCTTTAATGTCGGACCAGCAGGTGTCACTCCTTTTCAGGATTAAAACTCTAATGCAGTACCTCAGAAGTGCAAAAGGGGGCAGCCTTACGGGTAAACAACTGTGCTTCTTGAGGAACTGAAACTTATGACATTACAGTATATAAAGCTTTGTTCACATTGCACATAAATCTGATCTGTGTTTCTAATACCATCCTGAGCAATGTCATTTTGCAAGTGATCTATCTGTTTAGACAGTGAGGTCAATATCCAGCATATCTGCATATGTTGCCATAGAAATGATGTAGGTGTTAGTACAATGCTAAGAGACAAGAGAGTCTGAACTACATTTTGGCTGTCCATCATGATATCATGCTATCATTACAAAATATTCAGAGCCATAACTGTATTATTTACACAGTTATGCATATGTTGTGTACAAAATCAATAACTTGACCATCCATTCACTATATAGTGAATGTTGTATGTTAATATAAATTAGTGAATTCAGACAGCTATTGGCACTTCCAAGCTTTACGTATGCCGTTACAGTCATGTTGGCAAAAAAAAAAATCCAATTTAACCAACAAAAACCTGAATGAATCTGTGAAAATCAGTGAGATTAATCTGTAACAATCAGATTTCATGTGATGTTCCGAAGTCCTGACTGCAAACTACTGATTTGACTCGGATAAGCTTAAAAAAAAAAAAAAAAGACTTGCTGTCTGTCTGAACAAAGCATAAGTGTTATTCACAAATCTGACTTGTTGCTTGTTTTTATAGAATTATCATGTGCCACATTGACACATTTAAAGGATTAGTTCACTTTTAAATGAAAATTAGCCCAAGCTTTACTCACCCTCAAGCCATCCTAGGTGTATATGACTTTCTTCTTTCTGATGAACACAATCGGAGATATTTTAATAAATATCCTGACGCTTTATAATGGCAGTGATCAGGGGTCACGAGTATGAGCTGAAGAAAGTGCTTCCATCCACATCCATCCATTATAAACATATTCCACACGGCTCCAGGGGGCTTCCTTCTGAAGCGAAGCGATGCATTTGTGTAAAAAAAATCCATATTTAACAAGTCATGAAGTAAAATATCTAGCTTCCGAAGTTACGAAGAAAGTGTAAACTTGCGTCGCATCAGTTACACTTTTCCCGTAAGTTGAATAGGGAAGGCATAGGACGTAGCGTAAGCTTTTAGAACTGCAAGAGTTTTACACTTTCTTCGTACGTTGAATACAGAAGGCAGTTATTTCATAACTTGTTAAATATGGATATTTTTTTACACAAACGCATCGCTTCACTTCAGAAGGACTTTATTAACCCCCCTGGAGCCATGTGGAGTACGTTTATGATGGATGGATGTGGATGGAGACACTTTCCTCAGCTTCATACTCGTTGATCCTCGCTCACTGCCATTATAAACCTCGGATGCGTCAGGATATTTATTAAAATATCTCCGATTGTGTTCATCAGAAAGAAGAAAGTCATATACACCTTTAATGGCTTGAGGGTGAGTAAAGCTTGGGCTAATTTTCATTTGAAAGTGAACTAATCCTTTAATCTATTGAGTATTGTTTAAAATGATGCTAATGTTAATAAGCAGTATGTATGAATAGATACATTGTGCCAAAAAGAACATTTCTATGTTGTACACATCACAGCATGTGAAACCAATTGGGTTTTTGGGTAGAGATTTGGGTAGAGAGAAAATATCAGGCCTTGTTTGTTCTTTTCTAACAGTTGCATTTAAGGTAACTAAGGACTTGACAGAAATTAATATCCCTTGGTTGAAAGGGTGGACATGGTCAGCCTACCGGGAAGTACCCGCTGGTCCGACGGCGCGTCAGGCCGAGCCAGTGTTGGGCGATGGCATGCCAGCGTTTTGGGGGGCGAGCCATTTGGGGGGAGGGCGTAGCAGAGGGCAGCGCGTGCACACACTGTCCTTTAGCCTGCCACATCACACATAGACACAAACACTAGTTACAGCACACTACAGTAGACAGTGCTCTCTATGGGATCGGAGGACAATGGTTTGGTGGCGGAGGTGAGAAGCTGAAGAAAAAATGATATGTATGAATGATACTGTGTGATATCTGGGAAAATAAACAGCAGACACAAAATCAAAGAAAAAAAAAATGGTATCTAAAATTATTTATAAAATTCCTGGCCTGGAAAATCACAATTTTAGAATTTCCTGATGTTTTCAGCTTTTTAATAACTGTAGGAACCCAATGCATTTGATTGGTTTTCTACATTGATTTAATCAGATAAGGGGTAAAAAAAATTACAGTAGATTGCATTATTAATAAATGGATTTCAGGTGTACTAGTATAACTCAAATATCTATTATTAATTGTGCTCTTTTATGAATATTAGAGTACTTCTAAAGAAAGTAGTACACCCTTTGTTGCCAGTGTCCCAAATTTTCATTTATTTCTTCTGGAATTAAAGACAAGTCATGCTTTTCATTTCACATTAGCTTAACACATATGTGTGGATTAAGATGAAATGCGGTATTTGGTGAGCATAGATAAATCCTTTATCATGTACACACACATCCAATTTTTGTACTCTTGCCTAAAAACAGAGGGACATTTTTAACCGGTCTACTATATTTAGCTATGCGCGCACACACACCTACTCACACACATACTCACCATCTCTGTTTCCTGTCCCCTGGATTCTGGCAGTAGCGGTTTCTCTTCAGTGAACTGCTGATCCTTCATGCCAGCCATCCTGGAGAGCAACCTGCAATCACCATGGCAACACACACACCTGAGATTAACAAGGCTATTCGACAGCAAACCATAATCCAATCAAATCCATCTTGCTGCTCCAATATTGTAATATTACCCACACCACCATTGCTCAAACCATGTATACAGTTCATACCAGCTTAAAGACCCCATGATAAAAAAAAAAAATATGTAGTTTTTTGGCTTTTACTCCATGTCTGTTAGCTTTGAGGTCATCAATATTGTAGTGCACTTCTAAAAGTTGAATAAACTAACTTTAACTAGATATATACATTTAAAATGTACAGAATTTTTCTTCTAGCAAAACAGATCACAAATGTTGATGACTCATCCTGCACTACAGATTTTTGTCCAATCAGATGTTAATTGTAGAATCAAAATATCCCTCCCCCTTATACCACTTGTAGCCAACTAACAAGTGCCTAAGGCTACATCCACACGAAGCCAGAGCTTCCTATCCGATCTTTTTTTTTTCCTCGTCTCAAGAAATATCTGCGTACACACGAAACCACCGAAACGACTCAAAACGATGTAGTCTAGATGCCAGATCAGTATGTGGCGCTGTAATTCTGCAACAGAGATACACTAAAAACAAAGAATAAGACTTGGAGCATGCGCATAAACCTTGCGCGCTGTATACAAACTTTAGTAATGCTAAGAAATAAAGCTTTATTTTAATAAAGCTTTAGGCTCGGTAGCTTCTGCAGCACGAACACAAGCATGTAGTCCGCTATTGTTGTTGTTGTTGTTGCTGTTTTGTGCTGTTAGCGGTGTCTGACTAACACCGGGTGGGGTGATGACATCATCGTTTTACAAAATATACGGATTGGCTGTACACACGATAACGCAAAGGGCGTCGTTTTCAGATTTATCCACTCTGGGACCTGGTTTCAGAAAAAAGCGATTTCACCTTCTGAAAACGCTGGATCCATCTGGATGAAACGCCTATACGATAAAAAATTTTTGCGTATACAGCTAAACTCGTCTCCGTGTGGACGGGGCCTCAGTTTATGGCTGTGACGTAACTAAAGCCTGTTGATGTAACCTCTTCAATATGCCCGCCCAAAATTCCTGTTTAAATAGGAAATATGTAACAACTGCACTTGCTAAACAATTTCCCAGGGGTCTTTAAGGTGGTAAAGCTGGGTTTTGGAACATAAGGGGCTTTCGCACCGGAGGAACCTTTTCATAATTCCTAGAACTATTGGCTGAAGTACCCGGATTTTGCCGTGTTCACACCGCAGGAACTAGGAACGATTTTAGTTCTAGGAACTCCTTTTGGGGGAACTAAATTAGCTCCAACTTCAGAGTAGGGTCTAAACCAGCACTATAGGAACTATCAGTGACGTAAATGTATGTTGACATTTTAAAAATGCCGACACCCGGCATTTTTAAAAAGCCGTGTAAACATATTTACTTCACGAACATGGAAAACAGCGATAACGGCATTTACCTGTTGTCTGCAGGGTTCTTTTCTCCACCTCGATGATATGTAATACTGAAAGGTGTCATAGGAGATAGCTCCACTTTTTGCTCTTTCAGTCACGTAAATTATGTAAATTATTACACAGCTCCAATCACGGCATCCTCCATTCACCGTTTTTTAGCACTTGTAAATGCCGTGCTTGAAGACCCCGCTGTCGGCCGCTTCATAGTTCCTATTGCCGGTGAGAATGCAACCAGGAACATGGCCCAGGGGAGAAATTAGTTCCCGGGGAACTATCCTAGTGGCTAGTTCCCATAACTGAGTTCCTAGAACTTTTCGGTGCGAAAGCCCCTATAGCTAATCTGGTGGGGAATAGGTTGACCTCGGACCCACTGTGTGGCAGGAGAACTAAACACCTACACCAGCTTGCTTGGACCAGCTAGTAACCATGTGTCTCTTTCCACTCCCTAGTTCTCTATGGAAAACATCTATCAACACAAGCATTTGGGCACTAGCAAGGACCTTGATCCAATAAGCATTAGGATACTAATGACTCAATTACATACAACATGATTATGACATCATGTATTAAATCATATCAGCAACATCATTATTCTGATGACTTGAACTGAAGACGACAACATTTTTCGTAATTTTCTGAGCAGCTTATGCTCACTTGTAAAAATGGCTGCCTGCCTGGGCAGTGTACTTAATACTGAACTAGGGTGCGGATTGAGACACACCACATGTAAAACCAGCTAGAAGTTGGTTTTAACTGCATTCTTTTAGCAGGGGTACTAATCTGGCTCCAAACAATGTAAAACTACATGTGAGTATGGAGTTTTGTGGACTTAAAATGAGGTGGGTTTGTGAACATGGCTTGAATGTTGTTTGGTGGTTAGGTTCAGGATGACACGAAAAGGTACAAACTTGTCAGTCACCAGGAACACATGGCCAATTGTGACACTAGCTCACAGGTTGTCTCAAGATATCTGTTGATGGATGAGACGATGTACTTTTCCATTAGGTACTTATTAAACTCCAGCTGTGTAGCTGAGGGTTGTCGGCTCATGGGAGCTTTGTCAGTGTCAGTTGATATTTCAATAACACGATGCTAAGCTAACAAACACCTCCACAGTCTAGTGCTAACTTATTGGTCTGTAATAATTCTGCAAACACATAGATGAAGATTATGAAAAATGGCTTTATTTACAACCTTAATGGAAATATTGCTAGCATAAACATGTAGGCTAAGCAACAGTCGTTAACATAGTAGCATTTCTTAACATCTAACCTTCTTGCCAACCTTATAAACACACGTGCTATGAGTCTTTCATAAACAAGAACATGAATTAGAAATAAAGAAAAGAAAAAACAACCTAATCCAAATATTAGTGCAGATTATTGCCACCTTTACTCAAGAGATGACAGAACACTTTGACATATCTTTCTCATAAGAGTCGAACAATAACTGAGTTTAAATCAGAACACTTCAAGCCAACAGTAAAGTCATTCCACTCTTATTTCCTGTCAGTGCAGAGAGCTGCATGAATCTCAAATCATGGCCAGTGTAAATCAAACCCTTGGATGTGATCGGATAGAATGATTCAAAGCCCTGCAGGGAATGATTATTTTGGTTGCATAACACCTCCCATGATGTGATTATAACGAGGTCTAGACATGACCACAATACTCTCAATTGGCCTCTCTTTCTCCCTCCCTTCCTCTCTGTCACAATCTCTACATAGATCTATCTCATCTTCTCTCCTCCTCCACATGTACTGACCTTTCTCAGATCATTATTATAATCATTAGCACTCTGTTTTGGTATACTATAATAGAGCTACATTTTTACTCTTTCTAAAGAGAACATGAGTGGTACTTGCCAGTGGCTCCACGCAACCACCATTGCTATGTGGTTGCTAAGTGTTTTCTAGCGTGTCGCATTTGGTTGTTAACTAGCTTAAGTCAACAAAGCCCACCTTCAAGTCTCTATGATATTCCAGTCACTATGGCTTAGGTCTTTTTTTTCACACATTTTTCATATATAATTTAGGCCTATAATATTTAAAAGTCACATTTTCTATGGGTTAAATAACACTTTCTTTTAAACTAGTTCTTGGTCAACGACCAAAATAGATCCTGTACTAAAAATGACAGTACAAGGAACTAATAAATACATTAATGTCAAAAATCAACCTGTAGCCAAATTTGTTTTTTGTGGGTTCTGTACCCTGTCAGTGTTGCCATGGTAACCTCTAGTAATGCCAGTAGACGCCCCTGCAATCTTCAGGGAGTTGAATAACCTTTACTTTCCTTATTTTTCATTTTCAAAAGCTTCACTACTAGTCCTAACCGCAATACTAGAAAAAAAATCACTAAGATAATCTGGTCACTCTCAGACATGTTTAGAGCATATTGGTCATTGATCTAGAAAGAGTTCACATATTAAGTGAGCTTGAGCAGACGACAGGGCTGGCATATGACCCTGCCCAGTGACAAAAAAGTGTGCATGAGGGAATATGACAACGGAAAGACCAGTGGAAGAGTATTCTGTCAGACACCAAATCAATAAATCTGCTCAAAGGCAAGGGTCTGACCTGATATACAGAATCCCAGTCAATACTTGGAAACTGGGTTAGGACAATGTGTGTTTATGCTGTGCACAAAAAAACGATTACAACTAAATCTATGTCGGATGGAATTCTAAAGGCATTCTCTGAATGCAAAACGGGTGACTAATCTTGGCACAAAACTGTCAAGAAGCTGAGCAATACAGTCTCATTGGCATCGCTATTAGGTTATACAAGTGATCAAAGTTTTAATTAGCCATTTGGATGCTACCATTATCGAGGTAAATAGAAAGAACATGGCTGCTTAAGCAAGGTGTAGAGAGTGCTAAGTACCACCCACATGCTGGCAGAATCAAATATACCAGGAAATAAAAATAAATTATTTAATTTATGTCAATGTGGAGAAATGTGGGAGAAATCAGCAGAAGACCTGAGCTATAGTTTGTTTTTAAAAAAGCACTTGTTGGCAAATAAACTATCCTCCTTTTACGCCCACTAAAAACTAACTTGGCGTCATAGCTAAGTTAGTTTTCTTTGTGTTTTTATAAAATGAATGATCTTGTTCTTCTAATGTGTATATATTTCACTCAAGTCCAAGATTCTTAAAAGGAACCACTTTATAAGGTAAATGTAGAGGGGGATGGAAGATAAAAAAACAGGTTAAGCATCAACAGAAAAGACTCAAATGGGCATAAAACACAACAAGCTCTTATAACCCTTACACTAAATAGACTGTTCCAGGAAATTTACAATCATATACTAATGCACAAGCAAGTCCAGTGGTTCCCATACTTTTTCTGCCAGGCCCCCCTTTTGTAGAGAAAAATATTTTTCAGTCATGACAACTCTCTGAGTGTTTGGTAATGGATATGACAATGTTGATATGTTTGGTTTTGCGGGAATAGATCTGCTGCTACGCTGCTGCTGCAGAACAAGTACGGGACTTGCTACTGCCAATACATACACAACATGCTGCTGCTGTACAGTATAGCACACATGAATTACCCGTAGCAGATCTATACAGGTGGAGCTGGGGAAGGTGGAGGGTTTCTGAAAGCATGCTGCAACTTCTACAGCAAATGCTGATAGAGTATTTGAAGGTTGATCAGCGAGCTCATTGGCCAATCAACCAATCAACTGTGCCCTATAGAGAATGATGTGATTGCAGGCAGATTGAGTTAAGGACCTATCAGCCTGTGCCATCTAGTTTCATGACAGAACTTTTTTTTTTTTCAAGCCCTCCACCTAGATGCACCCACATAAAGACACTCTCAGACATTAATGCTTTTAAAATGTCTTATGCTCCTTCAGAAATCATTCTGATATGCTGCTCAAGAAACATTTGTTCAATGCTTTTACAGAAACCATTATTTTTTCAGTATTCTTTGATGAATATGCCTGCACCCACATAAAAACACTATCAGACATGACCTTGCAAAATTATTTAGGATTTATTTGAAACATTTTAATTAATACAGTACTACAACTTCAATGTGCTTCACTTTGTATTTGTGATGTGGAGTCTCTAAGGGGGCTTTCACACTGGCAGTTTAGTTCGAAATGGGGCACGGTTCGCATCATATGTGAAATTGCTAATGTGAAAGCTGTCATGCGAACCCGGGTGCACACCGGGGTACCGAACCCGAGACTACATGAAGGAGGTGGTCTGAGTTCGGTTGCACTCGAACTCTGCCGTAAGTGAACTACAGTAAACTGCTTACACTGGTATCTATGCTTACACTGTGATCTCTTCATTACCCACTGTTGTACTGGAAATGCAAAAATGAGAAATGCCTTATCAAATTTTCTCATCTTGAAGCTGTCTACACTGGACACAACAAAGTGAACGTTGCAAATCCATTTTTGTCCTTTGTGTCAAAAGTTGCATGATTGCTGGAATACTTCAGAAATAGAACAGGCATCAGTTTACTGTCTGCAATTTGTTGTGTCGTGCTGCATCCTACTGTCTCTAATTTGTCACGTCGGGCCACTCCCGTCTGGTGTAGACATGTTTTGGTAGTTGTGACGTTTGAAGTAGATTCATTGTCTGCTTTACATTTGGCAATGACAGTCTGTTCACAGACTTTTCTATGCTTAGTGCAGAACTATGTATCATTCTTTTATATTTTTACACAGCTCCCTGCAATACTCTATTGTAATTCTTAAATCACGCCATCTAGCGGTCTGTTAATCCACGACAATAACCATTACAACTGATAACAGACCGTTCAAGCGGGTCGTGAGTGTCATCTTGAGGTAATAAAATATCGAATTAATATTTTATAATATTTACTGTGGCAAGTAGCCGCATAATAAGTGGGATAATTTCGCAGTCTTGTATCACCCTGAAGAGGTTTCTCTGCATAACAATCTGCTGACTGTACACTATCCCCTTGGTCTTGCCACGTCCAATTTGAGAACCACTGCCCTAGTCCATTAGACAAATACAGAATATGTTTTTGTATTAAACTTGAGATAAAAAGCAGCTGTGGAACTCACAAAAATTCGTTGTAATCTCAGCCCCTCAGAGAGCTCACTTCACACCTCCAGTGGGATTCTGGGTAACATCCGAAGGGTCAATAACAGCTCTCTGCCCAGATAGTGTTTTGCCACCAGAATTAACCATGTTTCCAATCTCTCACACTGCCTCTTGTCAGGAGCTGCCTAGTGCTCTAAGCCAGGCAGACAGAAGGTGAGTTGGTATGTGGTCCTCAATAAGGCTGTTTTACCTTGGCCAGAAGTACAGTAAGCTGGCTGTACCTTTCCTTAAAACAGGTTTCTACTGTATGGATTAGTAGGAAACCAATCCAGGGATGTTAGGTACATTTTCCTTTAAAGATTAATGGTTCTATTTTGATAAATAGCCTGCATCTAAAAGCTTTCATGAAGCAATTTTTTGATTCGGCCTGGGCTTTTATCACAGCTGCACACCTATTTAGGTCAGAATATAATACAATCAAAACCATAATGGCTTTCTTCACTCATGTGCAGTCAAATTATTCATGGAGATTTTTCATTTATTGTAGTTCATTAACATGAAATTGGTATCACGTGGCTCAGTTGATTATAAGCTACATTGAGGGCACTGGAGGTCAAGGACTGCAGAAGGCCATTAAAGTTTTTCAGAACCCTTTTGAACAGAAAAACATCCAAAGTACCAAAGCCACCAAAACAAAACAATGGATATCAAGGTCGATATACATCTCTGAAGGCAACATTGCCATTTATTTTCATTATCAAGTAACACGTAGCTCAAGCAACAACTGATTGTAAGACATTCAAAACCTCATAATTCAGATCCCTATATATAGTAGATTAATGATAACATTAATCTTTTTACATTAAATCAGCTTGGACACATAAACCTACATCAACGGATTGGTAATAGACTCAAGGCTGGAACAATAAACAGCTATTGGCCAGTGAATTATGAGTAATGATCTAGTGCTGAGTAATGATGGTTACTGACACTTGACCTTGTTTGGCCATTGCCCAGTGATTGGTCGACAAATCAAGATGGTCAGACACAGCAACGGGCCATGGAATTCACAAGCAAAGAGACAAACAAAAAATGAAGGGATGGATGCTAAAAAAACGGAAAAGAAAGGCTACAACCTCAGTTACAGGCGGAACTACGTACATTGTCTGCAGCAGGCTCTGTGGAACCGTGCAGCTAGTCTTGGACGGAAAGTTCCAGAACAATCCGGGCCCCATCTATCAGTACAAAACAAGATCCATTTGTAATTCAGCTATACACAATATTTGGTATTCAGAAAAATCTCAGATATTCAGGAAGACCCATCTGAGTCCTGTACACCAAAATGTAAACTTGTTCCAGGGCATGCCTCTTTCAAAGATGTTTTATTGAAAAAGTTCCAAGCATTTTTTTTAAAATCCTCTATAAATGACATTCTTTATATAAATCTCAAGCTAGAACTTCTATTAGAGTAAAGCTAACAAGCAGTTTATTGACAAATCTTTTTCCATGCTAAGTCGAGAACAGTACAACAGTTCTAAAAGGGAAGGCTTTGAGGAGGTATAGGTTTTGTAAGAGTGAGACAGAAAAGTTTTCAAGGCGTCTGTTGCATTGTTATGTAATGTAGAAATGGGGGCATACGTTGTCTTGCAGGGATACGTAACAAAAACAACAAAAAAAAACAGCCTTGCATGAAGTTGCATCAGTAATGCCATCTTTCTTTTTACAATATTATTAGAAGTAGTCCTCAGGGGGAAAAAGTAAATTGAAGTAAATTGAAGTAAATACAATATTACTTAAAAAATTTACTAAAAAAAATACTCTCTTCAATCACTTGTTTAAAAAAACATGCCACTTATATTATTCATCTTTGCAGCTTTAATGATCACATACATTAGTAATTAAACTACCTCCTTGAATTTCCACCAACCTTTGAGTTACATAGATAATATGTATTTCAGCTTCATGCCATGTTGTCAACCAAAGGTGTGGCATTTGCCATGTGCTGTACAATTAAACCACAACTGTTTTCTTTTAAACCCAACATAAATATTCTCATCTTAAAGCACATTCTAACAACATCATCCATCACCCCTTTAAAGCTAAAAGCGTCAAGGTTTGTGATAAGTAAGTTTATCCACCCTGGAAAGTTTCACGGCCCTCCTGGCCTCCCAATGCAAGCTGGCACCCAACCAGGTACACTGGCGTCTGATATTCTGTGAAGTGTTATTGAGATTAGGAAAACAAAAGCTGCGCTTATCTGTTATTACACAGACCCGGATACATCTCAGCACCATAGCAGATAGCATTATTCCAATGAAGGGAAAAGGACACCTGTTAATAGACTTACCCTGAATTTAAGGGGTGGTCTGGATGGACTGCCACTGGCTTGCTGTTTTTGGCAAAGCTTCCCTGTCTGACGCAGTTATTTTGCGGGGTTAATAAATTTAACCTGTCGACCACCCATTGACGCCAATGCAGAGGCTGGAACTATGAAGCGTAGCTTATGACACAAGCACTGGAATACTGTCAGCAGGGACTCTAATGTTTCTCTTCAGGTGGAGTCCCTCAAGGCCCATTGTTGAGGCACTTTTTGATCTGCTCTGTCCATTTGCCACATCTTCAAACACCTCGCATCGAAACAACCAAGTAGTCAACTTAACCTAACAACAGATGTCTAGGAGTCCTCTTGAATGATCTTTCTAATTTACACCTTTCTACAAGAATCACCGCAATGACTAAGGAGATCTTTCTTACCTTTGCTTAAGGACTGGGTTCCTGTTGTCGTCTTAAAGGATTTTGACGTGTTTAGCCTCTCTTTTTGTTTGCTTGTGAGTGCGTTTCAGAGCGATGCTGTCTACCCTGTGAGGGCTGTGTGAATCTCTCTACCTCTGTTCTACCCTCCCTCGTTCGCTCACTCTCCCCCTCCCTTCTTTTGCTCTATAATAAACAGAGAACACGTGTCCTCTTGGATGATGCAGCCTGAGCCATACCAACAGATGAGAGCAAGATAGAGGGAGGGAGAGAGAAAGAGCAATCACAGAGAGGGACAGAGACAGGGACACACAGGAGAGAGACAGAGAGATAAGAAATTGGATACAGGAGAGGACTGAAGGAAGAGCGAAGGGCAGACAGGAAGGATGGAATCAAGGAGACAGAGAGGAGAAAAAATAGTGAGACAGGGATATTGAGTAAAGCCTGGAGGCTTAGGATGAAAGGCTGTCCAATTAGACCACAAGTAGCAGCTCTGTACACGCAATTCTTACACTTTAGCGAGAAGGCATGAATTTGGCAGCATGAGCTTTTATCAAGTCAGTTTTTACTAGAAACTCTTCCCCCAGGAGATTATAAGTACATACTCATATACCCACCCAAACACTGCCATAACAAACCCACACATTTACTTATCACAGCATGATTCGAAGACACAGACACATACGCCCATGCACATGTTGGTACAGAGCACTGTTTTCTTCTTTGTACTCTTTTATAGCAATTTACTTTTTCCCCTGAAGACTACTTCTAATGTTAGTCAAGGTTTCTTGCAATTCAGTTGTAATTCAGCCTATTTTTCATCCTCTCTCTAAATCTTGGTAATTGGTAAAGGTCAGTTTTTGCTACCATATTTCTATAGGCAAATACTGTTATAATTGGCTTATCTTATTGTATAGGGTAGTCAAGGATTCAATGCTGGTTAGCATCGTCCAGTTAACTAGTCCTGTATTGTACCTACAAGAAACAAAATCTTTTTCAATTAATGGTCATTCAAAAGTAGCTGCATGTCCTGACTACTTTTTCTTTGACGCAAAAAAATTATAAATTTTTGTGGTTGTAGTAATATTTACAATGATGATGATACTGAAAAGATGACATTGAGAGTGACAACTGCTTGTCATTTGCAAGACGCCAAGAGCACTGAATCATAGCAAATCAATATCCTAAAGATCACATCTAAAGAATGGAAAAACTGCAGCATGTCTTGTCTCCCCTTGCGGTCTCGCTGTCTTTAAAATTCTTCAAAGCTGTAACCAAGAAAAATCTTGCTGCCCATGACTAGTCTGACTCAGCCAGTAGCTTCTGGGTACTGTCAGCAATTTTGAAAAGGCTATAAAACTTTTCCCTGGTAATTTTGAGGGTCTTTTGCTGTTGGATAGTTCGTATAACCCACTATGGAGCCACAATCAGCAATCTAAATAACATTTCACATTATCTTGTTGGCACAGTTGAAAAGAGGGGAAAAAGGTGAACATGCCAACTCCCTACTCTATTGTTCCTACTTGCACCGTTTTAATAATATACAATCAAATCAAAAATGTTCTGATAGATTTTATTTGACCATGGCAGCCTCCTGTCAATGTCTGAGAGAGCTAGCCTACAGTATTTCAGCACACTTGTTGAGTTGACTGAATGAGAGATGTCAACTCGCATTATGCTTCAGTCTGACATTCTTTGCTGAAGGCTGCTTTCCACTCTTCAACATGCTAATACACAAGCTCAAACCAGCCCTGGGCGATTGTTTACCTTCATTAGGAATTATGGGCAAGTTATCACCACTTACTATACACAACAGTGCAGCACAGTGTACATTCCTCTCCGTTTCATTGTTTGTTGCAAATTAAAGTCAGTCACACATTCTTGGCTCACAGTCTTGCAGGCTAATTAACCCTTATTTGTCCTTATATTAGCTCTGCGATAAGGAGAAATAGGTCAGTCGCCTTTTTTGGAAAGGTCTAGAACAGTAGATGGACTATAGCCAGGTTTCAAGTGGCAAATTGGGAGAAACCTGGCAGCAGTGTGGACCACAGTTGATAGGCGAAGCACGTTTTGAGTCTTTTGTTTATCTGAGGTTTGTTTGTCTGTACCTGTGCCAATGTGACAACTTTAAACTGCTCATTGGTAAGCAAGACATACTCAAGGCATGTACTATCAAGGAGGCAAAACAGCTGTCCCAATGCAATGTGGAGAGTGTCGGTGCATCTCTGTCTGAAGTAAAGACATCACAATTAAGAGTGTCAGAGGGATGTTGATCACTGGACTTCTGGTTCAGTAACTTCAGTGTTGTTTTGTTTGTTTTTGCTTTTGAATTCTCATTTACTTGAATGTGGACAGGGGCCAAAAGTACCTTTGGTATGATAATAGGCAACAAATCCAGACAGTGGTCATCACAGTTGACGTACTTTAGGTTGACTTGTGGTTTTCACTTGCACATAGAGCTGCAAAATAAATGGAAATAAATGAATGAGATTTTAATTATGGTGTCTGCAATTGATCATATAAAGAGACGATTTCAGTATTACACTTAGGTCTACACACTGCATCAAAATTGTCTATTTACACCCTGTTTTTGCACTGATGACAGTGAATCAACTTTGTTTTGAGCGTGATTTGAGTTGTTTTTTAGGAACTGATACTTGATGTGCCAACAATCACCACCTTGTTGTTGAATCCCATGTAGACTCAATTTGTCTCAGCACATGCTTGAATCCAGATTGTCTGAAACATAAGAATGCTTTATATCATTTGACTTACCACATGATTGAAGGAAAAAAGTGAGGGATACACTTACTATATGTGTCTTGCTCAAGGACACAACAATGGCAGCTCATGGTTGACTACTTACGCTGCATTCACACGAGGCGTCGGCGTCAACGCTTGATGGAGGGCGTGTCTGAAGCTTGAGCTGACGCGACGGTCATAGTACAACAGCCAATCACATTACTTTTCGGTGTTGCATGAACGCAGTTGGCTAGCGTCTGTGATCTGATTGGCTGACGTCTGCATTGGCGCTTGTAAAGTTAAGAAATCTTCAACTTCTGCCGCCAGCAATGCGAGTGAAGCGACGCGACGGAACCCACAATTCAGTTCGACAACGCATGACATCGCCCATTCAAAGTAAATGAGAAGCATTAACGCAGATGCCCCGTGTGAATGCAGCGTTACAGAGATTGAACCAGCAACCATGTGGTTACTAGCCTTGTGTCACTATGATGCACCACCTCGAAAAAAAAGTAGACTGTAACTTCCTCTAAAGAGAATGTGTGGTTGCCTGTGCAAAATGCACTGACACAAGTTGTAGGTTGTGGAAACTAAGGTTGTCTAAGGTTGTCTCAGCACATGCTTAAATATAAATTGGATTCTGTCTGAAACATGATGCTTTTTATATGTGGTGATGTGCCACTCGAATGAAGAAGAAAAAGAACACGAGAGATAGACAGCTGAGCTATGACTCATCCCTCCATTATAGCAGGAACGAAGCATAACAGGTCACTCGACTCTGATATTTATGGATGTTTTTTTCTCATCAGCCTGAAAACACTTGTCCGTCAAACTGGCATCGTCTGACACTGATAGATAGAATGGGAAACAAGGTAAGGAGAGAGGTGGCGAGAGAAAGATATATAAAAATACAGCAAAATAAATGCTTTTATAAATGCTCAGCCTATTTATAAAAGACTGGTCAATCTGCAGTGAAAAGGGCAACTGGATCTCTAAAATACTGCAAATAAAACAGACGAATGAGGCACTGCAGGTAGATTAGAAGGGGAAGGGTGATATCTTCCAACACCTTAATATCCGTTCCAACACATCCAACATCAACAGAATTTCCACGAGGGGGCATTTTGTCCGAAGAGGCAAGGAAGGCAGTGCCTAGTAAAAGAAAAAAAAAGATATTAGAAAATAATTGACAGTACAGATATATTAAGAAATATGAGATCAAACAGAAAAATTTGGAAAAAGTAAGCAACTCACATGTTTGAACATCCACATTTTCATTCATGTTGGATTCTAAAACTCAAAATGATATGTAGATGAGCTGGATTTTAGCGACCGCTCAGCTCATGTAAAGCCACACAATTGCACCTGTAGTGTTTACAAAGGATCTGATGACTAATGGTTTGAAAAGTCATTAATAAATAGGCTAGCAACAGGTAGTACAAAAGAAAGCTACAAAAAATGAGGGGACTTTGGCTTTGAGGGGACTTTGGGGGGGGGAAATAAAACACTGTTCTCAACCTCCCACTTGCTATAGTGCACAGGCTTGTTTGAGCCGGTGTTTCAGAGTGAATGCAAACCCAGTCGGGGAGAGATTAACCACATCTGAAGAGCTGTGTGGGGGCGTTAGCTTAGATACGGCTAATCCTGACACCTCTGTTTCTCTCTCCATCTCTCACTCTTTTGCCTCTTATATGCCTTCAAGTCGTGTCTGTTCTTTTCAAACGAGAAGGTCTGAAAATCGTCTCACTGAAATAGCTAAAAGATATTGAAAAGCTCAAAAGACAGACATGGGAATACTAGTGGATACTTTTCCTCCAACTCAGTTAAAAAGAGATGCAACACAGTCAGCTGAGGACAGATGGGATCTCAAATCTTTTGCAGGATTCTCATACAGTTAAAAACATGAATAATTCTGCAGTGAATAAGAGGACTGTTGAGAGAGGAAGGGATTGTGATAGGACATCAATATTTTTGTGAAATGATGTTTAACTTTTTGGGTGCACATCAGAATATTTTTTTGGTCTTTGTGTGTGCGTGTTATTCAAATGAAATTCAATCTAAAGGCACAATGACATGTTCTAGCACCACAGTCTACTCAAAATATGCAGCGTTGCTACAGAGATGATGCTACTGTGGATACAGTGTGCTTGCATACAAACTCTGTGAAAGGGCTCAGTTTGGTCAGTAACTGCTGTTTTCTGACACTGAACACTGGACTACATCTTCATAAAATATTATAGCCTAAGTGTCTGCACTTCAAAAAAATGTCTGGCATGCACTGTAAATAAGTTAGCTATAAATGCCACGGTCACAGATTCTTAACAAAAAACAGAGACTATTACCAGGGTTATGTGGCAGTAGTTGGGTCAGCTCCATGATCATAACTCTTAAGAGGAACAGTACATCACTAGCTCATGCCAGAAAAGCCACACTGTGAATCCAGGTCAAGAGTGATTCATTGAGCAACAACAAGAAATGGCAGTGTTCTAGGAGACCCAGCATGGGTAATGGTGAAAAACTACACCATTCACTATGAGGCCATGGAACGGTAACCTAGGATTTTTTAACAATTTTACTTTAATGCCTGGATACTGTATGGTTATTCAATAAGGTCCTGGCCCTATTTGTAATCAAGCCACCAAATGATGTAACTTCAAGAGTGACTTTTGTTTAGTTTAGACCTTTCAAAGTCAATAAATCCCCTCTGCCCTACCCAAACCAACTCAGCTGAGGTTGCAGAGATAACAAGGTCGATATGACCATCCCAGAGGGATATATCAATAACTTCCATTCCAAAATCACGGATGAGATCATCCTCATCAGCTGACCCACATTTTACACATGAACAAGCAGCTGGGACTCTGTATTCATAAACATGCTCATTAAAAAGAGAAGACCAAGACATTTAAAGTCTGGTACTGCAGAAAAGAGCATTCAAATATACCGACACATTCAAATAATATATAAGCTCCTAAGGATAGGTTAACTTGTTGTTTTTTTAAGAAGTGAGAGGGGAGAGAAAAGGGTACAGAGATGTGGAGACATCCAGAGATTTGATTTGTCCTTGTGTTGACTGACGCAAATGAGGCTTGCTCGCACACACATACTCACGAACAACCTGATGACGCATACAAATGTCACCTCCAATATTCTAAATGTAAGAGCTCATGGATTATCAGAAACAAGCACGCTTTATATGAGAGCATAAATGCATTAATGTTAATTATTTATGTTTCAGTCTAAACAGCGGAAATAATCATTGTTAAAATGGTTTAGATATTGACGTGGATGACATGCAAACTCATACGTCCCAGGTTTTAAGAAAAACACAGATGGAGTCGTCAAAGGAGAATCTCAATTGTTTTTAAGAAAGCACATCTCTAGGGGAATATATATATATATGAAGATAAAGAGAAAAAGAAAGAGTGAAAACAATAGAATAAATTGATTTATTGACCATAACCAAATTGAAATAATGTTTATACACAGAAATATTACAATAAAAAGTTCACAGACAATTTAACACAAGTCTCTCAATAACACACATATGCACATAACCCACTTTCTCACACATTCACAAGAAATCTACTTGTACTTTTTTTACAATCTTTTGGACTTTCAGGCCTGTAGGTCTGTAATTTTCCTCTTTCTGTAGTTGATAACTAGACTAGAGGCAGTGAGGTGAGAGGACCGGCCTTTTTCCCACAGTTGGAAACTGTTTAGTCCACTCTGCCCTGCCTTAAACAAGCTCCTCTCTAAGCAATCCAATCGCTCCACCAGCGCTGATGTGTCCTCATTGTAGGCATTCTGGGATGAGTCCATGGTCCGACGGAAACGACCAATGAAGGTCTGATAAGAGAGATGGGGACAGTATACAGATAATATGGAGGTACACTTAGACATCCTTAGAGGATGCAGGGACAGTTGGTGTAAAATAATAAAGAGGTCTCAATGTTTCTTATCAGTTATACCAATAAACATAAAACAAAATATAATTCCTAAAATGTAATAAATTCGGGACTAGAAATGATCAAAATAAGTAGACTTAATGGTGCAATCCACCATTTCTCACACGGTATAAATTGAACACTAAAAATTACTTTGTATTTGCAATTTCACTCATATAATAAAAGAATTCAGTCATATTTTTAATGTTTAACGCTGCTTGTTGCATTGCAATAACCAACATACAGTACCAACTGTAATAACTATGCAGCAGACATTTTAAAAAAAAAAAAAGCTTTAATTGCTTTCACTGATTTAACACTACAGATCTGTACTTCCTATTAAACCTGCCATACCAGTCTGCCCAGCAACTGGTCAGTGCTAGTAATGATTTTAAACATATTGCTCCCTCTACTGGTTGAGGTAAGAAATAGCAGATGGATCAGTAGTGCATGCATGTCCCTCAGTTTTTTTAAAGGGTTAGTTCACCCAAAAATGAAATTTCTGTTATTAAGTACTCACCCTCATGTCAGCCCAAACCCGTAGGACCTTCATTTGTCTTCGGAAAACAATTTTTGTTTTTGCGAACAAAAAGTATTCTCGTCACTTCATCATATTAAGGTTGAACCACTGTAGTCACGTCAATGGTTTTAACGATGTCTTTAGTACCTTTCTGGACCTCAAAAGGTGCAATGTCATTGTGTGGATCAGATACCCTCGGATTTCATCAAAAATATCTTAAAGGATTAGTCCACTTTCAAATGAAAATTAGCCCAAGCTTTACTCACCCTCAAGCTATCCTAGGTGTATATGACTTTCTTGTTTCTGACGAAGACAATCGGAGAAATATTAATAAATATCCTGACGCATCCGAGCTTTATAATGGCAGTAATGCGTTACCAAACGAGTATGAGCTGAAAAAAGTGTCTCCATCCACAATTATCCATCATAAACATATTCCACGCGGCTCCGGAGGGTTAATAAAGGCCTTCTGAAGCGAAGCGATCTGTTTGTGTAAAAAAAATATCCATATATAACAAGTTATGAAGTTAAATATCCAGCTTCCGCCAGACCGCCTTCCGTATTCTTCAAAAAGCTTACGCTGTATGTCCTACGCCTTGCCTATTCAACTTACGGAACTGACGCGACGCCAGTTTTGTTTTTTCCGTAATTTGAATACGGAAGGCGGTTTGGCAGAAGCTGGATATATTACTTCATAACTTGTTGAATATGGATTTTTTTTTTTTTTTTTTTTACACAAATGCATCGATTTGCTTCAGAAGGCCTTTATTAACCCTCCGGAGCCACGTGGAATATGTTTATGATGGATGGATGTGGATGGAGACACTTTCTTCAGCTCATACTTGTTTGGTAACGCATACTGCCATTATAAAGCTCAGATGCGTCGGGATATTTATTAATATTTTTCCGATTGTCTTCGTCAGAAACAAGAAAGTCATATACACCTAGGATGGCTTGAGGGTGAGTAAAGCTTGGGCTAATTTTCATTTGAAAGTGAACTAATCCTTTAATAATTTGTGTTCTGAAGATGAATGAAGGTCTTACGGGTTTGGGACAACATGAGGGTGAGTACTTATTGACAGAAATTTCATTTTTGGGTGAACTAACCCTTTAACTGACATAATTTTAGCATGTCAAGTTGCAAACCTTAACACAAGTTTTGTTGTAACTACCCATTACTAACTAGGTTTAAGTACATGAAACAAAACTCATCACCATATCTTGTACGGTTAGCATTCAAAGATGATTTACCTTGCATTTGCATGCTCTTTACAGTCATATTTTATTGTTTTATGACTATCTATCTAGACATGCTCACCTGGAGGATGGTATTAGCAATCTCTGTGTTTTCTGGGCTGTCGAAATGCAGCATCTGGGAGCCTAAACCATAATAATACGGCCCCATTTTGTGCAGGTCTACAACAGCGGGATCCGCCCCGAAAACTGTTCTCCAGCCCTCACGATACACCTTTGGCAGCTCCACAGACAGCACTCGCCTCTTCCTTTCATACAGGCCCTTGGCCAGCCAGAGTGGCATCTCCATCTTTGTGCCCTGAAACGTACAAACACAAGAATAAATCTGCAGAAGGACAGAACTTTCTTCTCATATGATGTTGCCATTAGACCACCATACAGGGTCAGGGCCGTAACCACCATAGACATTTGGGGGACCTAATATTTAACATGCTGCTCTGCTGCACTCCATTATACACCACTCTGTTTGTTGTTGGGATGACACAAAGTTTTAAAAGTTAGATTTTTAGGCTGGTCAAACAGCACTCGTCAATGTCAAAATGATTGAGAAGGCCAATAAAAAAAAGGCGGGATTTACTGTTCAAGGAAGACGAGCTAATTCCAACGTGGTACTTTAATAGTTTTAACTGTGGAAGAGAGCATGGTAAGATGCGAGTAGCTAAAAATTTAATATTTGACAACTATTTCATGATAGAAATGTTAAACGACTGACAGGAATATCAAACTACTTCAGTTTTTTTAATCAAATTTTGTCGTTTTGAATTGAAAATATGCAGTCATTTACATGATTCATGTGATAACTGAAAGTGACAAGAAATGTTTTGTTTTCAATATATTATTCGTACGAATAAAAGTGAAAGTGTGCATATTTTAAAATAAAATATTATTTGCAAATAGTTTAAATTGATTACTTCACAACTACAATTAGACATAGAACTTCTTTTACCATTCTAATTTCATGTTCTTTTTCTTTATTTAAATCCCTTTTAATCCTTTAATTATTTACTTTAAATAAAAAGACCAATGACCCCCACCCCCTCCAAAAAACAAACCTTTGGTTTGTTTTTCTTTGTTTTAAATTCAGTTCAATATTAGTTTAGTGGTAACACTATCATTTTTGTCATGAATATTTCCACAGTGCCATTTCCATCACATCTCAAATAATGTATTGTTTAATAACATTTTGTGGTGGAAATGACAGTTATGGAAATTATCTTTTTTTCCCCTAATAAAACATTTTGTCCTTATGCCTTAAGGCTAATTTCATAGCTGGCATTTTATATATTAAACACATTTTACTCTTTTTGCACAGTTTGACAAAATTACAGATTGGTTGGAAATGATGCCCAATAAAACTATTCTGAACACTTTTGCTTTTTTATTATTTATTTTGCTTTCTTGAATGCTCTTCATTGACAGTGTCTCAAGTACACTTAAATACGGAAAAACTTTGTTGATGCAAAAATGTTTATCATGGGGGAAATTATGCCATTATGCTAACTGAGGGACTAATGCTAATTTGTGAGAAAATTTGTGAAAATCATTTTTACATAAATACATATTCACGTTTTGTTTTGTTTTGTTTGTAAATCATTATACTTAAACAATTTATATTTTATAAAGGTTGTCTTAGACTAAGACAGAAGTGTAAACAAAAACATTTTGAACAGTTCAAAAAGTTGTGTTATCTTTATATAGCATAGCATAGCATAGCATAGCACATAAAAAGCGATTAAAAGCTTTTATAACCGCTTTTAAACAAACATTAGTGATATTAATGTATTAGTATACCTCCGGTATGTCGCGGGTCTCGCTGGATTTCTCTAGGAACCCCAGTCTCGGGAACGCGCTCTCCGTCCTGCACGGCAGTCGCTCGTGAGACAGTAAAATATCATCCAGAGAAAAGAAATTCTCCTCCATTCCAATACCCGGAGGAATGGGCATGTAGGATTGCGCGTCCATTTATTTATTTATTTACAATAATTGAACGATAAATGAGCAAACAAAATCTAACAGACGGTAAAAAATAAAGACAAACTTGTCAAAACAACAGCACTGTCAAAGCAGCATTTGGCGCGCAACTTCAAATGAGAAGTAATAGAGCATAGAGCAGAAGGAGCATCGAACAGGCGGAAGCAGTCGATAACAGAGTGATGAAGACGCACAGCCTCTTCAAATAGCCTACTCTTGGATTTGCAGCATCTTTGATTGAAACATATGGTAAATAGAAAGAAAATACCTGGTCAGTTTAAAAAGAAAAGACAGTACTGCTGCTGTATTTATTTATTTCGAATTTGTTAAAGTCGTTTTAATAGGCGTAGCAACGAACTTTTTAGAAGAAGAGAAAAACAAAAAGAAAAAAAGATGAAAAGAAAAAAGAAGGAGCAAAAATATTTAAATTAACATTTACCTAATACTTCTTTTTACATTATGTATGTGTAAAACTCTATCATGCGCATTTATTACTTTGGCCATCAGATGTCGCTATTTCTTTAATTTACCCACGAGACAGTCTGTAATTGCAGTGATTACTACTGTCTGTCAGTTAGTAGGCCTACTGCATACCATTAAAAGTAAGAATAGTCTCACATAACAATGGTTTACCAGAGGCCTGTCATTAAACATGATTATAAAACTATATTATCATCTTGTTGTGAATTCAAAAGTTGTTTACAACACAATATAAGCAGACACTCACAATGAAAGTTGAAGTTGGATTGTAACTGCAAGTCAGTTTCTGTTCCTAAATAGAATATTTTTGTTCTTTAAAGGTCTCAGTTAATATATTATAATTAATAATCTTATAATTATCTTGATCTATCAGGACTGCCACACAATTTTGTGCTTTTCATCTTCATATACATGCCATTATATACTTAAATCATCTTTGATTTACAGCACAACATATGAAATATAAGTGCATAAAGAGACAAGTCACTGTCTTCTTTTAAAAAGATAAAACAGTATTACATAGCAGTTCTGATGGTCACAGCCAAATTTGCAGAACAGACTCAGTACTCTGTTATACTACTACTTTTTATGGACATAAATTATGGTTTTTGCGAACATATACTGTATTCTAAGATTACCCATAAATTATATTTATATTCTCAAAATGGTCCTCAGTATGACATTGCTCAATGCCCTGGACACATTAGATTACTTTAACTAAAATGTTGTTGTATTGAGAGATAGGTAGCAGTTACAGGAAATAATATAATAATCATGTATTTTATGCTAATTTTAAAAAGCCTCAGGGGAAGCAAATGTAATAATTTACAGCAGTGTCTATGGTTGTTATGGTCCTGGTTACAAGCTCATGTCTCTAAAAGATTTAAGTAAGTTTAATGCAATGCACACTTTGATATTAGTGATGTGGTCCATACATAATGTATGAAGGCAGAAATATTAATAAGCATAATTGATTTACTGCGAGCGATGAGTAGAAATACAGCAGAGAGAGATGCTTTGTCTTGCTGGAAGTTTATATAGGCCTGTTGTATTTTACATGTTTATATTGTATTAATTTTATCATTATATATCGCATTCTTGTACTTTATGTATATTATGTGTGTGTGTGTGTGCGCGTGTGTAATAATGCAACACTAAACAATTGACAATAAAATAAAGTACTTTGAAGTTGCAAACTGACAGAGAAAGATGCACATATCAGTTTGCATGCTGTGCCATTTTAAACTAAACATTGTTTTCCTGTTGTCGACTGTCAGATTCCCCTGAGATTTCATGGCTTGTTGACCTAATACACTCGCATTTTTGGCCCCATTATGGAGATGAAAGACTATCATTTCCCTCTAGATAGCAACTCAAGCATTTATTAGGCCTCCGACTGAATGGTTGCAAATGAAAACATGAGGAGTACCTAAATTAAATAATGTCTGCCGCCTCTGTGTTAACTTCGTTATGGCAACGTTACTGGGTCACATCTCTGTCCTCCTTTAACTCCATATTCGTATCAGCAGGCGGCTGTTGGAGGCGAGACGTTGTCTGTGTTAACTTCTTAATAATTGATTGTTTTGGCTAGATATTGTAAATCCAAGCTCGCGTTTACAGCACATCTCGCCACTGTTAATCCGCGTATGCGCAGTAACCGCCTCTATTGTCTCCCAGCAGCAGCAGCAGCAGCGCACGGACGGATCTGCGCGTGCAGGGGAGCGGCACACGTTGACCCGAATCTCCAGGCAGACGGAGGGAGGACGAGCGGACCTGGACGTATACACTGGACGGGCATCATGACTTATGTATTTTGAGTCATTCCTCTTTGAATAAGAGAGAGAGAGCCTTTGCATTCAAAGTACTGCGGATGTGTTGTTGCGCGTGGTGATTCTGGGCAGGCTGTCCTGTCAGTTGCTTATAAGCGGAGAACGTGTTGCGTTTTTGCTCGCGCGAACGGCTTTATCACCCCCTTGTTCCCTCGTGAGTTAAGGTGATTATTGAGACTTTAGGTCCATGATTCGACCAGGAAAATGGGCTGTTGCGTCTGCGAGACACAGCTGTTTTAGTCAGACTTGACAACCGCGGATTTAAGCGCTTGTTTTGGTCGCTTGTTTGAAGGAGGCTCGAGAAGCGCCGCAGGGCGATCCGTGACACCCTTTCCGCGACACCCCCACCCATTTTAGCGGATACTTTTGGATGGGGGGCAAACAGAGTACGGCGGGGCGGCCCCGGGGTGCTTTTCCCGGTGTCTCGACAGATGACAGCGCGGTGCCACCCTCGGCCCACTTCGGGCACTACCGGCCAGGTGGCACGATGGGACTGCGCAGCCGCTCGGTGAGCTCCGTGGCGGGGATGGGCATAGATCACAGCGCCACGGTGCCCTTCGGGTTTTACACCCCCAGAGGAACAGACTCGGACAGAGCAGGAGGGGGGTCTGGCTCGGATCCCGCTCATAACGGGAACGGATACCAAGAAACTGGCGGGGGGCACCACACGGACGGTATGCTTTACCTGGGATCCCGGGCGTCGTTGGCAGACACTTTGCCCCTGCACATCGCGCCCCGATGGTTTAGCCCCCACAGCGGTAAGTGATAACTCAGACTCCGCATAAACAGGGCGCAGTGGCACAAAGCTACATCGATGCCACCACATGTAGTACGGAATATCACTTGAGGGCATGCTGCTGCTCCAGTTTTCGCGCCGGCGGGAGGGGGAATGCGCACGAGACCTGTCTGACCAACGGCTGGACTCGACTGGCGCGAATTGACGTTAATAAGCCAGGTTGCCAAATCTTACTGGGAACAATTAGCCTGTGATTAAAGAGATAGGGGGATTCAATGGTTATCATCCGCTTTGCTCGAACCACAATATGTCTCTCTGACTGGGTCATAGTGGTATAGGGACTTTGATTCATCCCAGTGAGTCGAATCTTTTAAATCACTTCATAAAAAAGATTTGTTCACTGGTTTGTAGGTCGAGTATGGAGTTTCTTTTTGTGTGCGAGAAAGTCATTGAATCATTCGCTGAGCCTATTTAAAGGGTTAGTTCACCCAAAAATGAAAATTCTGTCATTAATTACTCACCCTCATGTCGTTCCGCACCCGTAAGACATTTCGTTCATCTTCGGAACACAAAGTAAGATATTTTTGATGAAATCCGAGAGGAATATGACTCGTCCATAGACAGCAATATAATCAAACTTTCAAGGTCCGGAAAGGTACTAAAGACATTGTTAAAAAAGTCAAAGTGAATACAGTGGTTTAACCTTAATTTTATGAAGCGACGAGAATACTTTTTGTGCGCAAAAACAAAACAAAAATAATGACTTTATTCAACAATATCTTTAATCTTTAAACAACCCTTTAATTTGTTTTAGTTCATTTTTGCTGGGCATGGATTTAAAGTCACCATGAAATCAAAATTGACAATTCCTTTTTTTTAAGGAATATTTGTGTATTTTTTTTATTATAGCCTAAATGATTTATCTGTGCCCATAATTTTTTTAAAATTCATGTGCCCTTCTAGTTATATCTCTGATTATTAATATAATTCCACATATTCATAGATCGTTCGCACCTTTCTCTCCTTATTGCGATTGAGATTATCTCACTTGACAAACTGAACAAACAACAGTCGGTTTGTTAGCAGAACTAAACTTAAGAGATATGGATCTATCTTTCACGACCGAGATGTCTTTCTCATTCGTTTTGTTCAAATTAACGAAATTTCTCATTAATTTCTGCTCTGAGTTTTGTTTAGACTAACAAAGTCCACTCGTTCAGTGATGTGCATTTGATTAAACCTATACAATGCTTCTTCACCATTACCACAACCTGCACTCAAATGCATATTTATGCTATAGCAGTCCTTTAAGACAGGAAAGCAGTCACTTACATCTAAAGGAAGAGACAGAAATATGAGTCAGTGCATGGAAGTGAACAAGAACAATTCATTCAGGACTGAAACACCACTACTGGGCTTGTCAAGGCCTGAGCCGCAGCGCTCTGATGCCTTCCAGCCTCAGTCCCTTGCTGCTCGTTAAGCAAGCCCCAAATGTGGCCTCCAGAGGAAACCTGCCAGATGTAAACAATCTGACTCACTTTTTCCCTTAAAGGTTATTTCACGGACACCAAATGAGCTTCCCCTTATTGTCAGGGAACGTAGCTCATGTTAACAGGTGAGGCGTTCAGCTCTTAATGTCATGGTGTGTGATTTGGCCTCTAAACAGTGATCACACACAGGTTGCCAGGTTGCTACTGTGAGTTAATGAATGTCACAGCGAACACAGAAGAGGTCAGGTGCCTTTCTAAAGGGTGGGGTCCAGGGATCATGAGGGGAAACGGTTCTAGGAAAAGTACTGCCTGTTCCACTGTGTTTGAAAGTAAGACTTAGTAAATAGGTATATTTTCATGTCAAACACTTAATGAAATGGGAATGACTCATCTGAAACACTGACTTAAACATACCCACACATATCAGCCCAGTTTATCCATAATTAAAAACTGCATAAATACATCCACCCTGCAATTTTATTTTCCTCTTTTAAAGGCATTGTTCATCCAAAAATGATTTGGTCATTCACTCATTCTCATGTCATACCAAACCCGTATGACTTTCATTCTTCTGTTGAATACAAAAGAAGATATTTCAAAAATGTGTTTTGTTTTGTTTTTTGTTTGGGTTTTTTTTTTTTTTTTGTCTATACAGTGACAAAACCAAAATCATTCTTAAATATATATATATATATATTTTTTGTATTCCACAGAAGAAAGTAAGTCATACAGGTTTGGAATGACATGAGGATGAGTAAATGACCAAATTTTCATATTTGGATGAACTATGCCTTTAAAAGAGAGCAATAAAATTGCAGAGTAATACCAATGACAGTATTGGTATTATGACAGAGAAACATCAAGTAACACCAATAACAGTATTTTTTTTTTTACATATTGCCTTAAATGTAAAGGGTGTTGTATTTTTTTGTTTAAATACTCATTTATATTTCTTTTATCTAACAGCTAGTTAGCCTTTCATAAGTTGATTCCCCCGAAAAAGTGCAAAAAAAGTTTGGGGCGGGACTATCTGTTAGACTGGCCAATTGTAAATGGTGGGAGTATTCAGGAAACCTGTTTGACACTCATTATTTTTGCAATTCTGGTGGCACAGAAGCCCCAACCTTTTATTTAACAAAATCACATTTATGTTCTATAGTTCTGTTTGACTTTTCAGAAGAAACTTAAACATTATGGATCTGATACGCAAGCGGTAAGCTTGTATAATCTGTAGAGCTATCAACCCCCTACAGGCTCCACAAAGCATGAATGAGGCTGGATTCAATCAGTGTCTTACAAGTTAATTCTGTTTATTCTTACTAGGCAAACAAAAGTTCTGTTTTACCAGTGGCTGGCCTACTTGCAACATTTCATACTTCAAGCCTACTTGCTTTATTCATTTATCTCTGTGTCAAACTTCATCCATGTAATTTACAGTAACTTCATTACAGTGACCATCTTTGGTAATTAGAGTCAATTTTTCTTTCTTTCTGTACTGGAAGATCCAGTTATTATATTTTGATAAACAAGTATAATGTAAAAAAAAAAAAAAAAAAAAATGAAAATGTATGAATTCACAATAAGATCATTAAAGGGTTAGTTCACCCAAAAATTACTCACCCTCATGTCGTTCCACACCCGTAAGACCTTCGTTCATCTTCGGAACACAAATTAAGATATTTTTGATAAAATCCGATGGCTCAGTGAGGCCTGCATTGCCAGCAAGATAATTAACACTTTCAGATGCCCAGAAAGCTACTAAAGACATATTTAAAACAGTCCATGTGACTACAGTGGTTCAACCTTAATGTTATGAAGCGACGAGAATACTTTTTGTGCACCAAAAAAACAAAATAACAACTTTATTCAACAATATCTAGTGATGGGCGATTTCAAAACACTGCTTCATGAAGCTTCGAAGCTTTACGAATCTTTGTTTCGAATCAGTGGTTCGGATCGCGTATCAAACTGCCAAAGTCACGCCCCCCAGTTGTGAACCATTGATATTTCAAAACACTTATAACGTAATGAAGCCTCGTTTACTGAAATCACGTGACTTTGGCAATTTGATACACGCTCCGAACCACTGATTCGAAACAAAACTTTCGTAAAGCTTCAAAGCTTCATGAAGCAGTGTTTTGAAATCGCCCATCACTAGATATTGTTGAATAAAGTCGTTATTCACACAAAAAGTATTCTCGTCGCTTCATAACATTAAGGTTGAACCACTGTAGTCACATCAACTGTTTTAAATATGTCTTTAGTAGCTTTCTGGGCATCTGAAAGTGTTAATTATCTTGCTGTCAATGCAGGCCTCACTGAGCCATCGGATTTTATGAAAAATATCTTAATTTGTGTTCTGAAGATGAATGAAGGTCTTACGGGTGTGGAACAACATGAGGGTGAGTAATTAATGACAGAATTTTCATTTTTGGGTGAACTAACCCTTTAAGATGCATTTGAATAGGGTGAATTTCCTTCTAAATTTAAATTGAAAATGGATGATGTAAAATCAATGTAAAACAAACAATACATATCTGAAACAAAAGTTTGCTAGTCTGTGCAAAACTTCACAGTGCCACACCATAGTAGGTTATTGCTATGCTGTTGCTAGAATAATCTGAATGGTAGCTAGTGTTTTCTGGGTGGTTGCTTGGGTATTGCTAGGACGTTCTTATCTTCCTAAGTTTATTTAATATATTCTGATCTTAGGATTTGTGATTTTTTTATTGCCTGCCAGAAAATCATATTTTTCTTAGCAAAGATCATTAGAAATCATTAGATTTCTTAGCAAAGAACTAGCACACCTCCCCTTAACAGACCACACAACTTGAGATTTCATTCATGTTCATATCACAGTGTGGGACTAGTTATAGGCTGGACTACAAGTATGAGCAATTAATGGTTTCCTTAGGAAGTGCTACTAATAATCAATAATTGCCTTTGTTTAAAGAGTAAGCACTGGTGATTTAAAGTTGACTCATTGACATTTGTTCATTGAGAGGAAGTTGTTCAGATTAAGTAGGCTCATTGTGTGGGTAACAGTGTTTAATTTCCAATTAGAAAGTGGTATTTCTTGCTGATCTTTTTGTTGAAACCATGAATTCCATTCTGCGCTGTCACAGCAGTCTTTACGCTCTCTTACATACTGTAGCTAGTTTGTTTATTTCAAAGCTGGTCCATTCATGTTACAGCTGTAGCATTTGTGTCGAAGGCTGGTCAACTTATTGAGGCACTCACTCACCTGTTTGCTGCACGCAAGCAGATTAAAAGCAAAATAATCGCTCTACTAAAAGTGCTCTGTTTAATCATTATTGCTCACCCATTAGAAAACTGAGTAATCATTCACTGGCCTTCGCTGCTGCCTGTTTCCCGCTTTAAAAGCAGCCCCCATCTGAGCCGATATCACAACGGAAGTCTTTAAGATGATATTTTAAGTCAACATCAATGTTTTGCATTAATTGCAACCGAAGGAGTGCTACGGTGCTGGTTTTGGTGGCAAGTCTTTTAGGAATGTTGGGATTGTTGAACATCTGTGCTGATTTGTCTGGCAGCAGGATTCAAGAAATATAGGTCACTCTCAAATTATTTCTGCTTTTTCTTTGCCTCACTGGTCTCTCTCTCTTTCTCTCTTATCTCAGGGTGTAATACATTTATGCAAAGACACAGATGCACATACACATGCGCTGCATCTTACTAACACAAAAGGAAGACACAGAGTCCCAAAACAAAATCAGACACGCATGTATACACAGACACACAGGGTGCATTCCAGTTGCCTGGTAATGGTCCTCTGAATTATAAGTATAATGTGAGGGGGGAATATATATATATATACGTATGTGTGTGTGTGTGTGTGGGACCTGTGCTGGCAAAACGAGTCGGAATGCACACGGGCTAATTTCGAGCTACAGGCAAAACAAGTGAAAAATGTCAATTTTGGTCGAAATTGAGGTTTTCACAAAAATGAGTTCATTAAGCCCTCGTCTAGCGATCCCAATGCTCCAAATAGCAATTAAACATCTAAAAGTATCTTTATTTGAACGTTTTCTGAGAAGAATACCTTTCCTTTGACCATGAAAAACAGTAGGTCAGTAGGTCTTAGGTTGTCTGTTTCAATAATGTTAATCAAACAATTGTGGAATCATGGAAAAAAAGTTGAATATATATATTTTTCCTATAGATATGGGTTTTGACTTGGTTTGTGCCAAATTTGGTGGTATTTCCAGGGATTTTAAGGTGTGGTTGCTAGGCGATTTTGTTTGGGAACCTTCAGAAAACTTTAACTCGATTTTTCTCAAAATTGACTTTGATGATTCTATCGACTTCAAACATGTGTAGCTCAGTCATTTTTTGTCGGATTCCAACATTTCATACAACATTTTGATGGTTTTTCAAAATAACAATAACAAATTTTTGAAAATTTGCTCATTGCAACTCATTTTGCCAGCACGGCGATAATGAGATGAAAGTGCTGTCAAATCGATTAATAATCGCATCTAACGTGAAAGTCTGTAAATATATATATGTGTGTGTGTTTGTGTATATATATATATATATATATATATATGTATATACAGACACATATTTACAAACTTTTTTGTTAGATGCGATTAATCGATTTGACAGCACTTTCAGCTCACATGTTGACTCAAGTTTGATGATGTTGCACTGAACTTCTACACATATCCCCTTCTCAGTGCGTAGGGAGCCGTGTACACTGTGTAAGGCCCCTGTGAATCGGAACGCAGCTACACACTGCAGAGTTGAAGGAGGTCGGCTGTTGCTGTGACAACCCTGTCGCTTGCCACCGCTGTTTTCAGGCTGCAGTCTTACATGCGGCCTCAACAAGCCTGCCACCCCCACAACACTCGCACACTCATTTCATCGAGACCCAGAGGGAGGGAGAGAGAGCGCGAGAAAGACATTTTTCCCCCCGCCCCGTCACTCACACTTCCTGCATGTAGCGGCTCCTGTGAATGACAGCTGCCAGAGCTCCTTCAATGAAGGAGTAGCCCCAAGTGCAAACGACTGGCCAATTAGCAGCGCCTAGCAGACAGCGAGAGGCCATGACAACAGTTTCCATGGAGCGGGGACCAAACCTTGCCATTATACAGTGGAGACCAGCTAAAGATAAACCTGTGACAAGCACAAGGGTGACTTCTGTCACCCCAGGGACCTTTGCGATGTAGTTTTTCAATGGTTGCTTCGGTTTTAGCCATTGTGTGCTCACTTCCTTCTCTTTTGAGACCTTACAGATTGTTATGTGATCGTTCACGCGCTATCGGTGGGAAAAATACACCCCGTCTTTTCTCTCAAGGGCCAAATCAACATCCTGTAATCAGGAAGTTTACAGAGGAAAACAGTATGTCTGCATCTATAACCATACACACACACACACACACACACATAAACACACTGGCAGACACTCCTCTCCCTCTCCATGTCATTACCTCCCTCTCGTTCTGCTGTTGCCATGGAAACAGCTGTTCTTTTCCCACTGAAGGTAATAAGTTGAAACTAGTTGAGGAGAGTTTGTTCTGATGTCATGTGAACACGGTTACGCCCATGTATGGGCATCCTGGCCATTCCATTCAGGAGCGTCGGAGGCACTGATTCAGATGACCGCCGCCGCTGGTGTCGAGACACAATAAGCCTCCTTGCAAACAGCATTCTTTGAGAACCGATAAGCAGTGAAAACAACATGCAATATTGATTTGTTTCTGTTGCCGCTTTCCTTCTCTTTCATGCGCTATATCTATCTGCACTTTGCATTTAAATGCTTTGTGTGCTCATCTGTGTCTTTTAACCTTGGTATGTTTGGAGCATTGTGCTATGTAGTGATAGATCAATAAATCTGAGATTATTTTCATTCTGGGATAACAAGTATCTGCTTGACTGATTGACATTGTTATTTCTCTCTTGTGTCACTTCCAAATTATTTTTCACATATGTTATCTTCTGGATGTTGGTGTGATGCCGGTGTCCCCAACCCGGCTTCCTAACTAGCTTAACTAGCAGCATTATTTTTTCATCCAGTATTTGTTGTGGTAAACAGACCAGCAACAACATAAAAAAAATTAATGCTTCATATATACTGATCAGGCAAAACATTATGACCACCTTCCTAATATTGTGTTGGTCCCCCTTTTGCTACCAAAACAGCCCTGACCTGTCGAGGCTTGGACTCCACTAGACCCCTGAAGGTGTGCTGTGGTATCTGGCACCAAGATGTTAGCAGCAGATCCTTTAAGTCCTGTAAGTTGCGAGGTGGGGCCTCCATGGATCGGACTTGTTTGTTTAGCACATCCCACAGATGCTCGATTGGATTGAGATCTGGGGAATTTGGAGGCCAAGTCAACACCTCAAACTCGTTGTTGTGCTCCTCAAACCATTCCTGGGTGTACATGGTCTGCAACAATGCTTAGGTAGGTGTTACGTGTCAAAGTAACATCCACATGGATGGCAGGACCCAAGGTTTCCCAGCAGAACATTGCCCAAAGCATCACACTGCCTCCACCGGCTTGCCTTACTCCCATAGTGCATCCTGGTGCCATGTGTTCCCCAGGTAAGCGACGCACACGCATCCACATTCGCGTGATGTAAAAGAAAACGTGATTCATCAGACCAGGCCACCTTCTTCCATTGCTCCGTGGTCCAGTTCTGATGCTCACATGCCCACTGTTGGTGCTTTCAGCGGTGGACGGGTCAGCATGGGCACCCTGACTGGTCTGCGGCTATGCAGCCCCATACACAACAAACTGTGATGCACTGTGTATTCTGACACCTTTCTATCAGAACCAGCATTAACTTCTTGAGCAATTTGAGCTACAGTCGTTCGTCTGTTGAATCGGACCACATGGGCCAGCCTTCGCTCCCCACGTGCATCAATGAGCCTTGGCCGCCCATGACCCTGTCGCCGGTTCACCACTGTTCCTTCCTTGGACCACTTTTAATAGATACTGACCACTGCAGACCGGGAACACCCCACAAGAGCTGCAGTTTTGGAGATGCTCTGACCCAGTCGTCTAGCCATCACAATTTGGCCCTTGTCAAACTCACTCAAATCCTTACGCTTGCCCATTTTTCCTGCTTCTAACACATCAACTTTGAGGATAAAATGTTCACTTGCTGGCTAATATATCCCACCCACTAACAGGTGCTGTGATGAAGAGATAATCAGTGTTATTCACTTCACCTGTCAGTGGTCATAATGTTATGCCTGATCGGTGTGTGTGTGTATATATATAGTATAGAATTTACATTTTAAATATTTAATTCTAATTTAAATTATTGACTTCTGTATCAGCCATAATTTTAATATCAATGCGCCCCTAGTAATCTCACGTGTCGTTTCTAGAGCTTCAGAAGAGATTTCAACAATCTCAAACTGTGCTCAGATTTGCCTAGCTCCCAATCATAATATCAGTGTGCAATCAGTAAGATTTCAAGCATTTCTCATCACATACTTTCAGGACCAAGTGATCATATCTGTAGTATTCACTATTATTTTATAGATCTTTCCTTTCTTTGTATAATTAATTATAATTAATTTCTCCTAATGCGTAAAATATCTTAGGTGAAACATGTGAGATGGAGTCGACATAAATGAAACGACTCCATTAGGTTTCCTGAGCTGTCAAAGAGCAACCGTTGAGCAATAAAATGTCCTCTGTGATTGTATTGTATAAACACCTAAAATTGATGTGTTTGTGTATAACCTACAAAGTGATATGGAGGCTCTTGTACACACACAAACACACTTGCGCTGAATAAGCTAATACACAACGCCTTCGCAACTAGTGACAGGGAATGCCCTTGACTCCTCTGCTCTCGAATCCGAGGCTTCAAACAGCAAAGCTGCTTGTTGTGAGGTGGCATGCAGATGCAGGAATACTGTCCTGATGGGCACTGCTTTAAAGGAAGCTGTCACGCTGTCTTGTCGCTCTCTCGCTCTCTTCCCTCCTTCGACAGTGCTGTGTCACCATGTTTACGTCCTTGTCTCGCTCTTCACTTGCACTCCTCCTCTTTTCCCTCTGCTCTTTCCTTTCAGAGTGTTAGACTAATAATTCATTATGCCATTGAGGAAACTGATATACAGTGTAAACCAACCGACAAATTACAAAATCACATGTACTTTTCTCATTATTGCAGAATCAATTAATTCTGCAAAAATTAACAATGTTCTTCATGTGACTGTGACATGTGAGGCCAATATTTCATTTGGTCAGAACTTTAGAGTTAAAAAAAGTCCTAAATACTGCATAAAATAGAATTTTGAATAATTTTATTTATGTAGGTAGTTGACAAAAGAGAAAAATAAATAGTACTTGTTCTTTGATGATTAGTTTCCTTACATGATTAGTTTATCTTTTTTCATATCTATTGTTCATATAGGTCTATACATTATGTTTACCCATTTATTATATAATATATTGCATGCATATGTGTGTCAATATATACATATATATATATTTATATATATATATATATATATATATAGAACGGTTAGTTCCTGTCCTTGATTCTGATTGGTCAATAGCTGTTTTATTCACGATAAAACACTGCTATGACCGCTTCACCCAACGGTTCTGTGTATCACTACACAACACCCTTAGCAACGTAAACTGTATGTTCTCAATTGATATTGTTCATTGAAGCTTACTGTATTATGTAGAAGAGTGTTGTGAGAAAAAGATCGAGTGATCGAGTTTATTACCTGCATTCAGATTTAGCTTTATCCTTCAGGTCAGTCCTATGTTCATAATAAAAAATCTGTTTAAATGTCCGATGTATTATCTTGTCCTTTTAACAGTTAAGGGGTTTTCCCGTGACTGACAGCGCTAGTCAAAGCATTTATCAGTTGCGTCTTGTTCCGTGTTCACAACAATTCAGTCTTTTCAATGTAAAAGTCTTTGCTACTGACTGACACACTCATAAAGACAGTCTTTGCCGCCATCTAATGGCGTGAAAATGTAACTTATGTTGCTGTTCACGGTCAGGGACAATTTTTTCTGGTGGAAGGAAGGCTTTAGTGAAAGTTTACTTCATGAAAGTTGCATTGATACATATTTCTGGCTTTAATATTTGTATTGTGTGTTAACTGTTTTATAAAAGCAATAAGGCACTCGAGGTTAGTGCTGTATCGTGAATAAGTCACGGCTGAAGGGGTTGCTAACAGCGCCCTTCAGCCGTGACTTATTCACAATACAGCACAGCGTCTCATACCTTATTGCTTTTATATATATATATATATATATATATATATATATATATATATACATATATATATATATATATATATATATATATATATATATATATTAGTGCTCTCAAATTAGTCTAATTAATCTATTAATTGCATCTAAGCCTAAAGTTTGTAAATGTGTATGTGTATGTGTGCATATATATATATATATGCACACATACATATATATATACACAAACTTTTATGTTAGATGTGATTAATCACGATAATACTATATGTGTACAGGTGCTGGTCATATAATTAGAATATCATCAAAAAGTTGATTTATTTCACTAATTCCATTCAAAAAATGAAACTTGTATATTATATTCATTCATTACACACAGACTGATATATTTCAAATGTTTATTTCTTTTAATTTTGATGATTATAACTGACAACTAAGGAAAATCCCAAATTCAGTATCTCAGAAAATTAGAATATTGTGAAAAGGTTCAATATTGAAGACACCTGGTGCCACACTCTAATCAGCTAATTAACTCAAAACACCTGCAAAGGCCTTTAAATGGTCTCTCAGTCTAGTTCTGTAGGCTATACAATCATAGGGAAGACTGCTGACTTGACAGTTGTCCAAAAGACGACCATTGACACCTTGCACAAGGAGGGCAAGAAACAAAAGTTCATTGCAAAAGAGGCTGGCTGTTCACAGAGCTCTGCGTCCAAGCACATTAATAGAGAGGCGAAGGGAAGGAAAAGATGTGGTAGAAAAAAGTGTACAAGAAATAGGGATAACCGCACCCTGGAGAGGATTGTGAAACAAAACCCATTCAAAAATGTGGGGGAGATTCACAAAGAGTGGACTGCAGCTGGAGTCAGTGCTTCAAGAACCACTACGCACAGACATATGCAAGACATGGGTTTCAGCTGTCGCATTCCTTGTGTCAAGCCACTCTTGAACAACAGACAGCGTCAGAAGCGTCTCGCCTGGGCTAAAGACAAAAAGGACTGGACTGCTGCTGAGTGGTCCAAAGTTATGTTCTCTGATGAAAGTAAATTTTGCATTTCCTTTGGAAATCAGGGTCCCAGAGTCTGGAGGAAGAGAGGAGAGGCACACAATCCACGTTGCTTGAGGTCCAGTGTAAAGTTTCCACAGTCAGTGATGGTTTGGGGTGCCATGTCATCTGCTGGTGTTGGTCCACTGTGTTTTCTGAGGTCCAAGGTCAACGCAGCCGTATACCAGGAAGTTTTAGAGCACTTCATGCTTCCTGCTGCTGACCAACTTTATGGAGATGCAGATTTCATTTTCCAACAGGACTTGGCACCTGCACACAGTGCCAAAGCTACCAGTACCTGGTTTAAGGACCATGGTATCCCTGTTCTTAATTGGCCAGCAAACTCGCCTGACCTTAACCCCATAGAAAAAATATGGGGTATTGTGAAGAGGAAGATGCGATATGCCAGACCCAACAATGCAGAAGAGCTGAAGGCCACTATCAGAGCAACCTGGGCTCTTATAACACCTGAGCAGTGCCACAGACTGATCGACTCCATGCCACGCCACATTGCTGCAGTAATTCAGGCAAAAGGAGCCCCAACTAAGTATTGAGTGCTGTACATGCTCATACTTTTCATGTTCATACTTTTCAGTTGGCCAAGATTTCTAAAAATCCTTTCTTTGTATTGGTCTTAAGTAATATTCTAATTTTCTGAGATACTGAATTTGGGATTTTCCTTAGTTGTCAGTTATAATCATCAAAATTAAAAGAAATAAACATTTGAAATATATCAGTCTGTGTGTAATGAATGAATATAATATACAAGTTTCACTTTTTGAATGGAATTAGTGAAATAAATCAACTTTTTTGATGATATTCTAATTATATGACCAGCACCTGTATATATATATCCCTAATTTATTAATAAGTGGTAGGTTCCTGTTTGTACAAATGATGTATATCTATGTTTTATATTACAATATATGGTAATTATACTGGGCACACATGTAGTATCTCTAAAAAATGAATTATGGTGATGTCTTAAGGCCTGTTCACACCAAAAATGATAACTATATTTGCGTCCACAGTGGACGATATTGTTCTGTTTATTCTAACCGCGTACTTGTCTGTCACTTTAAATGCTCGAGCTCATTACAGCAGGATGGATTCTGATTGGCTGTCAATGTTTTTGTCATTCATCAGCTGGATAAAATCGTTCTGAAAGTGATTATAACGATATCGTTTCTCTGTGCTGTTATCGTTATAGCTGTGGTGTGAACTCTGCTATCCTTTAATACTGAGAACGATTTTTAGAACTATAGACCTTATGCGCCAGAGAAACGTGCGCGCAGCCATCTTTAGAATTTTGTCTTTGAACTTCTGTTTTTGCGGTAGCTCTGTATATTTTTATGGCATCGCTGTCAAAGAATAATTAGCTGGTGAAGTGGATTCACTCATTGTAGAGTTAACGACAGTTATAATGAGCATTGTAATATTAAAGCAGATGTCTTAACAAATGTCAGTAGACCGGGAAGATTTTAAAATGAACAGTTCATTCATAATTACGTAAGATCGCTGTGGAAATACAAACCGAAAGTCAAAAGACAACGAGCGCAGCTCTGAAAAGGGGCGGGGCTACATACGGTCTATATATTTATCGTTATCTTTATAGTTATCGTCCTTGTGTGAATGGGACTTTAGGCTTGTAAATCCCACTTTAAATATTACATCATAAAAGGTCATTTCTGAATATAGTTTCTATTGTTTGCTCTACTGTTTACACGATGAATGCAGCTGTTATAATAACTTCCATTGCCTACCAAACACTGTTTAAATGGATAAATATGTATTATTTGGTTGGAAGAAAATATTGTTGCTGGATATTCTCTGTCACAGACCTGTTTAAATGGCCTCTCTTCTTTCTGTTTGCTGTCAGAGTCATTGTATAATGTACAATGACATAAACCTCACCTAAGAAGAGCAGACAATGGAGTTCTGCCATTGTATCGGTGCAGATGTGCGTCGGTTGTGTCGTCCTTTTTCTAAACCCAAATGAAGGTCAGGCTGGGAAATTAGCACTGCTTGTCAAGCCTTACCCGAAAAGGGGGAATTTTAATAGCAATGAGACATTAAACACCAAGCTCTCTGACTTCAGTGTTAGAGATGGTTCACTATGTCCCCAGAGTAGTTATATATTTTACAGATCAATATTTTGTAATGAAAGAGGCTGGCGAGTGAAACCGAGCTTTAAGGTTCTGCATGCAGTGATGGATGTGTGTACTGCGCTAAGCTGTAGCGTGATATGACAAATGAACAGTCACAGGAAGTCACCATCGTTTGGGCAGTTGTGGTTTCTAGTCTGTCCTAAGATGCTTAACACCTTTTAATGGTTTGACCTTTTTTTGTATGTGGTTTTCTGCTGAGTCATGCACTGTTTCCTGCTTGTACAAAGGACTGTCTTTCTTTATAAGAGGCTATCGTTCCTTTAATCACTTCTGTTTGAAATATCATGACATATTCTTATTTGCGTGATGTCAATGCACTCTGAATGTGACATTCAAGCAGGCCGCAGCTCACACAGTGGATTTATTAAGACACTGTGTATGAATCGTCTCAAACAGTTCATCGGTCGTGCATTGGGTTCTTGGTGATGCAGTTCTGTGATGTAATCATCGAGTCCTTTACAGAGTCATGCTGCTGCTGATTGATTAAGCATCACTGGTGTCTGTTAATTCCCTCATTGTAATCAACCGTTTCGTTTGAATACTGTTCTGGATACACTGATCCTTTAAGGCCGTCCTGTGAGGAGACACAGATCAATACTTTGATTGAGAGTTGACAGGGTTATTGTCAAAAATAAAAACAAATGTATGTAGTGTGTGTGTGTGTGTGTGTATACATACATATACATACATATATATATGTATATATGTATATATATATATATATATATATATATATATGTATATATAATGGTTAGTTCCTGTCCTTGATTCTGATTGGTCAATAGCTGTGTTTTATTCACAATAAAACACGGCTATGACCGCTTCACTCAACGGTTCTGTGTATCACTACACCTTAGCAACCACTCTTAGCAACGTAAACTGTATGTTCTCAATTTATATTGTTCATTGAAGCTTATTGTATTATGTAGAAGAGTGTTGTGAGAAAGAGATCGAGTAAGCGAGTTTATTACCTGCATTCAGATTTAGCATTTTCCTTCAGGTCAGTCCTATGTTCATAATAAAAAATCTGTTTAAATATCCGATGTATTATCTTGTCCTTTTAACAGTTATGGGGTTTTCCCATGACCGACAGCGCTAGTCAAAGCATTTGTCAGTCGCGTCTTGTTCCGTGTTCACAACAATTCAGTCTTTTCAATGTAAAAGTCTTCGCTACTGAGTGACTCACTCATAAAGACAGTCTTTGCTGCCATCTAATGGCGTAATAATGTAACTTCTGTTGCTCTTCAGGTCAGGGACTGTTTTTTCCGGCGGAAGAAAGGCTTTAGTTAAAGTTTACTTCATGAAAGTTGCATTGATACATATTTTTGGCTTTAATATTTGTATTGTGTGGTAACCGTTTTATAAAAGCAATAAGGTAGTCGAGGCTAGTGCTGTATCGTGAATAAGTCGTGACTTATTCATGATACAGCACAGCCTCTCGTACCTTATTGCTTACATATACTGTATATATAACTATATTAACTATATTATCGCCTAGCTCTTTATATAAAGTTTGATATATAAGTTTGTCCAACTGTATGTGCATAAAGTATAATTGCGTAGGGTGATATATATACTATATGGCAAATCACAACTGCTTGATTGATAAGGTATTAAGATATTATAAACATTAACATGATTTTCTGTAAAGCTGCTTTGGAACAATGTGTATTGTGAAAAGCGCTATACAAATTAATTTGACTTGACTTGATCAAGAGCTTGTTGCACACATTTAAATGGCTGGTTACATATAGCATTTTGCAGCGCGCTTCAGAGTTCCTCTAAACCCTCCTCCTTCCCCAGCTCCACCTGTACAGATCTGCTGTGGGTTATTGATATATATTCTATTTGTGCAGCAGCACTATGTCTTATTCGCAGCATCGGCGTATGTATTGGCAGTAGCAAGTTCCTGTACTTGCTCTGCAGCAGCAGAAATAATCAGCAGCAGCAATAATCTACAACAACAGCAATAATCTACAGCAGCAGCAATTCAGCAGCAGCGTAGCAGATCTATTCCACCAAGACCAAATACATTAACAATGTTGTATCCATTACCATGCTAAAAATCTTCCCAGAGATGTCATGATTGAAATATATATATACATATACATACATACATACATTTGTAATACTTCGCTGAATGATCTGAACTGAATTAAGCTTAATTATATTGACTTCCAGTGTTTTCTATCTAAAGGAATGACCAGCTTAGACTTGGTGACATATTTGATTGACATCTAAAAGAACCAATCACAGTTCACTTTTTTGATATTACATTTAGGGGCAGGTAAATGCAAAAACAACAATAATTAGTTTTTTTGTTTAGTAGAAAGTCTGTTTTTTTAGTAGAACAAAAGTTTTCTATTTTCTATTAGTTTTTTATTATTTTATTTTAAATTATAATTGTATGCATTCCCAAGATGATAACTTGACACTTTGTAGAATTAAATGTAACATAGTAAAGCAGCCAAGTCATGTGACTAAATATAGTTATCATTGACAGAAAATGTTTATCATTGTATATTGCGTACTAATTTACATATTGAAAAAATTTAATTTAAAAAAGCAGTGCACTACAATTTTTGGGGTTTTTTTTGTTTTTGAATTGCTTTTATAAATGTTTACTTTTGCTTGCTTTTCTTAGACTTGACATGCTGAAAAAGGTCCAATGTTTACAATTTTGAAGAGAAAATAGTATTTTGTACAGTGCAACACTGTCTTTGAGTCATGGGAATTTTGGTTAGCAGAGTTTAGAGTCTAGCATGAGAGTCTGTGTAAGTTTTTTGACCGTGGGAAACTGAGCAAGAACTATATGCGGAGGTATCATCAAAAATGCATGGAGATCAGACGGAGCAGTCGGCTCTGCTTGAGGAACACGTCAGCTCGGAGGACGAGAGCCAGGGGACACTTTAACAGGCGCAGAACGTAACGGCTCAATTTCAGATACGTGCAGATGCTCTCTGAGTCTCGAGCCTGGATTGTTTTTACGAGTTGGTGCTGCAAGTGTAGTGAACAACTTTGATATAAAAATAACTATACAAGACATCCCAAACTGAAGGTCATTACATTTTTAAGGTGTAGTCTGAGTGTAATCAAGGCTAACTTCAAGTTAGTGTCTTTTTTGACCATTAGCTATCCCCCTTGACCACTAAAACACACAACAGTGGCAATTAACCCACAAACAGACAAAAAGTTCCAAACGTTCAGTCTCCCATTAATGTCCAGGCTTGAGCCAGAGCTCATTAAGACCAATAGAGTGTCTAATTAAGCCACGCACTGTGAGAGCAAGCAGCTGGTCTTCCCAGCAGCCTTTAGGATTTCACTGACTGAGGGGCCCATCACTCTATTCCTTTTTGCATAGACTCTTCCCCTCATCAGAGCCCCAACCCTGTTTACAAAGATTTAAGCCATGCTGCCTAGCATCTGAACTTCATATTTTAAGTGATAATCATTATTTACTCAAATTTATTCAACCAAATTTTGCAGAATGTCCAAGTCACTTTTTTTCCATTCAGTTACAAAGAATGGAGTTTTTTTTAGCCGTAAACAGGATGCTAATGTACCATAAAAGTAGTCCATGATTTGTACACTATATATTAAGTCTTCTAAAGTCATGTGATAGCTGAGGAACAACAAAAAAAAAAATTGTGTCACTGAAAATCTTCAATATACAGACTCAATTAATCAGTCTCAGCACGTTAACAGCTCACTGGAAGATTATCAGTGAAAAATGACTTCAGTTTTGGTCTGTTTATCACACAAAGCAATTGTTTTGCTTCTGAAAACCTGAAAAATAGTCATATAATAGTCAATAATAGTCATTAAAGGATTAGTTCACTTCTGAATTGAAATTTCCTGATAATTTACTCACCCCCATGTCATCCAAGATGTTCATGTCTTTCTTTCTTCAGGAAATTTTCATTCAGAAGTGAACTAATCCTTTAATGGACCACTTGCTTTGCATCCCTTTTGAAGCTTGAACGCTTCAGCCCCCATTCATTGCTATTACATGAAGAGCAGCAATTTCATTTCAATCATTTCGTGTTCCTCTGATCAAAAAGAAATTATGGTTTTCGAGGGAAATATTCCAGGATTTTTCTCCATATAGTGGACTTCAGTGGGGTTCACCGGGTTGAAGGTCCAAATTGCAGTTTCAGTGCACCTTCAAAGGGCTCTACCTGATCCCAGACGAGGAATAAGGGTCTTAGCTAGCGAAAAGATTGGTCATTTTCTAAAAAAAATAAGAATTTATATACTTTTTAACCACAAATGCTCGTCTTGCACTAGCTCTGCGATCCGCAGATCTGCAATGACGTAGGCGGAATTACCAATCCAGTGTCTACAAAGCGAACATGCAAAGATTAAGCCAAATGCCCTTTGCAAAAAAAAAAAAAAAAAAAAGGTAAAACAACGATATTGGACGATTTTGAAGTTGGAGGAGAAAATTAAATGAAGTTTTTCGCCCTACTTTCACGCATGACCTTTCAACGTAATGCATATACTTATAATATATACTTATATTAATATATACTTATATACTTTATATACTTATAGTATATAAATTTTTATTTTTTTAAATAAATGACAGATCGTTTCGCTAGATAAGACCCTTATTCCTCGTCTGGTATCGTGTAGAGCCCTTTGAAGCTGCACTGAAACTATAATTTGGACCTTCAACCCGGTGAACCCCACTGAAGTCCACTATATGGAGAAAAATCCTGGAATGTTTTCCTCAAAAACCTTCATTTCTTTTCAACTGAAGAAAGAAAGACTTGAGCATCTTGGATGACATGGGGGTGAGTAAATTATCAGGAAATTTTCATTCAGAAGTGAACTAATCCTTTAATGGACCACTTGCTTTGCATCCCTTTTGAAGCTTGAACGTTTCAGTCCCCATTCATTGCTATTACATTGCTATTACATATCTATTACATGAAAAGCAGCAATTTCATTTCAATCATTTCGTGTTCCACAGATCAAAGAAAGTCATACAGGTTTGAAATGACAAAGATTTTTTGACATGAAAAGCAAAACCATTGTTGTTCTTGGAGATAAAGCAACAATCCACTTGGACAAGGTCAGCTGAGGTGATTTACAAATAAGTTTAATAAGTCTAATGACTTGATCTCATAAGCTCATTGTCATTATGGCCGGTTTGGCATGAAAGACATCTGGTCTGTTTGTTTCTGCGGTGAGCTGCTGTTGATATTTTCGGTGCTATGTGATACTTGCGGTAGTGGAGACAGTTGGCCTCTCTCGCATGTGCGACTCGAGTTCTGTGTGTTGACAGATGGAACCCCGTCGCCCCCCTTTAGTAGCTTTGTTTCAGTGAATCACACCGCATAGGAGAAGGGACATCCCTGTCAGAGATTTCCACACCTCCGTTTTCCACTTCAGTCTTCTTTCCATCTCTCTTTCTCCATCTGTCCCCAAGGAATGCCTGAAAATAGCAGCCTAGGGAAAACTGGGTCAGGCATCATCATGGGTTCTGGGTGGGATTTAGAGGTTGAGGTGTGCGCTAAGTGAAGGCGCACTTTAGAGTCGGGTGGAGAGTATCGAACCTGGGTTATATTAACAGATGGGACTGTCTTCGTCCCTACATTTACTTTGTGCCGTATTTTTACTGATTCTGCATTTTGGCTCTGTTTGGATTCTTATTCTTTGTCTCACTGTTTTTTTTCTGGCATGGCTCCTTTTGTTCATTAGATTGTCTGCACCTGCTTTCTTTCACTGAAGTTCACCCAAAAAATGAAAATTTTGCCATCTCTTACTCACCCTTATGTTGTTCCAAACTCATTTGCTGCTGTTTTTTCTTTCTGTTTAACACAAGAGTAGACACTTTTGAAGACATTTTGGGGTCGGTAAGATTTTTTTGGTAACACTTTACAATAAGGTCTCATTTGTTAACATTAGTTAATGTATTAACTAACAACGAGCAATACATTTGTTACAGTATTTATTAATCTTTGTTAATGTTAGTTAATAAAATCCAGCTGTTCATTGATTGTTCATGTTAGTTCACAGTGCATTAACTAATGTTAACAAATACAACATTTGATTTTAATAATGTATTAGTAAATGCTGAAATTAACATTATTTAGATTAATAAATGCTGTAGAAGTATTGTTAATTCTTAATTCTTGTTAACTAACTAATGAAACCTTATTGTAAAATGTTACCTATTTATGTTTTTAAAAAAGTCTCATGTTCATAAAATTATAATTATCAATGTTGAAAACAGTTGTGCTGCTTAAAGGATTAGTTCACTTTCATATAAAATTTTCCTGATAATTTTCCTGATAATGTTCATGTCTTTCTTTCTTCAGTCGAAAAGAAATTAAGGTTTTTGATGAAAACATTCCAGGATTTTTCTCCAAACGGTTGAAGGTCAAAATTATAGTTTCAGTGCAGCTTCAAAGGGCTTTAAACAATACCAGACGAGGAATAAGGGTCTTATCTAGCGAAACGATCGGTCATTTTCGAAAATAATGTAAATGTATATGCTTTATATAAACAAATGATCACCTTCCAAGTGCTTCCGCCAAAACCGTACTTTCGTATTCTTCAAAAAGCTTACGCTGTATGTCCTACGCCTTCCCTATTCAACTTACGGAACGAACGCAGCGCCAGTTACATTGTTTCCATAAGTAGAATAGGGAAGGCGTAGGACATACAGCGTAAGCTTTTTGAAGAATACGAAACTATAAACTGAACTATAGCACTGAAACTATAATTTTGACTTCAACCGTTTGGAGGCCATTGAAGTCCATTATAAGAATAATCCTGGAATGTTTTCATCAAAAAACTTAATTTCTTTTCGACTGAAGAAAGAAAGACATGAACATCTTGGATGACATGGGGGTGAGTAAATTATCAGGAAAATTTTATATGAAAGTGAACTAATCCTTTAATAATTTTGTGGAAACTTGATAAAAATAAAAAAAAAAATCAGGATTCTTTGATGAATATAATGTGCAAAATAACAGTATTTATTTGAAATAGAAATCATTTGTAACACTATGTCTTTACTGTGACTTGATTAATTTAATGCATCCTTGCTGAATAAAAATATTAATTTCTTGAAAGCATACTGATTCCAAACTTTTAAATGGAAGTGTATATTTATTTATATTTTTACATTTTTACAATTTTTTCTTCACAAAAAGAACATTTGCACCCAAACTGGAAATTATACTATAATGTAACTCCATATCTTCATAAACATGCAAAGCATTACTTATTGATTTGTGCTTTTCAGTACATTCCTACTGATGATTCCAAGACTATTTTTCCAAGACTTCCAAGTCTTTTCATCAAAACAGGCTTGAATAATTAAAGACAGAATTTTCATATTTGGATGAACTATTTTTCTTTAATGGTATTGCTTATTCTACCTTATTTAAAAGAGAAATATCAAAATTTTCTTTTCTCAGATCTTATGCAGCTTATGTTTCAGGCTGCTCCCACAGGGCAAATAACCTGTCTTCACTCTAAATAATTATCAACATAAGCACTGAAATGGTGTAAAACTTCCATTAATTAGATTTTACAATGCCCCTCTCAAACCAAGGTTCCACATCATGAACACAGAGAGATTCTCTCGGCGGAAATCCAATCAGGTTTTTCCCATATGTTTACAACTTCTGAAAATCCACCCTCCAGGCAATTGTGAAACGGCTTCCTCTTCAGTACTCATTCCTAAACTTTGGGAAAACTAAAAGCAACTTGTAGTATCCACCATGGAGTTGTACAGTTTCGAGCCTTTTCTGCAAGGTCAGGCACTCCATGTACAGTACAGTTTCAAAACCACACCTGCACCTTCTCCAATGAAAGCCCCCAAACTCACCAGCCTGCTTTTTATAAGCCATGCTGACATGGCAAGATTTCAAAAAGTTTGTGAACGTGAATTCATTCGTCAAAGTCTGGTAAGGAACAACACTTTAGCTAGCCACTTCTCACCCTAGAGTTCAAAGCCTTGGGAAACATTGACACGAATCCTGCGAAAAGGCCCGTAGGCTTTGCTGTCTGTCCAAAACAAGGCCTGTGGGCTTCACGGTGGGATGTGCGATGCCAAACAGAGCCTCAATGACCTGCCGCTGCGTCTGTGTTTATGAAGGACACAGCCCGGCTCAGTGGGATGGGATTCAATGTGTGAATGGCTCTCTCTTTCTGTCTTCCCCTCTGGGCCTTCGGTTGGTGTCAGAGGGACAGGATGTTAGTGGAAGCTCCCTTCGGTTGCTGATTTGATGCTTGTGTTGCGGTAATGTACTAGTCAGGGCTTCAGACAATGTCTAAAAAGTTGCATTTCATGACCATTACAAAAATGATCCATGCTTTTTGGGCGGCACAATTAATCGAATTTCTAATCGCGATTACGATTACGGATGCCACGATTTCGTAATCGTTCAAAGGCGCGATTACAAGGAAAAATATCCACTTACATTATTCTGCGCATTTAAGAGGTGTGTTTAGAGCAAGTTACGTTGTGAGAGGCGAATCACAACTACTTCAGAATGTAAAAGGTCTAACCCAGCATAAAAGGAGCTACCAGTGACGTAGGTGTACACTGATATGTCAAACGCACGCAAAACACCAGCACCCGCCATTTTTAAAAAGCCGTGTACACAGCCTATATATTTACTCCACGAACTAACTCTACAAACATGGAAAACAGTGATAGATGGACCGCTCAACCTGACGCTAAGAAGAAAATCCAGCTCGACTCGATGATTATGTATTTCTGCTAAGTTAGTGACATTGGATATCAACCACATGGCAAAAGCTAATACTTTTTCATATACTGTCTACTTTCTTTGTATAACAGTTCTATCTAATAACGTATTAGACAGGACTGTTAAACAGATCGTAAAATAATGAAGACGGAGAGTGCGAGCACTGTGTGCTTAGGATCTGTCTGAACTGTTCTCAGCGCCGTCAAAATAAAAGTAACAACAACAAGCGCAGTTTACGTCACTTCAGGCCCTAGGGGAACATTAGTTCACACTGGTGGCTACTTCCTATATTTAAATTCCAAGAACGACCTGATGCAAAAGCCTCTATTATTATACCATGCATATGTTGACTTTTTATTATTATTTAAAAAAGAAACCAAACCAATGTATAGTTGACATTTGAGGTTTAATGCTATAGAAAAACAATAAAACATTTCAGGAAGTGTGTTTTCAGCTTGTTTTTTTATTTTTATATAAAAATATAGCATGCCGTTGCTTCAAACAATGGTATAAAGCTATTCAATACATCATACAATGTAAATTGTGATAATCGTAATTAATAATCGCAATTACAATTTCAAGGGAATATTCGACAATTATGATTTTTGTCATAATCGTGCAGCCCTACTATTAAAGCAGTATATTATATTATTCTAAACTGTAAAGACATTGCAATACAAAACATACATTTAAAGGAAAATGTGAATATTTTTTAATATAATATAAATATAGAATCAAGGACTTTAAGGCTTGGACATATCAGCCGATATTTATTAATTTATCGCCATTGGTCGCTGTTGAATATTTCATTGTGCAATACTCATTTCCACTATTTGTACATTTAGGTTACCTTTTTCCATTATGTAATGCTCAAATAAAATACATTTTTTAAAAACACTAATAATTTAATAACACTAGCTGGGTTTCTATTACCCTTCAAATTGCGCAAATTGAAATTGCCCAATGGAAACGTCAATTTCGCAATAACTCCCATATATCGCAAAAAAAGTTTTAATGCTCACATGAAGTGGTTTTTCAGGCAATTTGAAAAAGGAATATTTCGCAAAACTGCAATGGCATTTTTCGCATTTACAGGTCACCTGGCGTATGTAAAAGTCGATCATTCTTTAAAGATGGCGCGGTATGTTTGGACAGAAGACGAGACAGAATTCTTTATTAAACTCATAAAAGACAAAAACAACAAAGAAATGCCACAATTTATCAAGACATCGAAGCAGATAGGAGGGAGAAACCCCCAGAAACACCTCATACATGGCCGCTCACAAGTATAAGGGGCTTTCCTTGCCATTAATGCTTGGATAACATGCCTACATCTCCTTCGATTAAAAATAATGGCTAGTGCGGTGGCTGCAATATACTTAAACCTACAAATATCCGTTGCCATGATTTTTGGAATGAATTATCGCGAGAGGACAAAATTACGTTTTAGTTGCATAACATCAGTTAATAGAAACGCCGTCATTTCGCAATAGTTTTTTATTGACATTTAGAAAATATCGCAAAAGTTTTGCGCAAATCTGTAATGGAAACCCAGTTACTGTTATATTTAGAAAATGTGAAAATTAATATCCATTTTTCATACTGTACATTATACAGTATTGTGAATGTTGTGTTATATATACGCAATGCCCATACTCCCGAGGGTTAAAATCACGTTCTGGGGGCGGGACGGGGCATTCAGAGTACCAACAACATGTGAGAAGTGCCAGTACGAAAGAAAAAGTAATGGTTCGCTGTAGATTCAAATATAGAAGTGCCAGTACCGGTGTGTATATGATGGCACTGCTATTATATGTTAGTCTGAAACATAGGTAAGGTATGTGAAACTAATCCCAGGCTAAGAAAGCTGAATGTTTGTTTGCCGATACCAGCCTAACATGAGCCTTTTGCAGCTGCCGATGTCATAATGACATTGGTAAACAAGTGACATTGATGTATGTGTTTATAAAGTGTAAGTTTAAGTTAAAAAAAGCTTTGTGTCAACAAAGTGACTAACAGCCGAACTAATACATTTGCAGCAGGCCGAAAGGAACACAACATGTTGCGCAGGATTATGGCACTGGCAGTCATCAGACTGCTGCATCACTGTCACAGCTGATTCGCCGGCTTCTTGACGGTTCAAGAGTTCTGACGATGCTGTTTCCTCTTTCCTCTCCAGGATTTAAGTGTCCTGTCTGCTCCAAATCAGTGGCATCCAATGAGATGGAGGTTCACTTCATCATGTGTCTGAGCAAGCCCCGCCTCTCCTACAACGGTAAGACACATGTTCCTACGCATTTTACTGCTCAATAACTGATCTCTAATCCCGATAACTATCTCCTCCACTACTCTCCTCCTTTTTTGTGTGTCACTGTATCAGTTTATCCTTTCGTTCTCCATTTCATTCTTGTCTGTGATTCCATTCCGGGGCTGAAAAGAGTCTGTGAACTGTGGATGACCCATTAATCTAGGTCGGTCTCTCTCTCTTTTTCTGTTTTGCCGTGGGAAGCCAAGGTTACTACTGTATGTGACATTTGTCATCCATTTTTCCACCCTTTGCTTTGTCTTTTTCCTCCTCCATCACTCTCATTTTTGCAGTTTCAAGTAATCTGTAGGCTGTCAAATTACAGCCTTTCTTTTTCCAAAATATTCCTTTATGGATTTTTATTTGAGCCATGTTTGATACTACAGCTCATATTATCTTAATTTGCATCACACTTTTTGATGGATGGATATCCGAGTAAAACAGAAACATTTTAGTGAAATAAACAGGGAAATATTAGATTTTTTCCCATTGGGTTTTCATTAAATTCTTTCATCAATCATGCAAAAGTTAAATGTTAGGCTATATTATTAAATATTCATATAATTTTTCTCATGGTTACATCAGACCAAAAAAAAGATTTTTTTTTTTTTTTTTAAAGATTACATGAACTTTTTTTTCTTTAGAATAATGTACTTTGATGAATTCTGCTCAATTAAACCAGCAATTTTTTATTAGGAATGAGGTCAACTTTGATTACATTTTATCTTTTATGTTTTTGGTTAATTAATTTATGACTGAGCTTCAACTGGACTGACTAATATATATATAAAATCTAAATTAGTTTTTAAAGAATTCTATAATTTCAAGACGAAGTGATGGCGATACATTGACAAGCAACACTAGCTCACTCTCGATTCTGTGAGCTTCTGGATCAGTCTGTCAAGTGCAGCTTTGCAGGAAGTTGGCACACATGACACAGATGTAGTGACCCGATGACATGCGTAGTATCTGCTTGTAACAGCTGTGTTGGGTTGGATTGACGTCTGACTGACAACTACTGACTGAGGGACAGCTGTCCAGCTCAGCTTGAGCTAAAGGTGACCAGCAGTGATGCATCTGATTGTTACCAGTGTGACATTATTTTTTTCACCAAAAACATTAATTTTTAATATATTAATTTAATGCCTTTCGGTTAATCATTTTGTTAATAATTAATTGAGCAAAAACAAAGGTTTTGAACTTAAATGCATCTTTAAAAGTAAATTAATACAGGGATTTAGGGTTGTCAAACATACCAGTACCAGTCGGTACTAAAAGAAAAAAGTTGATGATAACAGCATTTCTGCAGTGCCGATAGTGCCGAGTAACAGGTATATTCGGTACCCGCTGATAGACACTGCTTTCTAACGCTCTCATTCGTGTTTGTTTGAGTGCTCTCTGAGCATCAAAGGTTTCTTTTTACAGCGTGTTTTTATAAGCATTGAGCAATCACAATCATATCTGTTGAGCTCATGAACGCAATGACCTATCAGAGGTGCTAGTTAGTCACAATCCGCTTAACACCGCACAAGGTTTTGTTTTGTTCAAGCCGCAAGCTCGCCAATCCTTTTGTTGTAACCAACAAGGTGTGAACACGATGTAAATAAGAAATTCATTGGACATTTAAGAGTATTCGTGAGAGTGCAGAATTCAGTAAGCTTGGGCTAAAGATTGACAGCCTTAGTGATTATAAAGCGAGGCTCTTCTCTTGCTTTCTGTTTATTACCCATTCACAATCTGAATACAAGTTTAGTGCCCTGCAAAGTTTCTTGACTGACAACCGTATTTAAATGTGCGATTGAATCTGAAACTGCGTTGATTGATAGTGATAACCATTAACCAACTGAGGTGACAAACGGAACAACATTTTTTAAAGAACCTAATTCAACAGTTTTTGCTCTGGGACCGAAATTGGTACCAAGAACTGCGCAATTTTACTAGTATTGGTACCGACTACTGAAATTTTGGTACTGTGACAACCCTACAGGTTATGCATGTTAATTTAGTATTGATATACTATTATATCTTTTGTTAATATTTGGAATTAGATATTATTTTTTTAAGTCTATTTAGTTTTTGTTATTTTAGTACTTCAACATAAACTAAACAAACATGAGAAATGTCTTGGCAACTAGCTGAAATAAAATGTTTAATTTTTTATATATTTTTTTATTTCAGTCAATGTTTATTTTATTTCAAGTAATGATAAATGTTTTTTTTTTATGGTTTTAGTTTTAATTAACAATAATAACCCTGGTTAATACCATGTGTAAACAGAAAGAACACTGGCTTTCCTTACATGTTCATCCTTACATTTAATCCTTCATTTTATCGTTTTGTCACTTACTGACCCCACCATGTTCAAGTTAGTGACATTACCACACCAGAACACACTGCAGCTAATCTTATTTCCCACAATGCACTCTGTCCCATTGTCAACTGCAGCCAGTGACAGTCACACGTCAGCAGATCTGCTCACTGTAAAAACCTGCTCTCTGTGAATGCAGTATGTACACTTTGCTCGCCTTTTGACGCTACGGTTTGTGCCCTCCAGCCCTCCATTTCTCTGTGAACTCTAATCCACCCCAGTTTGTATTGATCCAGGAAGGGAAATAACCCTGGACTAATGCTAGATATAACATTGGACTAACCCTGAACTAATACATGTTTTACCCTTAGAGAAGATGGTATTCGAGTTGAGAGTATTTCCTATACCAGCAGAAATTTATTTTCAGCATGATTTTCAGTTTTTCTGAAATAATTAAAAATAATTTCTGAAACTAATTATTTTGACTGATTCACTGAGTGGTTTGTTGAATGATTCTTACTGAATAGTTGTATCTGTTATGTGGTAATACTTTATTTTTTAGTTATTTTTTTAGTATTAAGTCAGGAATAATGTGTTTAAAGCAAAACTCTAAGTTAGACATTTCAGTGTTGTTTAAATTATATATATTATTTATTTCATTATAATTATGGGATAGATTAAGCTAGTCTCAGACTAAAATGAATGTTTCAGCTGTTTTAACTGGAAGCAACTTGCACTGACATATCTTAAAATATGTCAGTGCCATTGCTTTGTGTCAAGATGCACATTAGTAATGTTTTTTTCTAAGGCACTTTTATAAAAGCTACTTAAATGTCCTAATTGAACTAAGGCCTAAGAATATCCCTGACATATTTTGATAAAAGAAACATTTCTATGTGCAAAAAGTTACTGTTACTGTAATTAAAAAGTAACCGTTTAAGTAACTTGTACCGTAAGACTTAAATTGGCCATAGATAGATGGATAGATAGATAATTGCAAGGGAGGGATCTTGATAGACAGACAGACGATAGATAGATAGATAGATAAATAGATAGATAGATAGATAGATAGATAAACGAACGATAGATAGATAGATAGATAGATAGATAGATAGACAGACAGATGATAGATAGATAGATAGATAGACAGACAGACAGACAGACAGACAGACGAACGATAGATAGACAGACAGATGAACGATAGCTAGATAGATAGACAGAAAGACAGACAAACGATAGATAGATAGACAGACAGATGATAGATAGATAGATAGATAGATAGATAGATAGACAGACAAACGATAGCTAGATAGAAAGACAGACAGACAAACGATAGATAGAAAGATAGATAGATAGATAGATAGACAGACAGACAGACAAACGATAGATAGATAGATAGATAGACAGTTGATAGATAGATAGACAGACAAACAGACAGACGAATGATAGATAGACAGACAGACAGACAGATGAACGATAGATAGATAGAGACAGACAGACAGACGAACGATAGATAGATAGACAGACAGACAGACGAACGATAGATAGACAGACAAACGATAGATAGATAGACAGACAGACGAACGATAGATAGACAGACAAACGATAGACAGACAGACAGACAGACAGACGAACGATAGCTAGATAGACAGACAAACAATAGATAGATAGATAGACAGAAAGACCGACAAATGATAGATAGATAGACAGACAGACAGATGATAGACAGATAGATAGATAGATAGATAGATAGATAGGTAGACAGAAGAACGATAGCTAGACAGATAGACAGACAAACGACAGATAGATAGATAGATAGATAGATAGATAGATAGACAGATAGACAAACAGACAGACAGACGAACGATAGATAGATAGAGACAGACAGATGAACGATAGATAGATAGATAGATAGATAGATAGATAGATAGATAGATAGATGGACAGATAGACAGACAGACAGACAGACGAACGATAGATAGACAGACAGACAGACAGACAGACGAACAATAGCTAGATAGATAGACAGACAAACGATAGATAGATAGGTAGATAGACCATGAAGAAAAAAATTGTGTAGCAGAAATGTTATTCTGTCCTCTGAAAAACTCTCTGTCATCCCCCTCCCTATCTGAGAGCTAAATTTAACAGCAGGTATTAAAATATCATCATGCATAGTCCTGGCTTGGAAAAGACACACTGGTCAGCTCACATGGGCCCTTCAGGGGGTAAAACACACACTCTCACACACAAAACTGCTATCAAAGTAATAGCGTTACCATTTCAGGGACCGAACCGAAAAGCCTAGACACAAATTGACAACTATCCAGCGGAAAGAATGGGGAACATGATTACCAACAACTTGAACTAAAAGGCCTAACGACTGATCTCTCTCTCACACACACCTGTCCATTCCTGTAAACTAGTGCAGCTCCTCTGAGCTGCTGAAGTCATCGGCCCTAAGAGGATAACAAGCTCAAGTGCAGGAGGGTGTGCGTCCTGCAGTCGTCCAGGGATGTGGGGGGGCGGGGGAGACAAGCGTGTTTGGTTTGCCGGGACCAGCGTCTGGAAAATTGTGCAAGCACTTGAGGATTTTTTGAGGAGCTAGAATAGTTGCCATTTTTAAACAAGTTCCTTTATAACTCACTGACTATTAGACATATCCCTGACATATTTTGATAAAACAAATATTTATGTGCAAAAAGTAACTGTAACTGTAAGTAAAAAGTAACTTGTACCATAAGACTTAAGTGTTACAGTTGTCAGTTGATGGGGTTGAAGGCAATTGTAACACTAAAAAAAGGTTTTGGGTTTTTTATTTTTAAGAAGGATGCATTAAATAGCTCAAAATTGACAGTAAAGACATAATTTTACAAAATATTTCTATTTCTAATAAACCCTGTTCTGTTCAACTTTCTATTCATCAAAGAATCCTGAAAAAAATATCATTTTCCACAAAAAAAAAAAAGTAATCACCAAAAACATTCAACATTTCAACGTTGATAATAATCAGAAATGCTTCTTGAGCAGCAAATCAGCATATTAGAATGATTTCTGAAGGATCATGTGACACTGAAGACTGGAGTAATGATGCTGAAAATTCAACTTTGATCACAGGAATATATTACATTTTAAAATATATTAAAATAGAAAACAGATATTTTACATTGTAATAATATTTCACAATATTTTTTCACAAAATAACACACTATAAATTCTTACAATTATATAAGTTTAATCTCAGCCTAACTTTGAAGAAATTTAGCATGTTACAATTGTCCCGGTCTCCTGTTCTCCGCTGATTGAGCTAAGCTGATTTGTATTTGGAGCATATATCTGCCGTCTGTTCTCTATTCATTCCCGCCATCATCTCCTGTTTTTCCCAGCTCACCTCTTCTTGCTTTCCATCCTGTGTCGTTCTCTCACCCTCTGTCACATCCTCTCTAAACTGCAATCTATCTCTTGTCCTGTCTGCCTGCTCCCTGCACACAAAACAATGGATCTCCATCACCCCTTCTTCACCTGAGGTGCCCTTCAGTGCTTTTTCAGCAATGCAGGCGATTCATGGCCATACTAGTTAATTTAATATACACAGTATATGTCCATTACAACTAACTAAACTGAAATAGAAAACTATAGTAGTTATACCAATAAACCATTCAAGAGGAAACAGCACAAACAAATTTGTGACATCTTTCAGCCTATTGTGCCTCTGTCATATGAGATTCATCCTAAAGCATTCTGGGAAAGTGGGTTAACCCTCAATCAACATCCTGCATTCACACAAACTCCATTATCCTGTCATGATTCTCTAACCTTCTGTCAGTATTTATCACACTCCTCACCTTTATACGCACAGAAACACAGGTGTTTCCAGGGGAAGCTGTGCATGTTACAGGAAAGGAAGTGGCCTTTTTCGTTTCCAGGCGCATTTCCTGTGAAGAAGACTTTTACTGGAAACTAAAACAGGCTGAGAACACGGTGTATGTGTGTGTTTGTGTTAGTCACTCGGCCGGTATGGGCATGCAAGTCAAATCGTGCCCTTAAGCTTTTAGCAGAAAATGAGTTCACACCTCGTCGTCATCTCCACCACAAACACACACACAGCAATGAAGCATGAGTAACTGTCTTTAACTACTAGTTATGCTAACTGCCAGCCCACCTCACTTAACCAGCCGTCATCTACTGTGAGTGAGAAAGTAGAGGAACATTGTGAACTGCATTTCATGCATCTTTACTCACCACTGCCCCCTGCTGGCAAACAAGACATTTTGAATAATAAAGAGTATGTTTTCATGAATCTGCAGTGCCAAACATCCCATTCAGAAAACAGACACAAGTTGTGACATGTTGGTACTACAAATGTGCCGCAAAAAGGATTATGGGTTACAGTCAGTTTAAAAATAGGATAAAACAGGAGCGTTAAATGGGGTACATGTGCTGCAAGGGGGTGCTAGGGAATCTATGTATATTTTTTTTTACATATATCTAATATAGATAGATAGATAATTAAATGTTTGTGTATGTGTTATAGATGACGTGTTGTCAAGAGACGCAGGAGAATGTGTAATATGTCTCGAGGAGCTACAGCAGGGAGACACCATCGCTAGACTGCCGTGCCTCTGTATCTATCACAAAAGGTGAGCAACTAAACAACTAAACATTTCCCATAACTGCCACCATTGCATATCGAACAATTCATATTAGAGCTGCACGATTCTGGATAAAATGAGAATCACGATTTTTTTGGTTTCACGATTCTCCCACGATTCTGAATATACAACCAAACAAAATAACATGTAATTTACTAGAGGTTCTGACATAATATAAATTGCTGACTCTAATTGCTGGAAAATGTTTGAATGAATTATTTAAAAAATGGTTTTGAATGAATTCAATGACTCATTAATAAATACTTGTTTCATTGCTGGATGAATCAGTGTTTTTGAACAAATCTTTTGAATGAACGATTCAATGACAAATACATTTTTTAACAGTCAGTTGTCGCCACCTAGTGAAATTATATGTAATTGATACAACCGTTATTTGACGTGCCAAGTTCGTTTCGGAAGGTAGTTTCTATTTTGATCGCTATCGTAGACATCGGTGTTTAAATACTAACTTAAAACGTATATCTCAGTACTTCTGTGATCATGTGAATATTTTTAACAGAAATAACTATTGTGTGATTCAAAACGGCTCTCTCTGGCTCTGGCAGCACGAACACAGATTTGAACGTTCCGGTATGATTTTGTCAAAAGTTTAATAGACGCGGGAGAATCGTTGTCATTAATAAAGTAGGATCACGTGGGTGCTTGAATCGAGATCGCGAACTTTTTATGATTAATCATGCAGCTCTAATTCATATTATTAATGTTTTTTGATCAACACAACTTACTACCAATAAAATGCTTGTGATAATGTCAAACCTCCTTGAGTTGGTCTGATCTTAGGGTGTTCACACTTGTAGTTCAGTTCTCTTGGTTCATTTGGTCTGAACCAAAAAAGAAAATAATACATTTAATCTTGATTCGCTTAGAGCTCACACTATCATTTTTAAGACCAAACCTAAAGATACAAAAAAAAAAAAAAGAAAACTATTTTGCGATGGAACTTAACGAACATCCAAAACAATGCTATGTGCTGGGCTAAATGCACTCATTATGCATTATTACTTATTATGCATATGTGTGTACATATGATGGCATTTTGACCAGCTGAGAACTCATGAAAAGTTTATTAAATATGTAAAGGAGTCAAAACAGTAACAGGAATCCCTCCATCACACACACAAATGAAGATCTGCTCCAAGGAGATGGCGTTTCTGACGCCTGTACTGAACTGTAATGGGCAACATAGCTCCTATGATGAAAAAAAAAAAACAGGTATGCTTTAGCATTCTGTCTTTTTTAGGGTCGCATCTGGTGACATCACATCCTGTTTTTGGTTCGTTTCGATATTTTAGGTCCGTGTTGCGTTCATATTTCATTCGAACCGCACCAGAGTTAGTTTGGAAGCAGACCAAGACCCACCTTTTCATGGGTCTCGGTCCGCTTGTTTGGTGCGCACCAGGGTTCAGATGGCAGCGTTCACACTTAATCAAATGAAGCGCACTAACAGAGCAATCGCACCAGAATTCGTTTTAATCAAACCAAACCTGCCAAGTGTGAACACACTCTTAAAGAGGACCTATTATGCTTTTTTACATTTTCAACTTTCTTTAGTGTGTAATGTTTCTGTTTTGAGTCACTCCAAAGGGAGTTATTCTCTATTTCAGTAAGCACTCTTTCTGAACTACCTAAAAATGTCTCGATTGTAGTCTTGTGTTTTCCTCTGGGAACGTACACGTCACAGTATTCCTCATTTAAATAATTCCCGCCTGAGGCACACGGAAAAAAAAACGGAGGAGGCCTTGTTAGTAGAGTTAGTAGTGTGTTGAAACTCGGGAAACACGTTATGGTAAGGGGTGTGACATTTTCAAAACACACTCGAAGCAGTTGACCAATCACAACACACTGGTGCAGCCGACCAATCAGAGCACACTGTGCTTTTCGGAAGGAGGGGCTTCATAGAGACAGGAACTGAACCGAGTTACTGACAGACTAGGAAGAGAGAAGCTGCAGCCTTGTAAAATATGTGCAAGGCAACCCCCCCCAAAAAAAACATGTCCTCTTTAAACATGTCAGGAAATGTTAGCTTTTAGTCAGTCAAATGAATGACAAATTGCCTGAGAATATATATTCTACTTTGTTTTGCTGAACATGAAACACAAACCTTGTCATGTCCTATATATAATTATGTGATTATGTAACTATATGATTGACATTTGATGTCTGTATATGGTGTCTCAGCAGGAAGCTTCTGGCTATTGAATATCACACTCACGCATATGTCTCAAACCGCAGACACCTTGAAAAGTGAACCGACTGGCTAGCTGGTGTTCGTTTGCTGCTCATACTTGATGTTGAAGCGTAACCAGTCCTCAGTCCTCAGTCCTAACCAGGCGAGATGCAATAAAGTGACAACCAATAAATTCTAAGTTAATCATAATGTTTTTGGCCTAACCAGCTGCGACCGGCAAGACATTTGTGACACTTGCTTGGTTTCTATATCTGGTCCAGAATCCCGCTCCACATCGCTGAACATTAAACACCAAATATGGTCAGAATGGCTGTGAATTTGTCATTTCCTGCAGTTTCTGCATTTTTAGTGAAGACAGAAAAATTATGTGATGCTGGAAACTCATTGTGGCTGCTTAGGACACCTTACGTAGAATAATTTAAAAGCAATATGCTAATGGAAATGTTGTCTTTCTGACATTTTTATCATCTTTTTCATTAGCTGTATAGACTCCTGGTTTGAGATCAACCGCTCCTGCCCTGAACATCCTTCAGACTGACCTCCATCATCTACTTCTGCTACCACTGAGAAAGGTGAACCAATAATCCAATAATAATGTCTCTAAATAATCTGATATTTCAAGTAATCATTTTATATTGGAATTTTTGATTTTATCAAACTGTATTAGCAGCACTATCTTATCGATTCACTGCACCACTTTTAAATAGACTATAGAAAGCATCTTCCAGAGTAGCAACACAAATCTTTTTAAGCTTTTATTGTAAATACACCTTCACACTTGTCATGACATTTTAGACATATAGTAAATGTGAAATTAACACCTAAACCCCCTCATGACTTCATGACCTTTGACTATTATAAAGGACAAACCAGCTCCCAAGTGTGAAAACACCCTCGGGCTTAGTATAACTTTTGTATTCCTTCTTTGTCTCTTTTTCCTCTCACTGTAGGGCACTTTATGGACCTAAACCTGGATATCCTGACACAAAAATAACCAAAAAAATCAATCTACCAACCAATTCGATCAAACCTACGGAAACGGAAATGTGTCATCGCAAAACTGAACCAAATAAAAGCATTCATCCAGTCAACATCGTCATTACCACTTGCATCCCAGAATCTCCTACTCGCTGTGCTAGAGATTGCTAATCTGCTAACCGGACCCCCTACGCCAACCACCAACACCGGATCTCTGGCTTTGGATAACGTCTCGCTTTCTTGCCCCCTCTATATACTCTGTGTTCTTATCGACATGTGTGTTCAGTCTGCATTTTGACCCGGTCCTCTCTCCTTGTGTGTGTAATCAGACAAAAGGAGATGGGAAAGAGGGGCGGGGCAACAAAAGGGGCGGAGCGATAAAGGGGCAGGGCACTGGCGGAAAACAAGTAGGAAGTAGAACACCCTTTGCAAACCAATCCAGAGGCCATACCTGTCCTGTCAGTCAAACAATGCTGATTAGAGGGGCCATAAGGGGTGTGGCAGGGGGGCGGAATTTCACACCTGGTTCGTGGGAGGAGTTTCGTGTGCGCGGTTCATTTGATAGTGATGTGACAGGCGGTGGATGTAGATTTACTTATTCTGTGTGTGCATGTGTGTGATCATGTGTCCACAGGTGGGGAAATGTGTAAATTGTGTTTCCTGTTAGTGCCAGAGGAAGTCCAAGACGTCAGCATGTGTGTTGGGATGAGGGTTTACGGTCATAAACGGAGAGACATACACTCTCGGTCTGTCTTCAAATGTTTACAATTCACAGTAGATGTCTTTCCCCCATGGATTCTGAAATGATAAGAAGCTCAAAGCTATTTTCCTAGTTTCATCTGCAATTTTTGGGCAGTTATTATGAAGCGCTGACCATAATATTCAGACAGTTTCCCTGTAAAAGCCTTGAGTACGTATTCAGTGTGTGTGTGTGTATGTGTGTGTGATTTCAGCTTCTGTCCATCTTCCCATGTTTTCTGTATGTGACCGACCAGCTTGCGTCTGGTAAGCTAATGTTGCTTCACTACTGTATGTAAAGCCCAGATATACTGGTGTGAAACTATTACAAGATCATTTCTATGATCTGCATTTACTTTTTATTTTTGAAAAATCTGTGAGAAACCTCACAAGAAATATATTTAACCTTCAGGATGCCTCCGTCTACTGTATAAACAGCAAGCACTGTTAGAAAATAATGTTGCCGAAATTGTAAAAATGAAAAAAAATTAAAAAAAAAAAAATTAAAGGCGTGAAATGAAAAAGGTAGAAAAAATAACTGCAAGAAAATATTTGACAACCTATTACTTTTTGTGTTGGATAGAAATAGAGCATTTCTGAGGTGTTTTTTTTTCATGCTTCGTGCCTGTAAATGAGGGCATACAAACACCATCCATCAAAACAATGGATAACGATTTCGCCTCACCGTGTAAAACAAATCAAACAAATAAACAGAGTCAGGTAGCGTAGTACTATCTTGTGCAGCTTGGGCTGCAGAAAGTGACTCGGCACTCTCGAAACCCATCCTTTTCTTATTTTTGCATTCAAGTCTGTTATTTTGTATGTTTTTCTTTTCTTTTTTTTTCCAGGGACATGAACGGATGCCTGTTTTTAGGAGGTACAAATAAGTGTCTGATGATTTTGATGTGCAATCTGTGGGACGAGTAATAATGATGATGATCATACATATAATTAAAACAAGATGAAATAAGACCAGATGTTGCTTTCTTTTATCGATCGGTCCATTGCACACACACAAAAAGTGTCAAAAAAATCCAATCCAAAAGAACGAGAAGAGACAAAACCATTTTATGTTAGCAGTTTTTAATTTCTGCATCACATTTAGCTCATCAGATCTCGAGTTCTGCTTCACAGATTCTCTCTTTCATAAGCAAATATATCCATATAAATAAATATATTCACAGATATGTAGAAGGGGAAATGGCCAGACTAAACACAAGTTTGTCAAGGCACCATGATTTCACATTAATCATATTTGAAAATGGTGTGAGATTGTCCTAAAAAGAAAATAAATGATCATTTTTGCAAAGCTCTTAGAAAATTCAGCCCTGTACATTCATAATGTGTATTCAAAATAATAATTTACTTCATGAATATTCATACAGAGAGCTTGAGTGATTAGAGATTTTGTAAAAGCTCTAGTCTTAATCAGTCTCTTTCTTAAAATCTAAAACAAACCTCATTCTCCTGACCTCTAGTGGTCAGAAAATGTAGTGCAGAGTATCATCTTCAGTGTTCTGTGTTGGTTTGTGTTAATTACAACACCTTTCCAGGATTCATGAGGTTTTTGGGATCCAGGGTAGCCTTGAGGCCCTTCATTACCTTTATGGCCAACGGACCGACCTCTTCCATGAGCAGGGCGCGCTTTCCTAGACCGATCCCATGTTCACCGGTACAAGTCCCGTCCATTGCCAGTGCCCTCCTGCATAGAGAAAGACAAGAGAATGAATTCATTCACTAATTGTTACTGGCAATATAAGTTTGACTATTTTAGGCTGTCTATATTAATCCAGATACATTAGAAAATGGAGCTCGTCCAAGTGGATAAATTTGAAAATGTTTTCAAAAGAGTTTTCAAGTTGTAGTGAAAATTGAGTTATCTGAAAACGATAATGCTTGTTTAGTCATGTGCCTACTATGTGTTCTTCATTTGCACAGTGTTGCTAAAGATAAATGTACAATCTTCATATTACATTTCTGCAAAGATGACAGAAAATTTACTCGCAATTGCTGTCCTGTGTCAAAACATGGGGGCAATTGCGTTTTAGACCATACATGCAATGGCGATTGAGTGCAACCTGGACGCAACAGTAAGTAGTGGGATATTTTGCTAATAAAGGCCTTGTCCCAAATGGCACCCTAAACCCTCACGGTCTTCCTCTGAGTCCGCACTTTCCCGACGTAATGCCGCTTTGACTATGGTCTTGTGGACTTAACGGACACGCGCACACAGCGGCCATTCTAAGTCCACAAGACCGAAAGTGCATATGAAGTGTGCCATTTGGGACAGGGCCAAAATGATTGTGCCAGTAGAATAGTGTGAGAACTTTATTATGTCTGGTCTCTCAGTATTATCTCAGGGAGATTTTACGTTTTACACACGCGCAGTTATATGATTTACACGTTTTCTGACGTTTCAGTGTGGACGAGCAACTTTTGGTAAACGCTTAGAAATGCTAATGTGGATGGAGAGCGTTTTCAAATGAAAACGCTGTTTTTAAATGTAGCTGGATTAATGTACACGTAGCCTTACACCATGTCTACACCAGACGCGACTTTTATCGCATCGCGTCGCAACAGCTAAAAGCTGTCTACACTGAACGCGACAAACCGCCCATTGCAAAGCACTTGGCCTACGTCAGAAATAGAACGGGGAATCCGTTTACTGTCGGGAATTTGTCGTGTCGCGCCGCATCCAGTGTAGACAATATCACTGATTATAATGGGTTCTATTGTCTTTTGACGCGCCGCTCGCGTCCGGTGTAGATACGGTGTTAAGGCGGGTGCACACTGTGCGATTTTGGCCACGATTTGGACTTCTGAGACAAATTTTGAGAATCCTAAAAGATTCCTATAATCCTAGGCAAAAATCTGTAGTCTTTGATCGCTAGTTTGACGTTCACCGACAGCCGATTAATGACCATTTACCTCCGACGAAATTCTGGCAGTGTGAGAAGATTTGGCGCACAGTCCTGCAGTGTGACTTCTACGACGACAAACGTCAAATTGTCTCCGTTTCTCAAGACAAGCCGTGATCAAAATTAACGCTAGAGATTTCTTTGTTAGCCACCATTTCAGTCCCGCGTGTAATGCAGCTCACTGTCACCAAATGTGTGTGGGTTGATGATGTAAAACTCCGGAAGTTTTCAAGCGCGCGTCCATTTTCACGCGTCTTGACTCTCGTACAGTCTGACATATAGGTCAGCTGAGATCCCACAGTGTGACATGAGGATCATGTTCGTACAGTCTGACAAGCAACAATCGTAAAGGACTATTATAAATCGCACAGTGTGCACCCGGCTTTAGGGTGAAACCAGAAGCACATCTGGCCGTCTTGATCAGTAAAGATGCTTTGAATCACCAGATTTTTCCCCAAAAAAGGCCTCAGTCTGGCTGGCAGACTGGAAGAACATGTTTAGCCGCCCGCAACCACTGAAGGACCAAAGTTTTCCCAGGAAGAACAATCTGTGCAGCTGAGCAGTCTATCCAGTCCAGTTTAGATTCCCAGGTGTTTCCACCTCCACATTCTCTAACTGAATGATGTCGACTGGTCTCGCTGGCGCGGCAGAAATCCAACACCTACTCATCTTGTTCATGCAGGTTGTTCTTACTGTTCGACATGACAAGGTACACCACTGTGTTGTACACACTCTACCCATAATTTTTGCTGGAATAGAAGTCTAAATCATTTTGTGAGGGAGGCAAAATTATGGAACAAAAGCTGTTGATTGAGCTTAAAGGGTTAGTTCACCAAAAATGATTTTTGATTAAATCCAAAAGCTTTCTGACTCCTCCATAGAAAGCCATTTAATTACCACTGTCAAGGTCCAGAAAGATTCTAAAGACATCGTAAAAATAGTACATGTGACTACAGTGGTTCAACCTTAATGTTATGTGTCAGAGACTGACACGGAAGAGAAGACGTTGAATAAAGTCGTTATTTTTGTGCATAAAAAGTATCCTTGTCTCTTCATAAAATTAAGGTTGAACCGCTGCAGTCACATGGACTATTTTAACGATGTCTTTAGTACCTTTCCGGACCTTGACAGTGGTAATTAAATGGCTTTCTATGGAGGAGTCAGAAAGCTCTCGGATTTCATCAAAAATACCTTTGTGTTCCGAAGATGAACGAAGGTCTTATGGGTTTGGAAATACATGAGGGTGAGTAATTAATGACAGAATTTTCATTTTTGGGTGAACCAACCCTTTAACTTAATGCTGGAACACACTACATGATTTTCCTCCCGATTTGTAGTCTGAAAGAGTCGACGCTAGTTGCTGAAAGTCAGAGCCAGTCTGCAAACGTTGGCCAATTGGACAGAAAATCACGTAGTGTATAATGGGCACAATCGGTTTTTTAGCTTCAGTTTTTGATTCCGTCAAGTCAGAGGAAATCAATCATGTTCGATATTTTGAGCCGATTATAGAACACATATTGTTTTCATTTGTGAAGAACGTTTCTGTGTGAGTTTGTTTTGTTCGGAATGACTTGAAAGTCGTTTAGCGTATGATGCCCAGTTTTTTCTGTAACTATTTACAAAGTCAGCAAGTGTGTGATGCCTAGTGTTTTAAGATCTGTTCAGATTTTAAAAGTTGTGTGGTGTATTTAATTGATTTCATTTTCTTTTAAGAGGCAGAATGGTATTGAAGTTTACAGTATTGAAGGTATTGGAGAAGTTAACAGATTCATTTAATTAGGCCTGGTCAAGTTCCTCTGCACTTCCAGGTAACAAGACTGCTGTAAAGATCTCTAATCCATTTCAACTTCCAAGTTTCCACACAAGTTCAGAGTTGCTCTTTCAGTGCGTGAATACTCCTTTGGCAGGTAATAAGGATAAAGTTTTTTGCAAACTTTTGCTTTTATAGTAACATCATGTCTGTCTTTCACAAATAGGGCAAGTGAGTCCAACTCAATTTGCTCCAATCAGGACAAACTCTTGCGCAGCCAGATTTTGTTGAAGCAAATTAGATTGCAGTGTTTGTCTTCTCTTTGGCTGCTGGTCAGTGCCGATCGCTCATCCATTGTACATGACAGAGACAGCACTTTACCCGTAATGACTGAAGGCAGGTAGACCTTTATTATTTGTGCTTGTTTTCAAAGCCAGACACTAGAACCTCTGTCTGTCATTGTCAATAAACACTCTCCAAATGGCAGAAGGCATTCTGAGAAATAATCCTGGTATTGATTGCTACACAAAACAAAACTGACAATACGCACAAAAGATGCAGCCAGTCCCTCTCAGCCGCCTCAGAAGATCATTGTAAGGGAGCAAAGCGGCTGAAAGGAACTAAATAGAAGTACCTGGCCAGTCTCTCAGTGAAGGAGTGAACCCTTTCCACCTCGTCTGGGTCATTAGGATCCAGTACCATTAAACAATGGAAATTTCCATCACCTACGTGACCTGCAATAGGACCTAGAAAAACATAACCGTATTATATCAGCAGTTAAAAACAGTTCTGAACATTAAATGAGAAAATCAAAAAAGGTAAGCTACCGGTAAGATTGTTGCTGATTAGATCTTCCTTCGTCTCCACTATAATCTGAGGTAGTCGTGAGATAGGCACGCAGACATCTGTAGAATATGCCTGCAACAAAATGAGTACATATTAGTTAAATGTTGAGTTCTGTAAAAATTAAGATATTTTTGATGAATTCCGAGAGGAATATGACTTGTCCATAGACAACAATTTAACTGACACTTTCAAGGTCCAGAAAGGTACATCGTTAAAACAGTCAACGTGACTGCAGTGGTTCAACCTTAATGTTATGAAGCGACAAGAATACTTTTTTTTAAGTTACGGAAGGACATAGCTTAAGCTTTTTGAACTGCAAGAGTTTAAAACTTTCTTTGTACGTTGAATACGGAAGACGGTCTGGCGGAAGCTAGATATTTTACTTCATAACTTGTTAAATATGGATTTTTTTTTTTTACACAAACGCATCGCTTCGCTTCAGAAGGCCTTTATTAACCCCCCCAGAGCCGTGTGGAGTATGTTTATGATGGATGGTGACACTTTTTCTTCAGCTCATACTCGTTGGTATCGCTCACTGTCATTATAAAGCTCGGATGCGTCAGGATAGTCATTAAAATATCTCTGATTGTGTTCATCAGAAAGAAGAAAGTCATATACACCTAGGATGGCTTGAGGGTGAGTAAAGCTTGGCGTAATTTTCATTTGAAAGTGAACTAATCCTTTAAGTGTGTACTCTAAGTTACACTTGTCTGAGTCAGAATAAAGTCGTGTAGTAAATGTTCCCACCTTACATCCAGGCCTCAGGGCCAGGGCAGCGTACCATGCATCATGACGAGCTTTCCACAGCCGGCCGCGGCTCTCCTCATCTTCCGCCCAGGCAAAGTCTGAACCTCCGTTATCATGCGTAATCTCCTCTAAACACACAGAACATAATGCTTTCCAGATGACACATTCTTTCACATATATTATCTGGTTATATAGCATTAAAAAAGTATGATCAATATAGTATGAATCTTCAGTGCCATTCGCAACTCCTCTCCAATGGCCTCATGGGATAGTAAAGTGTCCATCGGATGCACACTTCAGAATCTTACCGGAAGTAGTACTGAGTAGGTCATGTGAACTGAGTAGTATGTCCGAATTGCATCCGAAATCGCATTCTATAGGTACTACATTTGGTTTAAAGCTTACTTTGTGACCGTTAAAAAGTATTTATATATAGTATGAATGAAATTCGGACATACTACATCCGCCATGTCATTATCATGTGACCTATGACCTATCCTTTCCCGTGGCCTCATGGGATAGTAAAGTGTCCATCGAATGCGCACTTCAGAATCTCACCGGAAGTAGTAGGTCATCTGGGTACTTTTCGCCAACTGTTTTATGAATACTATGAATTTGGAAGTACTACTCAGCTCACATACTGTTTTCTGCCCATTTTATAGTATGGAAGTAGGCATAATCGGGATCCATATGCTACTATTACTACCTAGTGTACTATAACCAGATTTTAACTACCTAGTGCACACAAAAACCTTCTAAAATGGCATTGTTTGTTTTATCTACATATACCTGTGATGGACACTTGCTCCTCCATGCTCTTGGAGCTCCCATGGAACTCCAGGAAGAGAGTGGGCGTTACGGCATAAGACAGGTTGTTGAAGCGATTGCAGGCATTTATCATCACGTCGTCCAAGAACTCTGTAAACGAAACATATCAGCACCAATTAAGTTGTGTGAGGCCTTTGTGGGTAGAAAGTCCAGGGTTAAAAAAGATGTATGCCTCACTGCAGCCTCGATTTAAAAATCTAAGAGACTGGTCATGCCTGATTACTCATAAATTGGATGGAGCTACTGGTGGAATATTTTCCCTGAGTGGACTGCAAAAGAAGAAACATGTCGTGGTTCTGAGAACCAAGCAATTCATTAAACCCTTGACTGCGCTTGGTGCTGACTATGTATAAGGACGGTGTTTCCTTCTGAATTAATGTTTATGTTATTGCAAAAGCCTTTAATGAATAGATTAGAATGAAATGAATAGAGTTCTGGACTAAATCACACAGCATGTAGTTTCGAGTGCCACAGTCTGTGATTTTACAAGTTCACAACACAAGTGACCAACTGTTCTTTTGTTATGTTAATGCCAATGAGGACAGCACACTAAGCACATTGTGACCATGTGCTTCAACCTTCACCCACCTATGCGGGCAATGGGTACTCCAGCTTGCAGGATCTGAACGGTGCTGTCCACCGCTGATTGGACGGATGGAAAGGAGCAGACAGCTGACACCATACTTTCAGGAATACCATACAATCGAAGTGTGGTTTTGGTAATGATACCCAAAGTTCCCTCCGAGCCCACAAAAAGGTTTGTCAGGTTGTAACCGGCAGATGTCTTTCTGAAAGGGCATTAAGTGTATCAAGTGTAGAAAACAATAGGTTTAGTTCAAGATGCTTTAATTGTGAGTTTGCAGTCATACCTTGGACGACGCCCCCTGCCTGCTGTGTGGAGGACTGTTCCATCTGCTAGAACCACCTCCAGGTTCAGGACGTTCTCGCGCATTGTGCCATAACGGACTGCATTGGTGCCTGATGCGCTAGTTGCAGCCATGCCGCAGAGAGATGCGTCGGCACCTGGATCTGTGGAAATATAGTCCTTAACCATTAATCATTTCCAAACATATAACACAAAAATAAAGCCAAGTTAAAGTTTTAATTAAGGCCCTTTCACACCAAGGATGATAACTATAACAATAACTAGATGAGTAAAGTTTGTTGGGACAAACTTTGATGTTGGCTTGACAAAGCCGTATGAAAGTTTGAAAGTTTTATAAGCTTTACATTTAGTGAAGTGGAAAGAGAAAGAAAGACATTGCTAACATGAATTAACATGTTTTAACACATTGCTAGCCTGAATTGGAATGTTTGCTAGCATGTTTTAACAGGTTACTAACATGAATTAACATGTTGCTTACATGAATTTGCATGTTGCTAGCATGATTTAGCATGTTTTAGCACGCTGCTAACATGAATTTGCATGTTGCTAGCATGAATTAACATGTTTTAACACATTGTTAGCCTGAATTGGAATGTTTGCTAGCATGTTTTAACAGGTTACTAGCATGAATTAACATGTTGCTAACATGAATTTGCATGTTGCTAGCATGATTTAACATGTTTTAGCACGCTGCTAACATGAATTTGCATGTTGCTAGCATGTTTTAACACGTTGATAGCATGAATTAGCATGTTTTAGCACAATGATAGCATGGATTAGCATGTTGTCCTAGGATAGTCATTAAGCTTTGTTAGTGAGAGACAGCTTACGAATACTCAAATACTCTCTAAGTCTTATTGTACAAAAGTTCAATGAAAGTCTATGGGAAATCTAGAAAATATATAACACATCGAGTCAGAACAATCTGAAGGTCTGAGCCAAGTTTGGTGGTTCTAGTTTGAAAGCTAGAAGAAGATACTGTTTAAAATTTAGCTCAGAAGAAGAAGAATAAGCTTAAATGGTAGATCAGTATGATGGCTTAATAACTATAAAGTTTTAATAGGCTAATCGTCCTAATTCTATGAGAATAAGGAAGTCCACACCAGAACTATATCAATAATGACAGAGAAACGATATTGTTGGAATCACATTCAGAACATTTTTTTTTCCAGCTGATGAACGAAAAAAAAAAAAAAAAAAAAAAAAAATCAGAATCCATCCTACTTTAAAGAGCTCGAGCATCTAAGCGGCAGACAACAAAACTGCAGTGAGCGCTTATAATAAAGAGAACAATATTATGCATTAGTGTGGATGCTATTATAGACATTGTTATAGTTATTGTTCTTGGTGTGAATGGGCCTTTAGGCCTAAATTAATCTGTGTATTTAAACATACAACTGATTTATGTGATCTACTTTGTACCCATAATACACAAGAATTTGACTGACCAACAGGAAACCAGAGGCCAGTGTCACGCAGGTATGAGTTCAGGCCTTTGCGCGTCACACCTGGCTCCACAGTCACGTCAAAATCCTCTTGGTGAAGATCAAGGACCTGGTCCATCTTTCTCAGACTGAAACACACTCCACCCTAACAAAACATTAATGGATGTTTACTGAAGAAAATTGACCAAAACAGCTAAAAATAAGCTCAAAATTAACTGCTTTTCCTCTTTTGAAGGTTAGGTTTGAACTCTAAAACTGGCCCTGTCACAGTCAAACTCTAGTGTCTCTTCTTCTCTACTGGACCAACCTGCAGAGCACCAACACCTCCCTCCAGGCCTGTCCCTGTCCCAAATGGGATGATGGGTAGTTGGTGGTGGTGACAAATTTTGGCAAGAGCACTGACCTCATCTACAGACCGAGGAAACACCACCACATCTGGTGGTCGACATCTGACATAGCAAGAGAAAATATCATGAATATGTGAATGCCAAGTAATATGCAAATCAAATTTAAATCTTATATAATTATTGTGGGCGTTGCACTTAAAAATGGAAGGAGATGAATGTGAGCTTGCAGGGGCGGGGTTTAAGCAGACTAATGACTGGAGAAGTCCTGCATATGTCACCAGAAGTCTGTCGTTTTCAACAAAATATCAAGTTATAAAATTTGGACTAAAGGTCAAAAACATTTTAAAAAATTAAACATGGACAAATTGTTCACAATAAGATATATAACATGCATGCATTCAGAAAATAGATAGGGTGAATTTTTATTTCATGTTGACTTTAATGTTTCTTTTGTAATGTTAATTTAAATTATTTTTTAGACAAAAAACTTGCAAACCTCATAAAAAAAAATGAGGTTACAACACTTAATTTGTTTAAAATATATTAATAAGAGTTTCGGGACCTATTTTGTACCCCATTTGAAAAAGCAAAAGAAAGAAAAGTGCCATATACAGTTTAGAAAAAGTCTTTTATTATATAATAGGCTGATTGCTTGTTTGGCTGGTTGTATAACACTGAGGATTGATTTATTATGCCTGTGGATCCTCGCTGTGGATGATTATTTGTGTCTGGGGTGCAGGAGAAGAGAGAAAAGGTGAAAATAAAGTTCCTAGTGTATCTTAAACGGACCCTCGCGATTGTTTATATAATATGTTGCTTGAATGACTTTGAATCATTAACTCGGACGCTACCGTTGGTTTATTTGTACTTGTGGGTGGACTTACTGTTGCACTGTTTGCATGCTGTATCATTAGAGCCAGGTGGCACTCAGGTATGAAAGGCAGTGAAATCTTACCTGTGCACAGACTCATCCCTGCCGTGCTGTTCTCTGACAGCTGACCCCACAGACACGCCTTCATCCCCGCTAACTGAACGAAGCTCTGAGATGACCCGCTCGACGGCTCCAGTCTAAAATAACGAAGAAATGTACAGAATGTTTACCTGCATGACTCTATGGTGACAGGTAAGTTAATAATTAATATTATAATACATTTATTTATTGTAATATTTAAATTTATTTTTAATTGATTATTTATAACTTGTGGGGAAAAATATTTAGATTTTTTTTATATTTAGTGCGTTATTATTCGCGTAAACACTGTATCTCTTCTTTATTCAATTTATTAGAATTATGTAACAGTGAACATGAATGATCCCAGAGCTTACTTTAGCAGAATATCTCCTGCACCTCCCGCAAGCAAACGGCAGCCGTGGAGAACTGAAGCGTAGGGCTTGTCTGAACAAGATCATTTCCACTTCTTAGAAAATCCGTGCTAAAATAACCAAGCTTTTATGCATAACCTCAGTTGTTAAGAGTTTATGTAAATATTCTTCCGGATCAGCGTAACTGCGTCACGCCTCCTTTGAACCTCAATCCCCGCCCTCGAGATTACGAATTCTACTATGGCGAATGCTTTGGCTTTTAATAATTGTTTAACGCGACCTTCGCCCAGTAGATTTGCTGAAATACCGAAAATGTATGAATGTTAACTAGTTTGTGTGGGCAAAGTTCGTGTTTACGACGTCACGTCAAGATGGCGGTGTAGCCTATCATATCTTATTTAACTAACGTTACACAAAATAACTACAAGGTTTTTAACTCTACTTCTTAAAAAATGAAGAAGAAAGAATGTGCATCAGTGAATGTTTTGCTTTTTTATGTTTTTAATTAATGTATGAAGCCACTGTAAACTTTATCGTTACATATTATATAGTTATAGTAGCCTCTATATTATATAGTAGCCTCCAACTCGTAAAATCCCGAGTTTCCAATCGTATTTACGACTTTGTGGTGGCGTTCATGTGCGTTCAACTCAAAATACTATAGTAATTTATAGTAAATACTATAGTGTTTTTGAACCATACTATAGTAAATTGTAGTATACTGTATATATTATAGTATTTACAACACGTTGTTAATGAATGCTACAGCATACTGTAGTATTAACTATAGTGAACTGATAAACTGTAATAAATACTGTAGTATACTTTAGTTTTTACTACAGTAAACTGTAGTGTATTGTAGTATAATATACCCTATAGTTGAAGAAAACTTAGTACAGTATTGGGTAAAGTAATTTGTTTATATTAGTATAGTTGTTATATTACCACAGCAACTAGGTATAGAACTACCACACCAAATTAATTCAAGTATTTTACTATAGTATGGTTCAAAAACACTATAGTATTTACTATAAATTACTATAGTATTTTTTCATGTGGGGTAAATACAATCTTTCCGACATGACGCACCGTAAGCAACACCATGCAGCCTGATGTAATTAATAATCATAAACCACATTATAGTAAGATTCGCTAGACTCAGGGATGTTTTAGTATGTGCTTTCAGGCATGATAAAGTAATTGTGGGCCATTTCAATGCAGTTTAGCCTATAGTTATTAGAGAACGAGCCACAAGGTGGCACTATTACATCACACAGACAGTCCTCTGTTTTAGACATCAGCATGGACCCACTGTCTTTGAAAAATGACTTTAACATGTGAAAGAATTTATTATAGATAATTCTTAATAATTTCTCACAATTATATATTTCGATATTACTTTTTCTAAAATGGTTTAAACAGTTTGGTCTTCCAATATAGCCTATAAGTACTCTGATGTACAATTTCATAAACTTATCCAAATTAAAAACATGTCCCAAGACTTCAGGAAGCTATAATTAGTTTTGAAATTAGTCTTAATTTTGAAATTGTGAAGATTTTCTTCTTCGTTTATGCAATAAAATGAACAAAAAATAGGCCACCTGGGATGTTGTCATTGTTCAAACCCACATTTTGACAGGTAATTTAAATCCATAATCATACCCGTGTGATGAAATTGTCGTAACCTTATATCTCAATGTAGTAATGCCCCTGGGGTACTGTGAGGTGTGTTGAACTAAATCAGTTCAGCTGACCTTTATTAATTTGTCAGCATGCTTTTGAATTTACATATTAATACACCCTCATATGCAAGTCTAGATGAAGATCCGGTGGGCTTTGCAACCTGCGTAGATCGAGCTGACAAGTTACGCCATTGGTTCCCATAGTAACCAATGTGTTCTTCGCCATGTACAAACGTCATTTGTTCCCCATGGGGAGAGTCTGTCTTTCTCTCCTCTTAATAGTTACATTGTGCCTGTGTTGACTAACACAGACGAAAGCATACACTCATTACAAAGAACTTCAAACTTGATCATCGTCAAACCTGTTTCTAATAAAAACCCATGGATGTGGTTTGACCAACACTTGGTTTTGACGTAGTAAATAAAAAGACACGAACAATGCAAGTATTTTTATATTATCTAAAATTGGGGTAAGCTGTGTTAATGGAGGTGCTTGTGCTAGTCGGATGCATGACTGTCGGATTGTTTAAAATAATCTTTTCTGACAAAGGGATTTTAAATTTGGTGTTTTGATGACATCACAGTCGCCTTGACTCCAGTGTTTAGAGGATGTCAGTCAGACAACCTCACAGTTCCAGCGTTGAGAGGAAGTGAGTGCACGGAATCTTGATCAATTGCTCCAGTGTTCTGGAATCTTAAGAATGTCCTCTGTTCCGACTTGTACATTCACCACTATTAACCATCATAGTCTGTTGAGACGTCTGGCATCCCAGACACCCCAATGATGTAAAAATAATAGTAGTAATTTCCAAATTAACCTTTTATTTCCCCTTCAGAATATTTTAATATGCTCCTCTGACCTCATGAAATCCATTCAACAGCTGTTATTGAAGCTTTTCGCTTCTGTTGTATCACAGTATGTACTTCTGGGAGGTGCACAAGGCAAACATAAGTACATAGTGACCTGATGAGTTTTCCGTAAAGCTCCATTAATCTACACAGTAAAAATGTTACTAATTTTAAAGTATAAGACATAAAACTGCTACCGTAAAACCTGTTAATTGGTTAATTGTAAGTTACCTTCACTGTAAAAAAAAAATATATTTTTTTTAAATTTACGGTAAAAAAAACGGCAGCTGTGGTTGCCATAAATTTACCGTAAAAAATACGGTAGCAACATTTTAGGTCACTTAGTTTACTGTCTATTTTACAATTCAAAACTGTATAATTTAAAAGTTTATATTGTAATAATTATGGTTCATAGCTGTTTATTTTACGCACTGTAAAAAAATTCAGTTAAATTTACAGTAAAAAAAACCCCGCAACTGTGGTTGCCAGAAATTGACCGTAAAAAATACGATAGCAACATTTTAGGTTTTACGGGACAGCGCTTAGTTTACTGTATATTTTACAGTTCAAAACTGTATAATTTAAAGGTTTATTTTGTAATAATTAAGGTTCATAACTGTTTATTTTACATCACTGTAAAAAAAATTACGGTAAAAAACCCAGCAGCTGTGGTTGCCAGAGATTTACAGTAAAAAATATGGTAGCAACATTTTAGGTTTTACGTATTTAACTTAAATTTACAGTAAAAAAAAAAATGTATTTCATTAACTGATATAATGTTAATTTACCAACCTAATTTTCAGCATCTTTACTCCAGTCTTCAGTGTCACATGATCCTTCAGAAATCATTTTAAAATGCTGATTTGCTGCTCAAGAAACATTTCTTATTATTTTCAATGTTGAAAACAGTTGTGCTGCTTAATATTTTTGTGGAAGCAGTGTTGCATCTTTTTTCAGAATTCAATAATGAATAGGAAGTTCAAAAGAACAGCATTTATTTGAAATTTGCTTTTGTTTTTTGTTGTAACATTATAAATGTCTTTTGATCAGTGAAATGCATCCTTGCTGTAAAACTATTAATTTTCTGTAAAAAAAAAAAAAAAAAAAAAAATATATATATATATATATATACTGAGATTACTTACTGATCCCAAAACTTTTGAATGGTAGTGTAGTTAAAAATGTCGTCTTAATTTAAAATCAGCTATGTATTTTGACATGTTTATGTCGCATTTATGTTGTTTAATTAATATAATAATATGTGTGTGGATCACATTGTGCACATTGTCTCTGTTATTATCAGTGATGGGAATAACGGCGTTATAAATGGCGTTACTAACGGCGTTACTTTTTTAAGTAATGAGTAATCAAACGAATTACTTTTTCTCCCGTTACAACGCCGTTACCGTTACTGACAAAAAAAAAAATGCCGCGTTACTATAATTGAGCACTGAAGAGGTTTTCATCCGAGTAGTCTCTCTCTCAGCCATAGGACCTGCAAAGTTTTATCTCTGGTGTGTGTTGGGGTGGGACACATGCTGATGATGATTGGTGTGTGACTAGAGATGACAGACCTACAAAGCGTTTTGTTGTAAAGAAATAGTACAGGTTAGTCATACACAAATATAATTTTAAACTGATAATAATGTACGATGCAGGCTCTGTGTGTGTGTGTGTGTCTGTGTCAGAGCATGCGAGTGGAGCGCGAGCTCAAACTAGAATACCCTTTGTGACATGCTGCGAAAATATGTGAAAAAGTTTTTTTCTAGTCGACTAGTAGTTGTTCATTTAAGCCATTAGTTGACTAATCACATTTATATTAATTTAATTTCTTAAATACTGGAGAGAATAAACCATAATAATGAGCGTTTACGTAATATAGCACTCAAGCGCGCGCATAAAGCTTGCCATAAAGAACCGGCAAAAGTAATGATTATGAATGTGACAAAAACAGCAAAGATACATTTTAATTGTTTATTAATAATGTTTTCTGAATCAGTGTCGGCTGCAAAGTTGAAGTTGACATTGCTGACTCATCATCTCCGTGGAAGCGCCTAGAGAGAGAATGCACATTTCATTCGGATTACATAATCAAAAAGTAGCCTATTTCTTTTCGTTTTGAATTATTTTGTTTAAAAGTAGTCATTTCAAGCTTTCTATAGATATATTTCTCATGTCTGTGAGGCGAGCAGCCTATACGCTGAGTTTCGGTTCATTTAGCCTATAAGACGCGCTCCAGTTCACGTGCAAGTGATCGCGCCCGCGCCTCCATGTTATGATTATATTGTCTGCTATATTTGCTTCGTATTTATTAAATCCAGGCAATTGGTTGATAAAACATTGATTAAAATTAAGATACAATTTTTACAAAACGAAATTCACTTCAAAGAAAGGCTTTCTACAAAACAAAACTTAATGAAGTGGTCAAAATCATGTCTGACCCACTCCATGTCTCCCGATATATTGCGCATCTTATGATGTATTCTATCTTACTCATGCTGTTCACTTTTCATAATCAAATAGATTAATTTAAAAAATAACATAGGCTTATTTAAACATAAATATGAAACTACGTTTTCTTTAATGGCTAACAACACGTAGTACAGAGAAATTTCATGTCGTGAGCAAGAGCGGATCATGAGTCACGAGTCGGATCAAGCATAATTTATTTTTAGACTTATATTTAATATTGGGGGCATCCAAGTTATTTGACTATTTGACTAACCGACTGCAATTTCATTGAGACCATTTTCAAGAAGTAACATAATTTCTTTTACCTGCTGGAATTCAACTGTACAAGCTGAGGTTAGCTTCAATTCTCACGCCTAACTTTTTTTTTAGTTTTTGAAATGTTATCCTGCTTGTCCCACCCTTAAAGTTCCACCCTGTTAGGCTATATTATGGAGAATGTTTGTCCTATCAAAAAAATGTAAAAACAAATCTGACATAGTTATAAAAGTTCTGTTTATCTGTAGAAGGTTAGCCAGCTTAATGTTGATCACTCAAAGAGCTATGGCTAACTTAGCTCAAAATTTTCCACCCTGTTAGATTCCACCGTTAGGTTTATAGACCTAACAGGGTGGAATGTGAAACTAACAGGGTGGAAATTCTAATAGAATAAATAGTATCTAGTGTATATAGCAAATTTATATATATATATATATATATATATATATATAAGATACTGTTCAGAAGCCTTAAGCTCCCAGGTCACTGATAGAGAACTCCAACTTGGAGGTAAAAGAAAAAAAAAAAGACCACCTACTAGGGTGAGTGGGGAAATATTAAAATATTTAATTCAATTAACAATTATTTTATTTTATTTTTTAATTGTTTTGAAACAATATTATATAGGTGCAGTTCCACACATTACAGATGGCAAACCATGCAGGACAATGACGGAAAGCTCATCCACTATTAGAACCTGTTAACACTGGTGTTCCACCCTGTTATGCTCCTTTCCACCCTGTTAGACAAGTAATTTTAAATAATAATTTGACAGCAACGTTAAATATTTGGCATACTTTTGTCTTATTTTGTGAGGTGAGGAGCACTAACAGCATATATATGTTTTTGAGCAAAACATTTTCGTTATTTGCCATCCTATTGGCAAAAACGGGCACAAAAAGTACCTGTTCTTAATAATCAAGACATATTCTATTCATCAATAATTGTTTTGTTACTGTTTCAAGAATAAAAAATACTAAGATGGCATAAGGGACTTATACTATCCAAGAAATGCTCATTATTGTTTAACATTTACGTTATTAACATGTTGTGATGACTATGTATATGTCCCTAACAGGGTGGAATATTTTCATGGCCAGTGTCTGAACAATCTACCTATAATTATTATTTTCTGAGTACCTGAGCTTGACCAATATGTATTCCTAATAGATAAACATGTCACTATTTTGGTAGAATGCTAACTTATGAAGCCAAAATGTTACCGCATACCAGGAATGACCCAACTCCGTTACTAACTAAGTTACTATTTGTGAGAAGTAACTATAACTAATTACTTTTTTAAAGTAACGTGCCCAACACTGGTTATTATCAACCCCAGTTGTGGAGAGACAAGTTTTGATTAACAGTGAGTCATTGTGCAGCCTTCCATTGTAGCATGTGTTGCTATCAGCATATTTTAGTAACTACAAACAGATTTTAATAGCTCTTACAGTATAGGTTGATGTAGAAACATTTTATTTTTTAATGACAAACTTGCAGCATGTTTTTTTTACTGTAAGTTTAACAGACAGAGACTATTTTTCATTCTTAAATTGCTGTCGCCATTTTGCCTGTATCCAATATACTCATTACATACCTTGTAAGAATGTTCAGATTTCACACACGAGTCAGCTTATTTACGTAGGCGTATACATTGTGACATTAAATATGCGGAATGTCAGTCTGAGTGATGTTGTTCCATTCAGTCCCTTCACCTAATTATAGCCAGTTGCATAATAGTGTTCTTGAGAGACTTAAGAAACATTTAATGTGGCCCTGCCTAGTCAACTCTCTCACCCTCACTCACTCAAGTCCGGGTAAGCTGGAATGTATTGACGTCAGAGGAGAGAGAGAGCGCTCGAGCGCTAGAGCAGAAGTGAGCGCGCGAGCACTGCGGAGCGACGCGCGCACCAATACATGCCTCGTCCTGGTCGGACAGCGGGCATCATTTATTGATAAAAACAACAGCGAGCGGACGTTCGAAGATATTAGGAAGCAAATATTTTGTTTAGCCACCAGAAAAATACACAAGGGGAAGCTGAGAGTATTTCCAACGGATGCTCGTTTACATAGACGCATGAAACGCTGCGTACCACTTTATATGGTAAGTTATTATAGAAAACACATGCGTTTGGTGTGTTTAACTATTTGTTGAACTGAATGCTGAAGTCGCCCGTGTGGATTTATATGTGTGACATAAGATGCAGGGTTTAATTCCATTGAGTTTCATTTGGGATCATTGAGAGCCTGCCAGAGTGTAATAGTTTGATGTTATTGTTTGTGTTATGGTTAATAATGATGATTTTAATAATCTGATGTACTTATTGTTTTATTTGTGTCATTGTATTTAGTTGACAGGTTATTTTTTGCTATTAGAGAGACTAAATGATTAAAGGTGAGTTAGAGATGTGGTTGGCAGACAAACACTTGGTCAGAGACATTGTGCTGGCCTGCATTTCTGTTCTCTCTCTCTCCTTCACACACACAAACACACACACACACACACACACACACACTCAGTATGGCAGTCACCCTATCCTCTGCTCTATGTAGTAGTCCTAGGCCTGGAGACATTCAGGGGCATCTAACAGACAGGCACACACAGGTAAGAGAAAGGAAAAAGAGATAGAGACAAGGACAGAGAAAGAGAGGGAGTCACATTGCTTTATATATAGAATATTGACATATTTAATGAACTACATGTTCCACTGTGTAGGTGCAAAGTCAAAATGTATTGTTCTATAAGTGCGGGAATCCTGTGACAATGAAAACTGATAAACAAGAGAAGCAGTTATTATTGATGAGCTGACAGGTTTTGTTGCAATTAAACTGAATACTTGGTGAGTTTTTAGCAATGGATGCTGGCTAAAGTCATTAGACTTATATCTATCTGATATATGGTCTTGAATGTTCTGCATCACTGTAGATACTTGAGTGTGAGTGTATATATAGCATGCAGCACGGCCAAAGTCCTAGACTCAGCAGTGTTTGTTTGTGCGCACATACATGTGTGTGAGCATATGTGCAAGTGTGTGTGTTGGCAAACTACCAAGTTTGTGGGTTCCACAGTGATTCTTTTGTGCCTCGGATTGAAAAGGAGAAGAAGTGTGCATGTGTGTATCAAGTGTTACCACAGTAGCGTCCTAAGACACATCAGCACCATCACAAGGCAGGCCTGAGGCAATCGGGACAAGAGGGGAGTGCAGGTCACCTAGATCAAGTTTCGCCTACATTGTAGGAACCAAATTTCCTCCGATTGGCCGATCGTGTCATGTCGCACAGCAGATTTGCATTCAATGTTGACAGAGTTACTTCTTGTCACTGGAAACAGTTAGGACACAGTATGTGGGTTAAGTTTACGGAGTATATAATAAGGAGTATATAATAATAACCTTATTACTGTATATAAAAAGAGTACATAAGGTCACCATAATCTCTGTACCAAAACATAGCAAGCTACCTCAATGTCTGCTTCCTACATAGGCAGCTACCTTCTAAGATCGCATCCTATTAGTCATATAACCTCATAAGTGATGAATTTGTAATGTTGTACCTAGGCAGCAAGAAAAGACATGACTCGCAATTGATTTATAATGAGTTTGTCATTAGCATGTTGCAAAGCTAAACTTTAAAGTGATATTTTAAGCATATAAACTCTCTGCACACAAATATTGGGTAAAATATATAATTTTTATAAATAATTTTCATTTCATTTATGTAATTATATATTATATAAATAATTATAAATCAGGAAAAACGCAAGGACTAAAACACGTATGCGCAATAGTCAAATATATTCGTACAGTGTATGTTTACATAGAAAAACAATGGGAAAAGCAGTGCAATGGAAGGCATTCTGTGAAGGTATATTAAGTATATTTATAGTTAACATTTCTCGTTTTGTCCGCCATCTTGAAGCTCGTTGCAATGCATTCTGGGATTGCCTTTTCCCCAGATTCGAATCGGGGGAATCAGGAAAGGTCCCCGAGCCGGGACTTGAATTTGGGTCGCCCGAAGCGCAGCGGCGCTATATGTCGGCACACTGCCCACGAGGCTATCGGCGCCAACACATGAATTAATTCTTAACCTCATTCTATTGTTAATGAGCATAGAGACTTGTTTAGCTGTATACGTAAAAATTTTGTATCGTATCGGCGTTTCGTCCAGACGGATCTGGCATTTTGGGAGCCTGAAACTGCTATTTTTTTAAACCGGGTGGAAAACGACACCCTTGCGTTTTCGTGTGTACAGCCAATCCGTATATTTTGTGAAACAATGATGTCATCCCCTTACATCTCGACCCTAGTCAAACACCGCTACGTCACGTAACAGCAACAACAACAACAACGGCGGACTATATGCTTGTGTTCATGCTGCAGAAAGCTACCGAGCCTATTAGCTTTACTAAAGTAAAGCTTTATTACTAAGCTTCACTAGAGTTTGTATACTGCGCGCAAGGTTTATGCGCATGCTCCAAGTCTTCTTCTCCATTTTTAGTGTATCTCTGTGGCAGAATTACATCACCACATACTGGTCTGTCATATATACTACATCATTTTGAGTCAGTTTCAGTGGTTTCGTGTGTACGCAGATATTTCTTGAGATGACGCCGTGTTTACGGAATTTTTTTTTAGAACGAGGGTAAAAAAGATCGGATAGGGAAAGCTCTAGCTTCGTGTGGATGTGGCCTAAATGAGCGACCCAAGGTTAATAATTTGCATAAAACACGCCTTTCCGCACAACCTTCCCTTTACAGCCTTTTGTCCCTTTCAGCAAACATTTGACGCTTTCTAAAGATCTCTAAATAACTACATAAAAAAAATTCATCTAAAGTAAATTCCGTAAATTTAGAATATTTTTGGTATTAAAGTTATTGATGTTTGTATGATGATTTCACGCACAAATTTCTGTGTACGCATACTTAGCGAATGAGACCCACATGTTGGTGCTAGTATATGAATTTTACCGATAGACCAGTGGTTTAAATGTTTTACCGAGTGTGTTTGAGTGTACACGTTAATGCACTTCGAACAGCAGGCACGCAAGCTCCCACTGCGCCACGCTGACCTCATCACTATGAATATTGCATGATGGGAACATGGGGCGATGAGATCATATCTAAAGGAAACCCCATTATATTCTCCCCAACTCTGCATCTCTTTCACATCTCTTCACTCAGCTCGTCCATCAGCCCTCCCTGCTTCAAAATAGAGAGCGGAATGACTCATCCTTTCACACCTCTCCCCTGGTGCCTCCTGACAGCCCCGCGTACGGGTTTGTGTGCTTCGTATCGGCGTACAAATGAGTCGGGTCTGTTTTCCTTCTTCTGACTCTCACGCAGCGGGTGACAAAAGACCCCAGCATCTCTCGTTTAGGCTGCGGACATTTTCTCGCAGAAACGCTGAGCCTGCTGCATTCCCATCTTCTCGACGTGAGTTCCTCGTTTGCAGGAAGACGAGGAAATGCCATGCCTGCGTGTGTTAGCATGTGTGAGTCTTGTGTAATACTGAGAGTCGTCCCAAATTGCGGATGCTGGGTGTCTGCCTGAGCGCTATCAGGAGGAAGCACCGTTTCTGCTCCCTGTAGGAAATACTGCCATGCTTTGTAAATGATATAGCTGATTCTGAACATGGAAAGGGTGGACAGCCCTATCCTTCCTCAATATGGAGGCCACCCAGTCTTTGTTACATCCTTGTGTTCTGTTTTTGCACTTTCATTTGTCATCTGGCTCTGTTTCTCTTTTGGTCTCACCATTAAATAAATTCATCTCACAAAAGGCAACAAAACATCAAAGTTTTTCTCTCCAGTAAGTAAGAAGCAGGAAGCTCTGAATAAAAATAATGAGCATGCAAACACTAAAGTGGATCTGATTCTTTTCTGTTAAAGGAACAGTTAACCAAAAAATGAAATTTCCAAACTTTCTTTCTTTTCATTTGGGGAATGCAAAACAAAATGTTATGGAGAATGTCCACACTGCTCTTTTGCGTACATTGAAAGTGAATGGAGACTTTTTTTTTCTCATGTCATTCATACATGCAGCTTTTTCCAAATATTATGTGAGTGAGGAGTGTAAATATTTGCATAAGTGCCATATGAATACTATCATTACTGAATAATAACATTTTCACGTGTGCCAATCGACCACAAACTCCCAGTCCATCAGACAAAGGGCAGGTCATAATTAGCAGCATTGATTTCAACAGACAGTACATTTCATTTTCTTGTGTGTGAGTGTGCATGGGTGTTAATTTAGTATTATATACTATTATAGTAGTTATTAGTAATTTGAATTAGATTTAAGTTTTAGTCATTTTATGTGCATTTGTAGTTAACAACACTGGCATCGTAGATGGGCATCATGGCATTAGTGTCCTTTTCAACCTCCATCACTGGTCATTAACTATTCAGCTCCTTTTATCAAACCACACACACACACACACACACACACACACACACACTAATAATGATATCGCATTACAGGTATTGATCTACACCATTTGTGCTACACCCCTGTCACCCGACTCCTCTTACGCCAAGTCCCAAAACACACTTCTCTCCTCGCACTCCCCCCTTTTTCCACTTATCTCTCTATATCCCCTCCATCAGAGCATATTTAAGTTTTATCAGGGTTACCGCAATTATTTCTCTGAGATTAATTTTCATTTATTTAATTTATTTCTTTTATTTTTGTGGTGTGGTGTGTCTTTTTAGGGGTTGTTTGTCTTTCTGTTTTGGTTTTGTTTTGCTTTTTTATTTTTATTTTTTGTTGTTTTTGTTTGGTTTTGTTTATTTTATTGTTATTTGTTTTTGAGGTGCTGTGTGTCTTTTTGAGACAGTTTTTGTTTTTGTTTGTTTTTGTGTGTCTTTGGGACGGTTGTTTTGGTTTTTGTTTGTTTTTGTGTGTCTTTTTTGGACGGTTGTTTTTGTTTTTGTTTGACCTTTGGGATGGTTGTTTTGGTTTTTGTTTGGTTTTGTGTCTTTTTGGGATGGTTGTTTTGGTTTTTGTTTGTTTTTGTGTGTCTTTTTGGGACGGTTGTTTTGGTTTTTGTTTGGTTTTGTGTGTCTTTTCGGGATGGTTGTTTTTGTTTTTGTTTGACTTTTTGGGATGGTTGTTTTTGTTTGGTTTTGTGTGTCTTTTTGGGACGGTTGTTTTTGTTTTTGTTTGGTTTTCTATGTCTTTTTGGGATGGTTGTTTTTGTTTTGGTTTTTGTTTGACTTTTTGGGATGGTTGTTTTTGTTTGGTTTTGTGTGTCTTTTTGGGACGGTTGTTTTTGTTTTGGTTTTTGTTAGGTTTTCTGTCTTTTTGGGATGGTTGTTTTTGTTTTGGTTTTTGTTTGACTTTTTGGGACTTTTGTTTTTGTTTGATTTTGTGTCTCTTTGGGATGTTGTTTGTTGTTTTGGTTTTTGCTTGGTTTTGTTTTGCTTGTGTCTTAACTAATCTCCCTTAAGTTTTAATGTATACTTGAAATAGATTTTCTTAATAATAAATGTCTTGCAACTGCGTGATACAATGATATTACAAAAGATGTGTCGAATACCATAGGTGATGTCATGATTAATGGTTTTTGTCTTAGCATGCATTATGATGTTACTTCAGGGTTTGGCTGAATTTGTAATAGACAGCCATATTCATGCTCGAACATGTCATTATTGTCACTCCCTATCAGTTTGATAATAGAGGAGTTCTCTATTAACTGGGTGGATTTGTTTGAGTTCTTGGTAATACTAACTACTGTTGCTAAGTAACTGCTGTACTACGAAGTAGCCTCTGTGTGGGTATAATAATTGTTTTCTAATGAGACAATTGGTTAATTGGGTTTTTTCGAAAGATTTTAAGATCAGTGTCTGGCATTCATGCAGGCAAATACCAACAGTACTTGTCTTCTCTTGAGCATACAGTATATAAACCTGTTAGACGGCTTACCCTGTGCTCTCTGTACACACTCACCTTCCTCTCTTTAATAACGCTGTGTATGTGAAAGTAAAGTGGAGTTTGCCTCTATTTGTAGCACTGTCTATTTCAACACAAAGAGCACTACATCCCTGCACTTAAAGATTCTTAAAAGGTTTTTCCAGTCTGATGCCACAGGAGAACCTTTTAAAGATCTGTGCAGCTGCTAGGTTGTTCTAAATGACTTGCTATGTGGTTGCTAGGATGTCATGGGTGGTTGCCAGGCTGTTGCTATGGTGTAGCTAAGGTGTGCTAAATTTGTTGTTGGTATGTTGCTAGGATATTGGTTTGAAGGGAGTACTAGAGTGTTCGGAATGGCCGTTAGCATGTTGCTATGCAGTTGTTAGGATGTTGTAGGTGTAGGTATGTTAATCAGGTATTTTGAGTGGTTGTTGGTACGTTGCTTTGCGGTTGTTAGGGTTTTGTTATAAGTTTGCTAACATTATGGATGGTTCCAAGGGCATTGCTGTTGCTAGCATGTTCTGATTGGTTAATGACATGTTGCTGTGTGGTTGCTACAGTGCTGTGGGTGGTTTCTAGTATGTTGCTGTATGGTTATTGACATAATTTATGTGTAGTGATAGATTGGTATGTGGTATGTGGTTGTTGGTATGCTGCTGGAGCGTTGTGGATGGTTGCCAGGGTGTTGCTTTGCAGTTGCTTGGGTAATCTGAGTGGTTGTTGTTGGCATGTTGCTCTGCAATTGATAGGACTTTCAGGGTTGTTGATTGGTGGGTAAAGGTTAGTTTTTTTGCTAAGCAAGCATGACTAATTAGATAAATTTTTCCCATATATGAGATAAAAATTAATTATAACAATTATGTGTAGGGGGTCTGCTGTTTTTGTGTCATTTCCTCACTGTCATTTTCTCTCTTTTGTGTTTCCACAGGTGATGTCTCAGTAGAGTCCCAGTTTCCTTCAGCTCCCTTAGTTAAAAGAGCCCAGCCCTGCAACAGTACCTCCACTGCTTGATCCAAAATGTCTGCCACCAAAAGCGGTTACGAGGGCAAGATAGCTGGCCTATACGACCTAGACCGCACACTGGGCAAAGGCCATTTCGCCGTGGTCAAACTAGCCCGTCACGTATTCACGGGCCAACTAGTAGCAGTCAAAGTCATCGACAAGACCAAGCTTGACAATTTAGCAACTGGCCACTTGCTACAAGAAGTCCGTTGCATGAAACTCGTCCAACACCCCAATGTAGTACGACTGTATGAGGTCATCGATACACAGACCAAGCTCTACCTCATCCTAGAGCTGGGCGACGGAGGTGACATGTACGATTACATCTTGCGTCACGAAGGCGGGGTGGCCGAAGACACGGCGAAAGTGCACTTTGCGCAGATTATACGAGCGATAGCCTACTGCCATCGTCTGCACGTTGTCCACAGGGATCTAAAGCCGGAGAATGTGGTGTTCTTCAGGCAGCAAGGGACGGTGAAGCTGACAGATTTCGGCTTCAGTAACCACTTTCAGCCTGGGACAATGTTGATGACCAGCTGTGGCTCGCTAGCATATTCCGCCCCAGAAATACTGCTAGGCGAAGAGTATGATGCTCCTGCAGTGGGTAAGTGACGAAACTTTACTTTTTGGACATTGCACCTCCTAAAACTCATGCAGTTTCCCTTCTTCTATCTATTTCTAAGTGTGTTGTTTTATTCAGCCAGAATGCAGAATGCATTCAGAATTCATGCAAATTCACATGAGCGCCAATTTCTCAATGAATGTCACTCCAAAGATTGAAAGATTTGTTGATTTTAAGATTCCACAGAATGTAAGATTCATAGTTACAAAGATTGAATGTTTATCTTCTATATGTTTCCAAGTGTGTTGTTTTATTTAGTCAGTCAATCAGATCTCAGCAGATGCTAAATTCTGTCCTGTCGGACTTTTAATTTACATGCAGCGCAGTCAAACTAATCCGGCAAGGGATTAAATTGTAGCAGTTTGCGAGCTTGCGCATTAAACTGTTTGTTTGTGGCACAAGAACGCCGGGTCGCCTCGCTCCCTTCTCACAGTTGATCTTCCCATCTACTCTCCCCACGTGCCTCTTCTGGGTTTAATTGCTGCTGTTTGCCGAGCGGAAATCTACTGAATGAACAGCACATCTGTGCTATGGCATGGTTCAAGCAAGGAGATTTGAGTCAGGTCAGACCTACACATGACTCAATTGACTGCATTCAGAATCCCTGCAACAGATTCGCATGAGAGCCAAATTGACATTGAATATCCAGAAAATTAACACTAGTGAAATGGGTTACAAACGTTGTTTCATTTTGACTTCAGCAGTAGCCATTAATGATGAATGTTTCTGCTGCCTGCGGTACATCTTTCTGTTGTGTCAGGCAGTGCTTTGGTCTGGGGCTTTCTCGTATGTGCTGTAATGTTGTGTCTTGAGAACTGTTTTGAGGATGAATGTGGCTGACTGTGAACTCACGTTCCTTCTATCCATCATCTATTCTATTGTTCAGACACAGTCACCTTATTAAGCTCTGGAGATTCAAACAATGGCAAAAACAGAGGAGGAGAAAGCAGATTTATAAAGAGAGAAAGAGAGAGATGAGTATGGAGAGAGAGACAGATTCAGTGAGAGAGAGACAGAGAGGTCAAGCAGAGAGACAGACTTTAGAGGACACTTGAGCTTAACATTGACTTAGACAGGAGGATGAAGAGTAACTGGAATGACAACGAATCGTTCTGTCTCTCTGTCTCTTTCTTGTTACTGTATTGTTTCAGTTCAGTAGAGCTTTCTAGAGCACAGATGTGTGCTGAGCACAGGCTTTGAACTACAGTACTGTTCCATTCCCCTGCTCTGAGATTCTAAACATTCTAATGATTCTGAAGACTCTTAAGGCTCTTTTAAGAATCTGTAGAATCTTAAAAATCTTTAATTCTAAGATTCCAAAGGTTTTTAAAATTACAAAAATTAAAAAGATTAATCGTTTCAAATAATCAACTATCAATATAATATTCATAGATTCACAGATTCCAAAGATTCTAATGATTCTAAAGCTTCATGGATTAAAAATGGATTCAATGATTCTATGGATTCATAGTTTTAAAGATTCACAGATTTTAGGATTCCAAAGATTCATAGTTTCAAATATTCTAATTATTTTAAAGCTTTATAGATTCAAATTGGATTCAAAGATTCTAAGGATTTATAGTTTTAAAGATTAACACATTTTTAGATTCCAAAAAATTTCATAGTTTGAAAAATTCATAGTTTGATTGATAGATTCACAGATTCTAAACATTCTAAAGATTCATTGATTCAGCATAGATTCAAAGATTAAAATAGATTCTAAAGATTCGTAGTTTCAAAGATTCCTAGATTTTAAGCTTCCAAATATTGAAAGATTCATAGTTTCAAAAATGCATAAATTGATTGACTCATAGATTCAACTATTAGTTGATTCTAGTTAGACATGCAAAACTACACATTTTCAAAACTACAAGCCGTTAGTTTGCCTGAATGACTAGTCGACTGTTTGATCTTAGGGAAACTGTGAATATTTAGGCTGGTTTTGGGTTCCCCTGACCCTGATCTGATGCATTTCTTAGGGTGCGTTCACACAGCTCATGTTCTTTTGTTCAAAAATAGTTGGATGGAGTGCAAAGGAATAGAACGGAATGTAGGGATATGGAGACGTGTTTTGCAAGTTGAACTATTTTTAACTTGACACACTGTCTTAAAAACGCAAGGCTTATGATGAAAGATGGAAGAAAATGTGAGTCACAAAGCTGCAGACACAATGTACGAGAGAGAGACAGACTTCAGAGGACACTTGAGCTTAACGTTGTGACAGACAGGAGGATGAAGACTAACAGGACTGACGCTGAACCTGTCTGTCTCTCTCTCACTGTCTTTCTCTCATTCCAGTTCACTAGGGCATTCTATAGCACAGATGTGTGCTGAGCTGCCATGTGTGCCCTTCCGCTCCTCTGCTCTGACATTATTAATATCATATTTATCTGATATTTTCTGCCAGAGCACCATGTGACTGTGGGACAGTAATTCTCACCGAGGCTGAATGTGCCAGGATTAGATCTGCACAAAGTGGGTCAGCCTCCGCCGAGACCCAACAAAGCGTGCAAAAGAGGCAATACTCACACACATACATGCTAGGACGCTAGAGGCGTGTGAACCTGAGGGCTTGTGTCACCTCTCTCAAAGCGATGGAACTAGAGCAGATAAGGACTGAGTAGTCATGTGTTACAGATGTTTAACTTACTTTATCAGTCAGAATGAACAGTAAACATGGATATAAAAGCAATGGAGCTGCTTTGCTATAGCTGTAGCTTAGCGGTTAGCATATTTGCCTGAATACATTCAGTTGTTCAGGTGACACAGGTTCATCTGACTCTCAGTGGTTCCTGATTCTGTATGATTCATGGTTTTTGAAGATGAGGGCATGTAACACAACCTGCCCATGTTAGCATCTGGCTAATTTGGTTAGCTTATACCAGTTCACAGGTACATTTGCGTCAAAATACTATAGAATTGAAAGCATGTTTAGGGCTGCAAAAGGAATAAAACCAAAATCATGAAATGGTTTAGCGTGATTAGCAAACCACAAAGACTGCGATACTGTAAATGCTGGAAATATATGCACTACGTGTTTCAGAATAATGGTCATTGACGAATAAGGTTTTTAAAAGTGTAAAAAAACCATAATGGAGATATAATTAAAGTTTTATTAACTGTTAACAATGAAATTATGTGGTTTTTATAATCAATTAACACTGCTTTTGTCATTTTTTTACAAGATAGACAAAATTTGTCACCAAAAAAGTCATTCGGTTTAACCAAAGTTTCGGTTTTACCGAATGACACTTTGGTTATACCTAATGGTGATATTTTCAAACAATGCTAACAGGCTGATATCTAGCTAGTTAGCTTGCTATCTAGCTAGCAAAAGAACAATCAAACATTTTATATTTAGTACAAGTTTTTAAAATATTACAACATTTTCCATGTTTTATAGTGGTTGTACCGAATGACCTGATGTTTCGGGACATGCGTATGAGCAAGTGAAAATTTTTCAGATAATTAAAAGAGAGTTAGTTACTTTGCTTCATGACCATGTGGTCCTTTCCAGGTGTCTGAATGATGTCACATCCTGTCACATGATATTGACCACATGACTTGATCCAAAATGGTCCCTTTATATTGGTTACTACGAATGACATCAATGAAATTTATTTTTCTGGACATTCTTTCTCATAACAAAGCAACGACTTCTACACATAATTGTAATACCATTTTGCACTATGTTGATATATGATGTTATAAAATCATGCCAGAATAAAAAATATATACATTAATTATATTTTAGGATATTTTAATCACAAATGAAATGGCTGTATTGGCCTTTGGATGGTTAAACCGAATGACCTTTTGACACTTCAAAATCTTTAAAATACCTTTATATGTAGGAAAATATAATTAAAACCTTTTGGATTCAATAAAAGAGATCTAGTTGTACTACCTTACATACTTTGGATGTCATATCTTTGTTTTTTATTATTATTAAGGCCTTTGGACAAAAAAATGACCCGTCACGTCATTGACCCAAATAAGAATATTAATAATTATAATGATCATAAAACTACTACTAATAATAATAATTTATAGTCATATTGATATATGATCATACATTTTTAGCCTTTTTACAGTCTTTGTTGTTTATATTTATTTTTAAAAATAAAATGCCGGCTAATTACATTTTGCCAGCATAAAAAATACAACTTCAGATCTGGCTTGCACTTGCATTTTGTACCTGAATTATGTTATGTTATTGTGCAGCGGTCTGTATTTCATCTGCTAGTCTGTTTATTTTAGCATCTCAGCAGTGCCCGTCGGCTGACCCTGTGGCCCGCTGCCCACTGCCTAGTAGTTTAATCAGCTCCTGAAGTTTGCTGGGCACACGCTGGCATCTGTAATCTGGAAAGCCTTCCTGTCTAGCAGTTCTAGGTCAAGCTGATGCCATTAACCTCAGTAGTAGGGGAGAGAGAGATGGGGAGAGAGTAGAAAGTGATATCTGATGTTTAAACGTGTGAATGGAGAAGGATTTTTGTGCATGCTTCTTTTAGTGTTCATGCATGAGCCTGAGCCTTTGTGTGTGGACGGCTGAATGTTCATTAGCTCTGTCAGAGGTTTTATTCATAGTCCGTAATCAGCTGCTCGACTCTAATCCACTCACAAGAGTTCAGTCACTCAATGCCAGCTCACATGCAGACACACATAAGCTGTAATTGCCACTCTATTCTACACACAATATATAATGCATACAGGTTTTGTGGGGACCAAATTGTCCTCACACTGGCATTACAATGTCCTCATGAAGAAAGTGGCTTGATAAATACGCTGTGTGTGTGAAGCAGCTCAGTGTCATCAGGATTCAGGTTGTTGACATTGCTGATCAGAGATGTTCTGAGACAGATAAGCTGGGAGAAACTGACTCAGTGACATCTCACAAACTCGCACACACTCGAAGATAACACACACACCTTCACAAACTGTCTTTCTTACACTGCTTTGTCTGCATTTTTCTTTTCTTTTGAAAGAAATCACTACTTATATCCAGCAAGGACGCATTAAATTGATCAAAAGTCACAGTAAAGACATTTATAATTTTTACAAAAGATTTCTATTTCAAATCAATTCTTTGATAAATTAATAAATTCTTTGAACTTTCTATTCATCAAAAAAAATCCTGAAAAAAATGTATATCAGTTTCCACAAAAATATGAAGCAGCACAACTGTTTTCCACATTAATAATAATGAGACATGTTTCTTGAGCAGCAAATTAGCATATTAGTATGATTTTTGAAGGATCATGTGACACTTTTTTAGAAAATCCAAAGATCTAAGATAATAAAGACTTTAAAGATTCAGAGTTTCCAAACATTACAAAATTTTCAGATTTAAAAAATTAAAAAATTCTAAATTTTCCAAAAAGATTCTAAGGATTTTAAATATTCTGATACTTAAAAAAATCGTAAAGGTGCAGTGCGTAAATTTTAGTGGCATATAGCGGTGAGAATTGCAATATAGAGAAGCTACGGTGGCCAACACAGGACAAAGATGTCGTCGTCTGAAACAGCAGAGAGTAGCCAGTCAAGCAAACGTGCTCTGTAGAGCAGTTTGTCCATTTAGGGTTACTGTAGAAACATGCCGGAGCAAAATGGCGACTTAACATGTAAGCGGTGTATGTAGATAGAAATGGCTCATTCTAAGGTAATAAAAACATAACGGTTCTTTATACACCACTGAAAAAATAGTCATGTATATTATATTGCATTTCTGTCAGTAGATCCTCCTAAAAATTTACACATTGCACCTTTAAGATTCTAACAGATATTCTAAAATGTTTTATTATAAATATTCTAAGGTTTAAAACAGTTCAAAGTTTCTAATATTCTAAAGATTCTACTGTTCTACAAACTATAATTAGAATCTTTGAAATCCTAGAATCTTTACAAGACCTCACGTCTGGAGACACTCTGTTGTCACATTATGTAACCTCAACACAGACCCATACACACAGCAGCTCCTTGTTAGCCTTCATTTTGTGATCTGTTTTGTGTAAACTGCAGAGAGGTGTGCTGCACTTCAAACAAACCGGTCACACTGACCCTGGATCAGCATAATTCATTTTGACAATTATGACATTTGATGCTGAAAAAAAAAAAGTTGTCTTGTTTTAACAAGATAAAACTAGTTAAGAAAAAACTATTTCTGCCACCTCCACACATTCACACTCTTTCTTAAGGCAGATGTTTTCTTACAGAGATCTAAGACACAACTGCATGTTTGTGATCATTATCATAATAAACTATCCTCAGCAGGTTAAGTACTCTGACTAAAATAATTGTAAGTTTTAGTTAGAACATTAATGCACTTGTTTGATCAAGGACACATCACGATTTTATTATGGCGGTTGAACCTTTGGGGTCATCTGATGTCCGACCACATGAATATTAAGAGTATTTGAGTGTGCTAAAAGATAAAATACGTTACATAACATCCTGCATGCACATGCGTCCCTGTGCGAGATGTGTAGTGCTCGTGTCTGTCTGTCTGTATCTGTGGAGGAACACGCAGTACAGAGAGCAGAAGAGAGGAGTTATTGTCAGAGCAGTTAAAGACACAGTTTGGACAATGCTGTCTCTCAGGACTGTCTCTCTCGCTGATCCTCTGCTCTGGTTCACACAGTACATGCTCTTTCACACAGAATTCAGCCTCACACACACACACAAATGTTGGGTTTCAGTGTTTTATGGGGACTTCCGTAGACATAATGATTGTTATACTGTACAAACTGTATATTCTATGGTCTGACCCTAAACCTACCCATCACAGAAAACTTTCTGCATTTTTACATTGTCAAAAAACATCACTTAACTTTAAAGGCATTTGTAAAATAATATAAATTTATATATATAAAAATAATCCTAATTTTGAATAATTTATTATTATTAATGATGATAATCAATAATAATATATTCAGTAATATGTTAATAATGTTTTATTTGTAAATGGAATGTAATTTATTAATATTAATAATAATAATAATGAAAATTATCCAAGTCAGGGTTATTATCATTAACTAAAACTATATATAAAAAAAAACTAAAACTATATATAAAACTATACACCATGGTCTTGGTTCATATATATATATATATATATATATATATAACATTTTCATTACTTGAAATAAAATAATCATTAACTGAAGTGAAATAAAATATGAAAAACTAGTTGCCAAGGCAACATTTGTCATTTTTGTACTAAACTAACTAAAATGAAATTAATAAATAGGCTACTATATAGACCTATTTAAAAATATATGTATATATAATTGACAAAAACGTAAAACAAAATTACTAAAACTTTAACTGAAACAGAAAATGTAAAAATAAAACCTAAATCAGATTATTAACAAAAACTATAATAGTATATCAGTGATATTAAAATAACACTGATTCAATGACAAGTTAAAAATTCCAATCACGTTACAACAAAACAGTAGAAATATCATCTAATGTTTGTCTTTGTCCTCTGGCCACTTCTGAATTTCTTCATACGCCAAAATGGACCTCCAAGAATACAACAGCCGCATTTAACTTCCAGTCAGGTCAGCGCACTAGACCGAAACTATGAATGAGCACATTCTCGGTACTCTTTCCTTTTGAAATCGAAGGTTAAATGAAATGTTATGAATATAAAATGAGTGATCTGACTGAGTAAATCTAAACTTTTACTTTTTTTTGTTTTTCGCATGCTCTATGCGTAACACACAAGTGAAAAAAGTAAAAGAGGAAGCTTGTTTTCTTGGAAGGCCATCGTGGAAAAGTACGCCTCCAAAACAAACGCGTCTCTTGTGGGACTTACACGCCCCCTCTATTACTTTTCTCTCTTTTTCATGTCCCTTTCACCCTGGTCTTGGTTCATGATGTTCTGTAAGAATTCCTGGGATCCTTACTTGACACAGAGTTGGATGGGGAAACAATGTCAGGGACATTTTAGTCAGAAAATCATGCTTATAGGACCCCATAGGCATAAAGCTTAAGTTAGTTAATTATTGTCTGAGGACATACAGTGACTCCGCTGGAGAGGTTAAGGCTGGTTTAGTTTAGTTTTGTGTATTGGTTGGTTGTGATAGTGTGAGCATGTGTCACATGAGGGCACTTCTGTGTTGGATAAAACCCTTGACATGTTTCTTCCTCTTTGCTGCACAAATCCAATTACACTTCTCCCTCTAGGGATGTAAATATTTACTCTGACAACAGTTTGATTTAAAAAAATTCAGATTTGAAATATATACTGTATATAAATTTTGAATCCCAGATTGCAATATTTAAAACCAAATAAATGTGGCAAATAGATTTAAGATTAAGTCTGTTATTGTCTGTCTTTCAGATATCTGGTCACTGGGTGTGATCCTCTATATGCTAGTGTGTGGACACCCACCCTTTCAAGAGGCCAATGACAGCGAGACCCTCATCATGATCATGGACTGTCGTTACACTGTGCCCAACCACGTCTCTCCAGAATGCAAAGAGTACGTATGTCATCTGAGCTTTGATTTCCCTCAGGCACATATGAACTAATACTGTATACAGCTTTCTCCGATTTAAGAGTTCACTATTTCTGGAAACCAGTATTACCAAGAACATGACCCTCGTAATACCCTTTCCACTAAGAATTTCCATGCTGATCTGATGCATGCCCACAAAAACATGTTTGAATAAATAGATTAGTTTTAAGATGTCATTGACAGCCTTGTGCCACTGGAACACAGTGTTGTGTTGTGTTTTATTCCCTGAGAACTGGCAGGAAGTAGCCTCTCAAACGCCTCTCAAAACACCACTCCCTCGCACTCCAGTTTATACCACTTTCATGCCAAACTTCATACCTACATGTAGACCAAAGCCCATCTGAACATACTGTACTTTATCTGTTTACACCCGCATGTCACAGTTTGTGGCTCTCTAAATCACGCTTAAGCAAACAGACTGTTTTTGAATGAATGAGTAAAGGTTCCTGGAGGTTAGATTTAGGAGCAAGTTATAACAGACACACAGAATTTCCATCCTTAGGCCAGATGATGGATACTGAGAGTAACAGGCCAAGACAACTCCCTCATTTTGTTTCTTAAAGGCTTTAACTAGATATTCCGGTTGGATTAGATATGTTTGACTTCTTAACTAAGCTTTAATACACTTTTTGAATCATAATATTGTACTGTTCTTAAGAAGGGTAGGGCATGATTTGGAATTTGAATATGAATTGAAATCGAGCCACAGAAATGCTTTGCAACAATACATAATTACATGATTAATTTTGACTAATTATGACTATTTAATTTCATTTGTATGTTCCCAGCTAACAGAATTTTGTTATAGGAATGTTCTCTAAATATTCAGTGTTGGTTCTGGAAACGTTTTCCTGACGTTAGATATCACATCGGTTGAGTTTATTACTTTCTTCTCACGTAACGTTTCAATTCCAAAAGAAAATAGTTGTATAAACTACTTTAATGTAGTCATTTGACCATTAAAACAGATATGTTGATCTGCTTTACCAATGCAGAAATGTTTTCCAAAAACATCTGCGATTGCTGAAAAAGAAACAACTTAACAAAAGTCAACTAAAGCAAACACTGATCTCCATAATGGTGACCTCAAACGAAACATCTAAACCTCTGTTAATTCTCAATAAGAACTTCTGTAGACGTCTGACAGAAATAAAGTCAGTCTGGTTAGTAATAAGTGAAGCTGGTAATGCTGTTTGTGGAGTTGTTTAATCAGATCTTGAGATATTTAATGTCTTTTATCTTCAGTTGATTTCATCTAAGGCTGAGGCTGAAGAAAGTCATAGTTTGTGTTCTTATTTCTCTTTCTTTCAATGCTTGTTCACAGCAGGTGTTTGATATTGAAAGAATGTTTTTTGAACATCATCATAACCTTTAAATAACATTCTACTAACATTAAGGAAACTGGACATTTTTATGTTCTTGGATGTTACAAATCAATGCTCCTAGAATGTTGAATTTTAGATCAAAATTAAGTTGAAAGAACATTTGAGGAACATCATAGCTTTTAAAACACGTTACTCTAACGTCAAGAAAACTGGACATTTTTTACGTTCCCAGAACCAACACTGAATATTTAGAGAACGTTCTTATAACAAAAATCTGTTAGCTGGATTGATTCATATTACAATTCTGCATCCTATTAGATACCATATTTCACAATCAGGAATTTATAATTTACAAACCATCCTCGATTCACTTCTGAAAGGCGCACAAGCCTGCTTTTAAGTGTGTTCACCATAGCTCTATAGTGACCAGATTTTTACACAAGGCTGCCTTTTGTCAGAGTGAAGTTATTTTTAAGTGGGTTTATTCCAGGCTATTTGTAGTTAGAACATCCCCAAAGCAACAGCTCTCAGGCTTGAGTTTAAGTCTGAATCAGTCAATTGTGCAAGAGTGTGCATACGGGTGTGTGTTAGACATCTGGGCTTGACTGCACAGCCAAACATAGTGACTGAGTCACATGATCTCCACCGCAATCAAAAGCTTCCTTTAATGGGAAGAGTTTTCTTAGAGGAGAACACTTGTGTCTTTAGGCAGACTTTCATCTTGCTGTTGATCTGTAGTTTGGTTTTTTTCCACCCTTCTTCCTCACGGCTATTTAAGGTCTTGAGGTTAAACACATCAAGAGACTCTGCTGATGTTCAAGGGCAATGGAGCATGTGGGATTATAAACACACAAACACTAAAAAACACTTTAAAAAAAGGGAAAACATCTCCCCCTGCTGGTCCTCTATGTGAGATGCAGGAACGTGTGCCAGTACCGCAGTGAAATAAAACACTCAAATGCCTTGAATAAACAAGCTGGATGCAGTGCATTCACACATACACACGCAAGCTTGGATCGCAAGAGTTCCAACCAATTCCGTATTCTTTCAGTTCGCTTCACTGAAGCACCAATTCTCTGCAGGTGCTCATGAATATTAATCAGCAGAAAGATAAGCACTTCCTTTTCATTCCGTCTCCTCTGACTGCAAGATGCGCCTGGGCAATCATCGTCTGTCAACCAGGCAGAGAATATTTATTAAGATTGCTAGAAAAGGAAAGTATGAAAATTGCAAGTAGAGTGAGACTGAAATGAAGTGAGATGGAGGCAAGTGTGATGAGGGGTGACAAAATCAAGTCTATTTGAGAAGATGGGATTTTTCTTATTTCCTTTTTCCCCCCACAGAAGGTCATGTCTGATGTTCTCGTTCTGCTCTGGTAAAAAAAGAATAACAATCTCTCATCATTCTCTCCCTCTTATTTTCTTTTTTTTCCCTTTCAGTTTGATTTCACGTATGCTGCAGAGGGATCCTGCTAAGCGGGCATCTCTCACAGAGATAGAGAGCCACCCTTGGTTGCAAGGTGTTGACCCTTCGCCTGCCGGTTACACAGCTGCCCCGCTTACCTCTCACCGCAGTTTGTTACCCGAGGAGCATGAGTTCATACTCCAGGCCATGACCAGTGGCAGCATCGCTGACCGAGATGCCATCCAGGAGTGGGTACCTCTTTATTCTTCTTAGATACTTTCTTTTGGTCCCAGAACACATCTGATAATACAAATACATTTTTGTGTCATAGAGCTTTGGAGGCTGACCGATATAACCACATCACAGCCACGTACTACTTGCTGGGAGAGCGACTTCTTCGAGAAAAGCAAGAGCAGTCAAGTCTCACTCCTGAACAAAGACATGCACAGTAAGTCCCAGTATTCTTAAGCATATTTTGGATAATTTTGGCTCTGAAGGTCTTTTATCTTCTTATGGTAGACCTAATAGGGACTTTCGCACCGGAGGAACCTTTTCATAGTTCTATTGGCTGAAGTACCCGGATTTTGCCGTGTTCGCACTGCAGGAACTAGGAACGATTTTAGTTCTACGAACTCCTTTTGGGGGAACTAAATTAGCTCCTACTTCAGAGTAGCATCTAAACCAGCACTATAGGAACTATCAGTGACGTGAGTGTACGTTGATTGGTCAAACACACGTCAAACACCGGCACCCGGCATTTTTATAAAGCCGTGTAAACATATTTACTTCACGAACATGGAAAACCATGATAACGGCATTTACCTGTTGTCTGCAGGGTTGTGTTGTCTGCCGCCTCGATGATATGCAATACTGAAAGTTGTCATAGGAGATTTCGTCTCTTAGCCCCACTTTTTGCTCTTTCAGTTGCATAGATTATTCGTCTCTGTTATCACGAAACCCACGACACACAACAAACACAGCTCTGATCACGGCATCCTCCATTCACCGGTTTTTAGTGTTTGTAAATGCCGCGCTTAAAGACGCCGCTGTCGGCTGCTTCGGAGTTCCTATTCCTGGTGTGAATGCAATCAGTAACATGGCCCGGGGGAGAAATTAGTTCCCGAGGAACTATCCTAGTGGCTAGTTCCTATAACTGAGTTCCTAGAACTATTCGGTGCAAAAGCCCCTAATCTTACCACATAACCCTTGATACCTAAAGGTTCCTAATACGTTGTACTGAGTACTGTTATTTCTTCCCACTACAGGAGACCCATGTCGGAACCACTGGACTTGGTAAGCCAAGTGCCCCAGACTGATACACTAAGAGGAGCACCTCTGGGTCCCTTAGCGCCTCTCGGATCTCTGTCTTCCGGCTATGTCCGACGTGGTGTGAGCGAGTCTGGGGACCTGCTGGCTCCCAAACCCAACCGTCATGACAACTCCTTCAGTGACTTTTGCAGCACAGCTCCATGCTTGAGCCTCAGTTTGCGCCCTCTACCTCCAGACCAACCTACTGTCAAGAGCCTTGGAGCCTTACAGCAGATCTGCGAGGAAGAAGAGGATGAGGACGATGAAAAGGAGCAGAACCAGGATGAGGTGAAGCTTGAGGCAGCACCTGGAAAAGTGGACCCATTTCCTTCGACAGATCTATCGTTGAAACCTTCTAGAATATCTTTGCAATCAGAGACTCAGAGGAGAACAGGGAGGCCGTCAAGTAAGGTGATGGGAAACTGTGAAACTCTGGCCGAGGAGGAGGAACTTGATGAACGGTCCGAATGCACAGAAGAGCAGAAGAAGCCTTCAGAAGTGTCTAACATCTCTTCTGGCACCATGGAACATCAGGTAGAGATGTCCTCAAAGACTGAAGCCCATGTGGAAGAGTTCAACCACACAGAGCAACCAGGTAGAGGAAGGGACAAGGATGTTTTCACCCACCCTAACTTGTCTTTAGATGAGCAAGAAGGAGAACAGATTCACGATCCAAATATAGATGGACTTCCACCAGCTCCCACACTAGATGTTGTACAATGCTGCTGGGGACAGCGTGAACCTTCACAGGACACACTAGAAAATAACAATAATACCCTAGCCAAATCTCGACTGCTCGAGGTTGGGGTGGTGTCAACCCCTTGTGGTTCCCCGAGGTCCCTGCCAAGGAACCACTGTGTGGACCTGGGTCCTGATGGGGTCGAGATGCGTAAGACTGCGGCTGAAGTCGAGAAAACTGAGGAGGTACAACCTAAACCTCAGAAAGGCCTCCAGGGAACCAGAGAAACAAGTACTGACTCTGCTATTCGGGCCGATCCCAGCAAGGTCAAGAATGTGAACTTACGAGAACGTCTGCTGCAGTTCCCACTCTGTGAGAAAGCCTTGTCCTTCAACATCCAGCCCACCTCTAAAGAGAAGCTTCTCCCATTTGCACAGTATAACTGCTGCCATGTCTTGTAGAGATTTGGATCCCGAGATCAAAGAACAAACTTCCATCAATAGAAGCCCTCCAATCTCTGCAACTTTCTAGAGTTGTTCAGACACTAAAAGAAAAAGTGTGTTCTCACCTCATACTGTAACCTCAGAGGTGCTTTCCCACACAATCTGCTAATTGTATATCTTTATTTTCTTTCCCTACCCAGCATTCATTGCTGCTTTCCTGTAAGACAGTTAACCTTTTGGCGATGCTGTGTATATGAACACCTGTATCTACTGACACTGCTCACTATATTCTGTGCTATCTCAGAGACTTTTATTAGAAGTAGCATATGTCTTGCTAGCATAGAAGCTTTAATTCAATAACTTGTCATTTTGCACTGTAATATCTTTACCACATTAAGAGTACCACAGAGTTTAATCATATCACTAAACGAGTGACCGAAGACCATGCTTCACAGTGACACAGAAAAAGACTACACAAGAACATACGGAGAACAATCACAACAGAGGCCATTTAGGCTCAAGAACTAGCCGCCAGTCAGTGTAGTAGTCCTGACAAGTTTTTATTCATTCAATTGGTTTGTTTTTGCCGGTGACTGTGAGGTAACGTTCTTTACTCACAGAACTTTGAAGTTGCATGCTGTGGCATTGCTGAAGTTGTTCCCGCACTACTGTCTCATGCTAGCATGTTAGCTTGCAGCTTCACTGTCAGGCAGTGGGGCAGGAGGCAGAATAATTCGCCACATTGATACAGTGAACAGTGACAGTTTGGGAGCATGGTTATGATAGCATGCTAAATGAGAACTTAGCATAGCATTAGCATTTTGTGAGCTGGGGACTGACCAGGGAAAGATGCTAAGTATATCTGTGATATATTTTCAAAAAAAAAAAAGAGAGCTCTACCAGAGATTATTCTGAGAGATTATAGCTAGAGACTTTTTTTGAAATGGACGTAATATTACACAAAAACAGAAGACTGGTCTTCCTGGAGCTGTATTTTGGAGTTTGTTTTAAAACTGCTAATTCTTCGAAATATTATGAAGCTTTTATCAAATATTAGAGAGTTATCAAGGGTTTTTTGGAAAGATGGTGACAAAGACATATCTTTTTTTTTCCTTTTACATAAGGAGATATGCGAGGGAGATTAATTACATAACATTGAACATCTATTTTTGTTTAATCATTTGCCTCTGGGTGCATTTTTAACATGTTGTATGGGGATAAGCTCTTTGAAATATCCGTTCATGTACAGTGTATATATATTTTTTGAACGTTATGCTATTAGTATGATGTTGTATTTTGATCCTTGCACCGTATACATACAAACATTTCAATCCCTCCATTTTAGATCTTATTCAATGAACGTAGCAACTTTTATGACACTAGTTTGATGATCGACAAAGTTCTTGTGTCATAGTTGTAAATACATTCGAAGAGCTGTATGCTAATGTAACGCTAAATTGCGTAGCTGAGCCTAGCTTAAAATGTACATTGAGAAAATCCAGCCTTTGTATGTTGCAATGGCATGAGTGAAGCTAGCGGTTACTATTGTTTTTACCTCCTAAACAGCCTAAACACGATCACATAAACATTTAGATAGCAGGTGTGACTGTGGTTACTGTTACTTTGGTACTCTAAAGGACGTCAAAGTTATTCAGTCACTTCACGTTTGTAAGTTTCTGCGCTATATATATATTACATCTGTCACTGGTGAATTAGTTATTTTTAGTCATACTGTAGTCAATGTAAATGCAAATGTCAAAAACACCCTTTTTTTTTTGCGCAATATCTTGGACCACAGATAAGCTTGACCAAATGCACAAGAATAGATGTAATAATGTAAAAGGTGCTTTGGGGAGAGATATCGAGTGTTATTACATCTCTGTAACGTGAAATTTGAATATTCATTCCCATACAAAGTTTAAACTAGAAACAACCATCCTGACCTGTGATGTTTTGTAAGTACAACCTTCTGAACCAATCGGATGGCAGAGCGATATAAAGCCAGACATGCACTATATTGTCATAATCAGCATTCTTTTTTTTTTTATTTTTAATGTTACTCATTTGACATGGGTCTCCATCCTTCAAAACATCTGTAATCACTTCTCAACAGTTGGATTTTAGTTTGTCTATAGTCCCATTGACCCTTACTAAAACTATGACTGTCTCAATGAGATTAATTTATTTTTATATTTATTTATTAAAACTGATTAAACTGCCTTGTCGTTGTATTTTTTTCTCTAAGAATTAGTGCACATGACCACAGTGATCTTCTTGTATGGTTTAAGCCATTTATTACATGACATGGTTTTCTCAGTTTAAAGCTGTTTGAATATTTATTAGTTTCTTCAAGGCCACTTACATCACTATACATTTGCATGATATATTCAGTGAAGCAAGCATTGCGTGGTTATTTATACCAGCAAAACCGGTTGTAAGAATACGGTCAGTTTTGATGAAATGTAAAATACAACCGGGGATAAAAACAGTTAAAATTGTCACAATATATTTACAAAAAAACAAATATACAAACAAAACAACAGCAACCGAAAAAAATTAAAAGATCTAAACCATAGTGATTGTGGAGAACTGTTCTTTTAAAAATCATTAATACAGCACAATATGGGTCTATGTTAACCCACTATCATAAATTTATCTTTCTTGACCTTAATCTGTTTTCAGTAACTTTCAAAAGGTACCACTGACGCAAAAAATTATTAACTGGGGCTTAAACAGCCTGTAAACTGTAGAAGCTATCTTTGGTAAACTGTGCCATATGGTACATTAGCAGGCTAAATATACAGTGGCTAAGTGATATGACTTTATGGCACCTCCCTTTTTGTGATTGTCTCCATAGAAATAGTGGTCACTTAGTCACTCTCCCATTTTGGCCTTCAGAGAGAGTTTATCATCCACACGAGAGCTCTTGATCCTCTGTGGGGGGGGGAAATTCATGATTTTTTTTTTTTTTTTTTGGTTACGTAAACAGTCCATAACATAAATTAGATTTTAAAATAACTGGCTGGTAAATCACACGAGCTTTATTAACTAAAATTGGGAAACAGATTGCTGAAAATGACAGGCCTTTTCTTCATTACTAACTATATGCTAACAGCTAAAACTAGCATAATGGTGACTGTAATAACTTGCCGCTAAACTTCTCACCTTTGTATATAGATAAAGACTTTAAATGTAATATATATTGTTAAACAAAGTAGCAGCGTGCTAAAATGCTAACAGTTAGCAAAAGTCGTACCTGTTTCTTAAGCGCTTGCATGGAGTGATACTCGATTTGTTCTCTCTTGATTCGGAGCCAATCCGGTTCATCAGGGATCATGAAGGCCAAAATCATCTTCACCATGATCAGGATGTGCTAGAGGACATAAACAGCATAATAAACAAAATTCATTCACAAAGAGAGCTTGTGCAAACAGCAGCCAGCTAATTCACTTCAGATAAATGCTAGCTTGCTTATGGAGCATACAAGTCCTCCTGGGAAGTTTGTATTTACAAGCTGGGAAGTCGTAATTACGACATCAGGTGCTTTCAAATCACTTTGATCAGAGCAAGATGTTTATAAATTTGTTTTGTCTTGCACATCAGATGTGTTTTTGCTTTTTTGTTTTTATTCAATTTATGAAGGTGCTGTAAACTGAATCTTTATATATATTATATAGTAATTGTACAATACTGTTGTATTATGTACATGCAACTTATGAAAAAAAATAATACCAATTTAATTGATTTAAACAAATTTACCGTCAACTACAGAAGCTGCATCCATATCTATAGCGTCCGCCATGTTTTCTCACAGACACACCTCTAACTCAAAAACTCTGGGCTCATTCTCACTCATAATTATGACTTCGTGTTGGCATTCATGTGCATGTAACTTGTAAATGTGATCTTTCCAACATGACTTGAACATACCCTTAGTCAAATTGATTTAAAGGTATAGATCACCCAAAATTGAAAATTTGGTCCCTTTATATCCAACTTCTTTGTCCTTTTTGGAGCTTGTGGTCACTATTTTCATTTTTGGATGAATTATTCCTTTAACTCTTTCTGAGGCTGTACCAAAATCTTCTCTCACCTCCACAATGATGGCAATGACTAGAACTTTGTTGGTGCTGAGGCCGGCTTCCTGTGTGAATTCCTTCACACGTGGGGACAGAAGCAACAGCCAGCAGTTAGACATGACCGAGATGAAGCTCAGCACCTCAAACGCTGGCTGTAAAACAAGACAAAGACACACGTTAGGACTTGCAGTATCATTTAAAACATCCTTACATGAAGTACAGATTTCTGACCTGCCATACTCCCATGTTGGCCACAGGGGCAGAAAAGGGCTTGTTGAAGAGCTTGCAGAGCTTGTAGGCATCTGTGCGGATCTCTGTGAGGTTGTTGAGCAGTAACAGAGGGGCAGTGAGAGGATAGACGCAAGAGAAAAGACTCAAGTAGCCAAACTGAACAAGCAGCTCGATGTACTCAGCAAACAGCCCCTTAAGAGGAACAGGATTGAGAATTTAAGGAAAATGCAATTCTTGTATTCTTCATATTTGAGCATATTTGATTGCTACTCACTGGAAAAACTGGCAGGCTGCCCTGAGCCTGAAGATGGTCCACCTCTGGATCATCCTCCTTCAGGTTCCTGTCTCCAGATGTGAGGAAACGGTCCACCAGGAAAGGAACCACCACCTCAGTGAACTGATTCACTACCTGGGTCACGATCAGAAGAGAGGCCAGTCTCTGCGGACGAAATCAAGGGTATTGTGTTAAGAAGTGTTGTTAAGATTGTATGCAAGAGTAAGGAAATTCTCACCTTGCGCAGTAGAGGCATGTCCTCCTTGAAGAAGGCAATGTGGAACAGCACAGCAAAGTTGTTGAAAAAGGTGAACTGAATGAGAAAGAGAGACAGATAAGGCAAATTGGACATTTTCATTTAGTCCTACAGAAAATTCCGGTCTGGACAAAAATACGCTTGAGATTTTTGAGGTATAACATCTGCAATGATGTACAGACTAACAGGTCCTTTTTCATGGAAGGAAATAAAGGGGAGGTAGAAAAAAGAAGATCATGTGGATATAATAGAGAACTATAAAACTCACCACGAGGACTTTGGTCGTATGATGATAGTCAAAAGATGATTCCTCCCTATGATTTTCTGAAAGGAGAGAGAGTTATTTTTTCTCTTTCGTAAAATTTATTTTAATTCAAGAATATTTACTCAAAAAGTCACAGAAAAAATGACATCATCAGTATATCATATTTATATTATAATTTATAATATAATAATTTATTATGTATAACAAAAAATATACATTTTTTTGGTGATATCACTTTGGTGGTATGATAGTCAAAAGATCCCTATAATTTCTGAAAAGAGAGAGAATGCTTTGTTTTCTATTTCCTATAATTTCATTTTTGTTTATTTTCTTATATATTTTTTTTATTATTTTATTTTAATTCAAAGAATATTTACTCAAACAGTCACAGAAAATGACATCATCAGTATATCATATTTATAATATTATAATTTATTATGCATAACATATGTTCATATATATATATATAATAAATTTGTATTATTTACAGAATATTTGTATTATTTACAAATATTATGTAAATAATAAAAAATTATATATATATATATATATGTGAACATATATTATTTATATTAACATATATTATTATTTAATTTATATATTATAATACATTTTCATTATTTACATTTATTATTATTTAAATAATACAAATATTCTGTGAATTTATATATGTATATATTAATTAATTTTAATATATATATATATATATAATTTTTTTTTTTTTTAAAGACTTATTTTTGCCATTTTTGCCTTTATTATGATAGGACAGTGATTAGACAGGAAGCGAAGTGGGAGAGAGAGAGAGGGACGGGATCGGGAAAGGACCACGAGCCGGGACTCAAACTCGCGTCGCCCGAAGCGCATTGGCGCTACATGTCGGCGCGCTGCCCATGAGGCCATCGCGCCTATATATATATATTTATTATAATTAATTTTTATTATTAATTTTTAATTTAATTAATTTTTATTATTTACAGAATATTTACTCAACAGTCACTGGTGTCCAATATATTCTATTTATGATATACTAATGATAGCATATTTTAATATTTTGCTAAATATGAAAATATGATCTCATCAGTATATCACATTCATATTATAATTTATAATTTATATTATATAGATAAATAGATATAGATATAGATATATACCATGGTTAATTGGGATTGGCTGACTGGCAAGTTTTGAGTAGTTTTGTGTCTCTCAACATTATAATCAGGTTTTCTGTCGTTTTCCCTAATCCTGATTACCTGATTCTGTTAGCCGCAGGGCCACGTTACGATATATATTACCCAGCACATTGGTGTAGACAATATGGGCTATAGAAGGGAGGTAGAGCAAGACTGCTGTGAAGTATGATCCAGATCCTTTGTGCCAGTTTGAGACCAGGCGCTCACAGAAATAGAAACCTGCCATCCCCATGACCACCAGACCCAAAAACACCCCAACCACGGGCACTGACACCAGACCCATCCTAAGCCTCCTCTTCCATTCGGGAAACAGCGGCTCCAGTCTGCCTGTGACCGGATTGGTGCCGAGTTCTCCATGGAAACCTGGTCGGGGCTCTTGGAATTGTTCGGCTAAATTGAAAGTGCCCCAGCGATAGGATAAAGACGCACTCCTCCTCTTCCACATCTCCATGAATATTGTGGACCACAGCATGCTGAAGACTGCCTGCACCATGTAGGAGCTGACTGAAGGCTGGTCATCATCGTCCTTTGGTGGTGTCGGCTCACTGTCAGTTTTATTTCCACTGGAGAAGTTGGCACTTGGGAGGAAAAAGGTGATGAAGAGGCCCAGAATGGCTGGAGGAAACAATGACAAAGTGTAGAAGTCCAAGAAGCTGAAATAATAGGCTATAGTGCCACCAAAATAAGCATGGATGGAGTCTGTAGAGAGAAAGAATGACTTATTAGTGTTATAATAATAAAATTATTTTAATATATAAAAATATGAATTAAAATACAATATTAAGCTAACTACAACCAAAGCTAAATTAAGAAGCTTAAGTTAATCTAAGCATCACATGGCTTTGCACCATAACAGTATATGTAAATGCATGCAAATATTACACATTAAAATTAATACCTAAAATATGAATAGTTATACTATATTATTATTACTTTATTTTTATATTTGCATATTCATTATATAAAAATTATATAATACATTTATGAGCTTTAGTCAAATGACTTCATAAAGTTTTATTAGTGCCACCATGATGCCCATTAAAATGGAATAAATGGTCCTGAACAAAAGATAATTGTGTTTAATTTAAATACTGGATGGGTTGAAAAAGAATGCATAATAAATGTCTGATTAGTTATGTCATGTGAATGTGTGTGTTTGTACCTAAAGGCTGCCCCCACAGACTCTTCTGAGAGTACCACTGCTTCCCCAGAGCTGTCAGAAGCTTCTGCTCATGTAGGGGAGTGACGTTACGGATCACGCCTGCTTTCTCCAGCTTCTGTACTGCAGCACAGAGAGAGAGAGGGATGGATGGATGGATGGATAGATGGATAGATAGATAGATAGATAGATAGATAGATAGATAGATGGATGAAGGGGGCATAGCATTGTGAGTCTAAGCTGCATGCAGTGACTAAGCAGTTCAGAGAGAGAGGAGAGTGCAGCCTATTGGCTACTCATGGAACTGCATGCTTTGAATAGAAAACTAGCATAATGTTTACTACTGTACACTGTATAGTGTATGCTGTTTTATAAAAGTATAGTATGTACCTGATATTCAAATAACATTGTTGGAATTAAAAAGAGGTATTTCATATTTTATTAAGAATGTTGCAATTTTTGGCAGTCCAATCAAATAATGAGTCAATCACAGGCTGCATTCGAAATCGCATATTTCCCTACTATATAGTAGGTGAAAAACAGAATGTGACAAAAGAAGTATGTCCGAATTCCCAGTACTCATAAAAGAGTAGACAAAAAGTACCTGGATGACCTACTACTGAAGTGTGCATACGATGGACACTTTACTCTCACATGAGGCCATGGGAAATGGTTTGTAAATGGTAGTGAAACGACGCAAATGACACTGGTAGGTCACATGATAATGATAACATGGCGAATGTAGTACATCTGGACTACATTCATACTACACACATATATAGAACATTATTTTTTAGTGCTCGACAAGTAAGTACTAATTTAAAATAAGCACCTACTCAAGAGAGTGTGGGATTTCGGACGCAGACAGAGTTGATATAGTTTCTCGGTAATTCGTTACATCATGCATGGTCAAGTTGTGTGCACTGCATTTAGGGATATTGTATACTATACAGCCAGTTATTATCTTTACATTTTTAATTGTATTTTATGCAAAAATGTCTTACATTTTGTCATTCCAAGAAGGTGAAAAATATACACATGCACATACACATACTCACAGATGCTCTCTCTGGCTTTCAACTTCCCCTTGGGTGTTGGGATTCCTGGGATACGCTGGTCCTCCATGGCTCTCATGGAATCCAATTGATATTTGATGATGTACTGCCTCTCTGCCAGCGTCAGGAACTTCTGCATGTCATCTGCAGAAAGAGTGAAATAACAATGAATTTTTGGTGATAACATTAGCCAGATGCTAACGTTTACATGCTAATAAAGACACTGTAAAATGTTACCAAAACAAAATAGTTAAAAGTATTCACCCCAGTGAAGAACATACTTTTAGCGCATAGTAGAAATATGCAAAATGAGATGGAGGTATCTTGAGTGTATTATTTCATTTATTGTGTACCGTGTCCTCCTCACCAATGTTGCAAAAGTTGTCGCAGTCATCAAAGGAGAAGGCCGTCATGTTTCCATCCTGGTAGGTTTTGCAGAGGCCAAGGTCCTCAGTCACCCTAAGAAGGGTACAGCGAGGGGCCGCCACAACTATCATGTCCCCTTTCATGTCCTCTCCGGGGTGAACTAACAGTTGAGCCCCTAAACAACAAGGAAGAAGGTTAGTGAGTTTTAAAAGTTTTTTATTTTGTTATTATATAAGGAATAATCGACGATCGTTGAATTTTAAATTATTAATTTAATAATTAATTATTATAAAAATAATGCACACCCAAGGTGGCAATGCGGTTGTGAATCGTTTGTCAGTTGTTGTTGTTTTGTTTTGTTTTTTTGTTTTTAAAACACTTTTGTGTGGGACTAATTTCTTACGCATCTCATCCCAAGCTTCCATTGCTAATTCCAAAACGTCATTTTAGAGCTTGTAACGGAGGTTTGAGCCATTGATATGTAGTTATTGGAGATTGATTGATTGAGTCTGTAGGGCTTTTCACACTTGAAATAGTTAACCCTGGGTCATTCTAAACCCCAGGTAAATGGAACCCTGGGTTATCTTGCTTCATGTTTCACACTGCTCATAATTTATCCAGGGTTAACAATTAATCCTGGGTATTCATAAGCTGATGTTTCACATTGTACATTCCTAAACCCTGGTTAACGTTAACTCTAGCATTGCGCATCCTCGTATTGCTGACTATCGAGTTTATACTGAATGAACATTTCGGACTATACAGTAAAGGTAAGAATGAAACAGTCTCTTCTTCACTCAAACTGTCGCATTTTCTGTCATCATTTGACATTTTTCCTCACAAATGCTAAATTTACTGTTTAATGTGCAGTGTTTCCGTGACTGTCCAAAGCAAGCAAATATATTACGCGATTGGTTATCTGTTGCTAAGCTTCTAGCTGCAACGTAACATTCTAACACCGCATCGTCTCACACTGTACAAGTTTGGCACCGCAATGCAGGGATAACACCGCAAAAGCGGTGCTAACCCTGCTCCGGAGCAAGGTTTCTTAACCCTGGGTAAAAAGCGGTGCTTACCCCACTTCTAAATTACAAAGTGTGAAACGTTCCTTTACCCAGGGTTAAAAGCGGTGTTTAGAACGACGATAACCCGGGATTGAGCGCACTGTGAAAAGCCGTGTCTCTCAACATTGTTCGTCATCAGCGTCTCTACTGTAAACTGTAAGTATAACTGCTTCCAAAACACCGAAATATCATGTAGTTTTGCAGACGTGTCACGTGAAACTAATTTATTAAGGCGCAGGGCAACACTGACAACAAGTTTCTGTGCGTGAGAATATGAAAAAGTGTTCTTCTCACCTCCAGCCTTCACAGGTGCAGATATCATGGACATGATCCACTGTTTGGTGATGGGCTGGACGCTCTCAGCCAGCTGGATCAGAACCAAAGGCTCTATGTGGCTGGAGATACAGCAGGGACAACTGACCCGGGACCAGGAGCTGGGCCCTGTCACCTTAGTCAGGGATGAAGATCCCTCTTGTGGTTCCTTCTGGGACGTCATGGTGTCCCTGTGGAACTGTAACCCATGAGAGAGAGTATATCTGTTTTTCTTTTTCTTTTAGATGTATCTCACTGTGTTCTTCATCTGTATATTTCATAATAGTCTGCATTTTCCAAGTGTTGAGTACAAAAAAGGACCTGAAACCTTAATATTATGATTAATTATTATAATAATATTATTATTAAAACTATATAAGCTATAATATTATTATTAAATATTATAATAATAAATACAACAGTAGATTTATTTATTATTTATATATTAATAATATATTCTATTTTAACATATACAAATACATTTATTATATTTAAAGTTTATTCAATTTTTAAAAAATTAAAAATCAGTATTGGGTCATAAAAATACTTAAAAATAGTTTTTTTACATTAAAGTGCATATTGATAAAATAATCAAAAAAATTATGACAGTTGTGTGACTTTAATTGTTAGATATAGTCGAAAAGGTCAAGACCTCTGAGGACAAAATCACAATTTTAAAGGAGGTATACTGACATTTGCACAAGCTACTTTTCATGTTAGGTTCATTTTATATCATATTATAGTTAATCAAACATTTCTAATAGTTTTCACAACAACAAAAACATTAGATTTGTCCCTCTAATGCTTTAAAAACATCTTGAGTCATTCGTGGAAAGTGGCTATAAAGAGTGTCTATAAAGATTAAACAATTTTTACAACTGAGCCAAAGGTTTAAAGTCAAAACTATATAGGCTATAAATATAACAGGCAAATAAAGAGGCATATGGAAATAATACATACATCTACAGTTCATTCAAATCACCTGCAGTAAATGCAAACACGTGAGAGTGAGCTAGCAGATATCTGGCTTCCTGAAATCCTAGACAACAGACAAGCTTAAACAAAACAAAACATCCTTTTACAGTGTCCACAAACATCATGTATTAAACTACATAATTCAAGCTAATAGAGCGCTTCAGGTAGGTTACTAGAGAGAAAAGTAGCATTACTTAAGGACTGAATGCACCAAGTGCTGTCAAATAAGGTCACATCCTCCGTTTATAGCCTTTGTTTACAAAGCTAAAATGACAAAAGTTGTACGTTCAACTCAGATGAGAGTGAAACTAAAAAATAAACAGGAAGAAAGCAAGTTACAGAGCGAGAGAGGATACGTCACAGAGACATAGATGGAAATAAAACGTTTCTGCAGGCTACCTGTCAACGGCAGGACCTTCTCTCGGAGCTCTTGTGAGTGTTGTTGATGTTCACACCCCCTCCAATGTGCTGTTTGAAACAAACTGAAGTGTGAAAACTCACATACTGACTGTACAAAACACTTCAAGGATGTGTTGTTGACCACACTCACCCTGTACAGAGTCAGTCCATTCGCTGGTTTACTAAGAGAGAACAGGAATGCAGCTGAACGTTTCTCCTCCCAGCCTTTAGGGTGTGGAAGGACATTTTCATTTTTTTCTGATGGTGAATGCGCTTCTGCTGTCTGTGCACATCTGGGTCCTATTGCCTGCCATGTTTGTTTTTGAAAATAGCATGTGGCTAGTTTGTAAGATACTTATTACAGTATGTCATATGATGGAAAATATAACCAATGCACAGTGTATTATCTATGATTATGTGCAGTGGACTACAAGGGGTAATTTAGTTTCAAATTTTCTAATTTATTTTTCTAATTTCTAATACATTATACAATTATTATTATAACTTTTAAATATATTTACACTATAAATATATTTTATAATATATTATAATTCACTATCTATGTAGCAAAACTAAAAATAATTTGTGGACATTTTTCAGTCTTTTTTGTTTTAGTATTTTAAAACTATTATAAAATTAATATAATATAATTAATATAATTTAAATGTTTTTATAATAAATAATTTTGTATAATATAAAATATACATTACACATCATAAATATTTTATTATAATGTATAAATATATTAACACAATATAAATATATTGTATCATATATTATAATTCACTATCTAAAAAAATAAAATTAATTTGTGGTCATTTTCTATTTAATTTTAGTTTAAGTTTAATTTTTCAATCATTTATTTCGTATTTTACAACTACAATTAATATTATAAAATTAATTAATTTAACTGATAATTTAAATATTTTTATAATAATACCATATTATTTTTTATTTTATGATCTAAAATGTATATTATATATCATAAATATATAATAGACAAATATATTTGCATGCTATAAATATATTTTATAATATATATTATATAAATCAATAATTATAAAAATGTAACAAAAATAATTTTATAATTTTATAAATTTAATTTTAGTTACATTTTTCAGTCACTTATTTATTTATTTATGTATGTATGTTTGTTTTAGTATTTTACAACTGCAATTAATAAATTAATAAATTATACTGATATCATTTAAATGTTTTTATAATAAATAATACTATCTTATTTTATAACCTAAAATATTATACATTATAAATATATTATTATGTAATAAATATATTCACACACTTTGAATATATTTTATAATATATTAAACAAAAATAAAATTAATTTGTGGTCATTTTCTATTTAATTTTAGTTTTCATTAACACTAGACACTTCTAGCACGGTTTTATAGTTGAATTGAACTCATTTCATAATTGATCAACTTTACACAGTTATTGAACTAACCTAAATCAATACTGAACTGACTTCAGCTGAATAATGACAAGTCTTGTCTTTTTAGAGCTGCTTTATAGCAGAATTGAATTCTGTTTGCATCACTAATCATTATTTTCCTCATTAAAGCTGCTTTGAAACAATCTGTATTGTATAAAGTGCTATAAATAAAGGTGACTGACTTGACTAGCATATTCACTGTAATATCTTCATTAATTCACTTACTTTTCAAAGCAGGACTTAGCTAAATGAGACAGTAGTAACATGGCATTTACATTTACAAATGATTACACTATTGCTATCCTGGAAATGTGCTCACTCATTTAGAAGCTTGAAGGATCCGGCAGTTTCCATTGTTATTTCACTACTGAAACCACTGAATGGGTGGTGACATAAAGGTGGATGAACAGGATTGTTGGCTTTGTAAATACATTCATGCAAATGATCAGAAAAGCTAACAGTTGGCAACTCTTTCTGTACATATAGTTATTCAAAACGAATGAACAAAGCTGGGCACTGACACTGACTGAAGACTGGAGTAATGATGCTGAAAATTCAGCTTTGCAATCACAGGAATAAATTACATTTTAAAATGCATTCAAATACAAAACATCTATTTTAAATTGTAAAAATATGTCATAATATTACTGTTTTACTATATTTTTGATCAAATAAATGCAGCCTTGGTGAGCAGAAGAGACTTATTTCACCTTTTGAGCGGTACGAATGTTCAGTGACGTCACATAACGGCCAGATTTAAACTGTTTTCGCGCTTAGACGTCACTTATCACAACTATGCAGTGTTTTCAACCACAACATTTTCATTTTAGGTTTCAGACATTTAGATACACATAAGCACTAGCAAAATAATACATTTAGAGTTTTTTAAATACACACTGATGTCTATGGAAGCAGCATAACAATCAATTCAAATATAATTTGCCTGCGTGTTTTATTCATAACAGATACACATCATGTAAGTAACTATAAAGTTTACTCTATTCTTCTCCCAGTTCACCGGCTACTTACTTGCATGTATTTCGGGATAAACTGATTAATTCACGTGCTGTAAATCCGACTGACCCTGCGGTGCAGGCTAAGATGGCGGCGGCCATCTCACGTTATAGATCAAGATCATTTATAAATGTTTTTAAACGACAAAACACACTCACTTACACGTATTTGATGATCGGAAAATCAGATTTTGTGAAGAAGTTTGTTAATATTTTGAATAAAAAAAGAAAAAAACGAAATAAAAGCGATACATCTGTCATACAGTGTTGTTGTGGCTGCGGTGTGTGACAGGACAAGCATTACGCGTCGCCATGGAAACAATAAGGGCAAACGTTCTAAAATAACGGTCGCCTTAGGGCCGTTCACACAGAACGCGTTTTTCTATTCCAATGCGCTACTTTCCCATTGTTTTTCTATGTAAACACGCGCTTGACGGACGTGCATGACCGTTACGCTCGCGTCTCGCGTCTTTTGCAGTGCCTCGCACATGAGCGCCGCGTTTTTAAGACGCCGTGTCAAGTTAAAAGAATTTCAACTTTTACACGCAGCGCCGCTCATCAATGTCAGTTCCAAAACAGTGGACCAATCAGAAGAACTCGGAGGCGGGGCAAGCGTTGCGAGCTTCTGTTTACAGTAGCAAGTTGGCATGACAACTGTTTTATTTGACGGCAACATGGCGGAGGAGGCGCTCATTATTATCTTATTTTCTTTTTTTCCATGTCAAAACTCGTATTTATCAATTCTGCTGTTTGCCTATTTCTGTTATTTCCGTTATTGTCGTTATTGCATCACGTCTCAAAAGCGCGTCTCGAGACCCTCGTGTTTTACGCTGCGCTTTTTTAAAAACCATTCCTGAGCGCCGCGTCTCGCGTTTTTAGACGCAAAGACGCGTTCTGTGTGAATGGCCCCTTAACCCTCAGATGCTCTTCGCGTGTAGGTCAAAAATGACCGAATTTTTTTAATTATTATTTCAGTGAAATTAATGTACTATATTTTAGTTCAATAATGTTTTTTATTTAATATTTTGTATTTTTATGGGATTTTATGGTACTAAATTATATTCACGCTGTAGTTATAATCCATTTATTGACTTTTTGAGCATAGACCTGAAAATGAAATTTCCAACTTAAACTGTCATAAATTTTAAATGTTTAGAGCACAGACTTAATTTTGGTCTCTTTTTAAAGATGACACTTGGCAAATTATTGCTGAAGTGAAAAACGTTTTTAAAAGTTAACTTTAAAAAAAGTTACAGAAGTTACGTTTATTGTTATGAAAAATGCACAAATATACTATTTTAAATTTTTATATGAAATATACATTTAAAAAAAAAAAACATGTTTTACTCTAAAACTGCAAGAAAATCAAAGCCATAAATCTAAACAAGTTTTCCAAATTTGAGCTTGATATCTCAAAAAATGAGCTTTCGGTAAGATTTTGTTTGGCAGCAGTACCAAAAATTTTCACTAGATGAAATTCGTCTCCCATTCATTTCCAATGCGGTCATTTTTGACCACGAGGAGCACAAGGTTGACTTTTTTTTCAGGACCATTTAACCTTTTCGAATCATGTCCATGATCTTTTTTTTTTTGTTCACAAAGCAAGTGCCAGAACCTTGACCAAGTTTCGCACCATTCCGATGAAGTAAAAAAATCTTAAAAAAAAAAAAAAAACGTAAAATTTTTTGGGTTTTAAAAAAAAAAAAAAAAAAAAAAAAATCTCACCCTGGGGGGGTCAGTTAGAATATTTTAAATTTACGCATGAAAGGGTTCAAAAACATTATAAATCTTACCAACTCCAAACTTAAATGGTAGTATATATGTACATATAATATAACACATTTAGTCAGGATATTACATTGAAAATAACTTTCACATTGTTTTTTTATGCATGTTTTCCTCTTCTAAAAAAAATCTAATGGCTAATAAAAAAACAATCCAAGTAAAAACACCACAAGATTTCCTCAGAAATATACATAAGTTTATTTACAAATACATTTGCATTTGCATAGAAATTTAAAAATCCAAAATAAAAATACATAGTAGTAAACAGATTTATTAGAGGCATCTGTAGCTAAAAAATTTATCTGAATTAAAAGCTCCCATTGTGATTACAAGTAAACAGATAAATATACATCTCTGTTGACTTGCTTCAACTGAAAGCATTCTCCTATGACATGGGATCTGTCCATGTAAGCTCAGGAGGGCGTCACAGTTACAAAATAAATCAAAATTCATTACAATGTCCATTTGCATTTTATTAGTTTCGTTGTGCCATTCAATCACGGTTTGAAGAAAAACCCTATTCAAACGTCCTTCCATGACTTTGGCTGAAACGTTCAACCAATTATGCGATCTAATTGGTTAGGAAGGAGCAGAAAGGTAAGGAAAGGCACATCGGGATCATTTTCCTTAAATATATTATATATATTTAATCTTTATCTCTATATATATATATTCAAGAACAAACCAGGATACGGTGGCCTCTTACAAAGAAATTAGGAAATTGATGAACGTACCACCACTGAAACATTAATTACGCTCAAAATGACTGTATGAAGATGGGTTAAATGTGGCAACAGCTTTTTTTCTGGGAATTTCCCAGAATTCCAACATCATTAAACAGTGTCAAGACAAAGGCAGGGGTTAAAACGAGCAGGGAAACAATACAAAAGTGTCCAAAATCTGCCGTATGAACAGATGAGAGATCAGCCGAGGATGTTCTCGCTCTCCTGACGCCTGGTCAGATGCAACAGATCGTCACACCAGATGGAATGGTTGCGCCGGCTAGATCTACAACGACGACAGAGGATTTCTATAGACCCTCCACCCTATGACAGGCAACCCTCACCGACAGGAGAGGCTCGTGCACCCCGCTTCATGCCCTCACCACCAGTTCAAAGTGCATAATCGTCCCCGTGTGTTAGTCAGGAGAACCAAAAGCCAGCTTCAATCCTCAATAACTTAATATCTCACTGGATATGTAACATATTACTCGAGGAGCAGCTTGTGGCGTCCTCCGGATCACGATATTAGTAAGTCAATTGGCAAAAAACACCTCAAAGTGGGTGAGATGAGACAGAAAAGCAAGATCACCAGAGCCTACAGGGTTAAAATGAGCAGCATGAAATGTCATAACGAGGGCGGAGCAAAGTTTTGACAGACAGTGATGATCTGTAAGCAGTTGCAAAATCAACACTGAGAAGAATTAAAGCGTCTGAGACTTTCCTGAGATTTCCTTAATGACAATGGTTCACGTGGCCACCTTAAGGACCTCCTTCTGCTAGCCTTCAGCGTCTTAACACTACAACTATGAATTAATTTCCACTTGCACCTTCACACACCGTCCCACACTTACCAGGCTCTGTCTATACCTCTCCTAACATTACATGGATGGGCAAAAACTGAGTTTGACATTGTGGTGCCTCTAATAAAAGACATTTACAGATTTCATCCAACGCTTGATTCGTCAGTACATTCATACACAGTATATAAATATTTATATAGCTTGACATTCGGTGATTCTTTATGTTTCAGGCACTCCCCCTTCTCAGAAAATTGATGATGATGATGATGATGATGATGATGATGAAGAAGAACCTAAGACTATAGCTGGTAGCAGCAGCAGGGTAAGACAGTGTATCTAACATGGTGACAGAAGGAGAATGCAGAAGGGAGAGGCTTATGGGAGTTTGTTGGGGGCATTTTGATTTGGTCATTGTGGCTAAAAAGGGATCTTCTAAAACGTCTGCTCTGGGATGACTGTGTTGAAGGGGTGGTCCCAGAATGTGGTGGTGATTCCAAAACCTGGAGAAAACAGAATAAACAGAAGCTTTTTAAAAAGGAGATAAAACAGTTCAAAAAGCAGGTTAAATGTAATAAATAAAATTAAATATTTATATAGTATATATTTAATATATATACTATATAGTAACTACTATATAGTTATATAGTAAATATTATACAATAAATACTAATATTTAATATTAACTCTTTCCCTGCCAGCATCTTTATTAAAAAAAAAAAAAAAAAAAAAAAAAAAAAAGATTCTATACTCTTTCAGAAGATGCTTAATTGCGCCCCCTACCGTATAATGGTAAAAAAACACTGAAAGCCAGAAAATTCCATCAATGGCTGGAAAGAGTTAATCTATTTATAAATATTATATAATGACCCAGGACCACAAAAACAGTTATACGGGTCAATTTTTTGGCCGAGATACAAATATTTGAAAATCTGGAATCTGAGGGTGCAACAAAAAAAAAAAAAAAAAAAAAATTTTAAGTTATCCAAATGAAGTCCTTAGCAACGCATATCCACTCACAAAAATAATTTTTTTTATATATTTACAGTAGGAAATTTACTAAATATCTTTATGGAACATGATCTTTACTTAATATCCTAATGATTTTTGGCATAAAAGAAAAATCGATAATTTTGACCGATACAGTGTATTGTTGGCTATTGCTACAAATATACCTGTGTGACTTATGACTGGTTTTGTATATATATAAAATTTATATTACTATATATACCTTGTTCACAATATATATACTGTAGACTACATATATATTTTATTTATGTATTTTTATACATATAACTTTTATAAAAAATATATAATTTGGTATTTATATACAAAATGTAAAGTGATACATTTTGTTTTATTTTAAAAGTGTGTAATTTCAGTAACACTAGCATCATAACATAAAATGTAGAAATATTGACGTTTCAAGCAGGTTTTTAAACACTCTCCTCATCTTCCACTAGATGGCCAATCAGTAATTAAACTCAAGCCATTGGTTGATCCAAAGTTTTGATGCAAGGACTGGTTGGGACATTTACACTTTTTAGGGATTTGCCCAAATGGATTATTTATAGTTGACTCTGTCAGTTAAACTTGGATGGTAGAAAGTATTAAAGTAATAAAAAAAAATTAAAAAAAATAGTAGTAAATAGTAAAAAAAAAAGTCAATGACTCTTTTCTGTATATAAGGTTATAGTAAATTACTATTATTATTATTTAAAATGTAAACTTTTAAACATTTTATTTACTTTAACTGGTCTTAACCTGCATAAAAAACAGCCACTTTATCCACTATTTTGTAGAGATGCCTGGTGTCTCAAAATATCATGTCCTCACCTGCCCTCTGGTGTTCAAAGTGGTGTTTGACATGGTACGCTTTCAGCCCATACAAGTAAGAGCCTTTCCGTGGTGAGCCGTAGTGCAGGTAGTAGTGGATCATGTCGTAGACCACATATCCACACAGACCCCCAACGAACAGGGAGGTTCCCAAACCCTCAGACATCAGCTGCATGAGTATCAGGTAAAACGCGCCAACGACGATGGCGGCCAGACTCGGAGGAAACACCAGACGAGAGCCGTCAAACGGAGACTGATGGGTAAGAAAAGAGAGTTTGGTTGGTTTCATCAATAGCCCCTTTCACACATACAGTCTTTACTGCTAAATTATCAATAATAGACCATGTGTGAACAGGACCTTTTCAAAAATACCAGTAAATTGGTTATGGCAAGTTATAACATTACCAGTAAATTACCGTTATGAGGCTTGTGTGTGAACAAAGAATGAAGATTACCGGTATGAGCATGTATGAAGTCAGCTGATGTAAGAAGTCTGCTTTGGACAATCATAAAGTTCTTATGGAGATGACGTGATTATTCCATGCTGTTTACAGTAAGCTCTGCTGCTTTTTAATAGTTTTTCTATGTAAATATGCACTAGATGGACATCTTTGACCGTTGCTCAACGTCTTGCAGCTCGAGACCCTGCCTTCTTTTCTATTCATCAGCGCTGCGGCTCTGCAGTTGGATACTATTATGTGTGTCTCATGTTTTTAAGAGAAAAAATACTTTCTGTGTGACTCAGAAGTAAAAAATGTCAAATTGAACTGTCAAATTGAAAATGCGGGCAAATGAAGACAAATGAAGTCATTTCCGATGACTGACATCACAGAATTTACCAGTATTTTGGTGCTGTTGCGTGAACGGTCTCTTAACGATAAAAAGCCATATTTATGTAAACAAACAGCATATTTGTGTATTAACTGGTAAAGTCATTCTGATAATTTTACAGTAATTTACTGGGATTGCTATGTGAAAGGAGCTAATGATGTAAATTCATCTGCTCAATGAATTTTAAATGAATCTCAGGTATTGAACAAAATCACACACCTTGTGGTGCTGACCGTGCAACAGGAAGTGCAGTGTGATGAGGTAATAATTGTGGGCGGGTGGGCGCATGTGGAAGACAAAGCGATGGATGCAGTATTCGATGAACGACCACAGAAACATGCCAAGCATGAAGATGAACGGAAAGCTGTACTTGTGGACCAGAATGGAGTAGTCTAAAAATGATAAATAAAAGTATGAAACATACACATTAGGACATTTTTGGCAAAATAACAATCCTTCACTACGATAATTCAAAGTGTTGCATGTATAAATATCATTGTCGTCAACTAAAACTAAACTCTTAAAAATAGTGGTTACACTTTATTTCAATAGTCCACTTTAACCAACTATAAATAACTTTGCAACTACATGTCAAAACACACTTTCCACACACCTGATGTAATAAACAGTCTTGTCCTCTCTTGTGCCAATAGCGCATAGCAGTACCAGCTCAGATAGATAACCAAAGGCATCCACACAATTGGCACCATGTACCTGCAAACACACACAGAAAAGTTCAAGTATATGTTAATTAACCGGCACACACATCGCGTAGCAGCTCAAGTAGCACAAAACTGCTACTAATGTACAATGTTTAGCTTGACTAAGCAAAAACAAGCAGGCAGATATCATAAATCCTGTATTTTGATCTCTCTTACCATGAAGTCTTTGTGTTGGCCTCGAAAAAGTCATTCCCGAACAGTCTGATTGGTCTGTCCACTGGCTGATGGACCCATGTGTCATATTTCTCTCCAAGGTATCCGACCTGCCAGGCCAGTGGCTTCCGCCAGTCCACCAGATCCTGTATGGACAATGAAATAAATCCAATTATTATTTCAATTGATAGCAGTGTTATTTTGGTATTATTTATATACCGTTATAGTATGGTGAATGTGATTTCACCAAGTACAACATGTTCCTGGTTCAACATCTTTGTTGATCCTTGAACAACATTCCAGTCAACCAATCAGATTTGAGGGACAAATTTTCAGTTTATGTCAAGTTTAGGCTTACAACCAGGGTTAGTTGCTTCTACATCAGTGTTATTCATCTATCATTTCCCTCTGATTTTATAACTTATGGGTAGGGTTAGATTTAGGGGTAGTGATATGATTAGGACTAAATTTTCAGACAGGAATGCTGTTCCAGGATCAACAAATTATGTTATCCAGGAACATGTCTTACTTGGCTTTTGTAATTTTTATTAGTTTTTTTAATATTTCTATTTAGCTTTAATTTATTTTTCAGTTTTACTTTTAGTAATATTAGTCCTTAAGCTTATTTATTACAGGAACATTTCTAATTCCAATATATATATATATATATATATATATATATATATATATATATATATATATATATATATATAAAATTATTATTATTATTATTATTATTATTATTTCTAACCTAATATTTATGATTTTATTTCAGCTTTCAATTACCAAAAACATAAGTCATTTAGATAACAATAACAACACTGACTGATGGTAATTTAGATTTTTTTTTATACTAGATTTCCATCTTATTTGAAATTCATTTGTAATATCAGTTTTTAACTGTAATGTTTATCTGTGATGTTTTTTAAAAAAATGACAGATGATAATATAACCAAAATTAACAAATTTTAACTGATTTGATAATTTTTGTGTAAAACTTTAACGTATTATTAATAATTTAATAATAATTAAATAATAATTTTGTCATGTCAAAATTAACTTCATACTGACACCCTTATGTAAGTTAACTAGCATAGCAATGACTAACTACACTTTATTATTATTCTGTAAGGAGTCCTGTTCATTTTTCTGCCATTTCGTAGATAATCACTTTTGTACACTTCAATTAAAATAAAACAAGCATTTCTGAAAAAAGTTAACAGAGTTCAGAAGGAATTGCGTAGCACGAATGTTAGCTGTCAATAATGTTAGTTTGCTGAATCAGTTGTCTGTTCCATGTTTATGGTGCAAACTTTGACCAGATGCTTTTCCTACTTTCTCCACTAGGGGTCCCTATAACAGTATAAAGCAGAGGTGGTGGGCGTGTCTAAGACAGCATAGTTAATATTCGCCCAAGACCCATAGGGAGCGACAACTCACCAAGATTCAAAGACAGGACGCAGAGGCCTTGAACTCAAGGTGGGTTGAACCTGGAGTGATAGACGCCTATTTATGTATTATAAAACTACAGGCTGACATTATTACTCACACACATTTCAGTAGTCATGTGCATATTAACAACTAGTCATAAAGTACAAAAGGTCATCGCATTTCAATTACATTATCTAGGGGCTGCTTCAAAAAAAAAAAAAAAAAAAAAAAAAAAGAAGCTTTATCATAGATCTGGTTCCCTCAGTGTCATTTCTAGTTAGTATTACGTGACAATACCAAGTAAGACTTCACATAACCACCCACTTTATTTACTGCTGTTTTGAAGAATTTGGAGGACAGACAAAGTATTCAGGTTTAATTCTAGGAAATGTGTCACATCATCAATAGGTGCACGTTGGGACAAATTAACGCCTTTTCCTTCACAGCAACGCTGGAATGAATCTGAGTGCAGCAATAAACCAGTGCAGAGACCACATTCCTGTCATAATGAACCCAGAAATCTGGTCTGGACTGGTTGCCTATCCTGTCTGATGTACAAGTTTCATTACGGCATTAATTACGGTTTTGGTTGTTATGCCTAAGCCTGATGCACAGGTTACCTTTGGCCTGTAGGGTAACACGTGAGGCTGAACAATGGTTTAGTGAGAATAATTAACAGGTTAATCTCACTCAGAAATGTTCAGGTGGGTCATATTTTTACTGTAAAATCAAAAGAAATAAAACAATTTAAACTTTTTAACTTTTTATAAAATACAATTTTATATATATATTATATATATATATATATATATATATATATATATATATATATATATAGGTCATTGACGAATAAGGTTTTTAAAAGTGTAAAAAAACATAATTGAGATATAATTAAGTTTTATTTAGTGTTAACAATGAGATTGTTTTATTTTTTTAAAATAAATTAACACTGCTTTTGTCATTTTTTACAAGATGGACAAAAAAAGTCATTCGGTTTAACAAAAATTCCAGTTTTACCGAATGACACTTTTTGGTTATACCGAATGACGATATTTTCAAACAACGCTAACAGGCTAAAATCTAGCTAGCTAGTTAGCTTGCTAGCTAGCTAGCAAAAGGACAATCAAACATTTTATATTTAGAATAAGTTTTTAAAATATTACAACATTTTCCATGTTTTATAGCAGTTGTACCGAATGACCTGATGTTTCAGGACATGCGTATAAGCAAGTGAAAACATGAATTTTTCAAATAGTTAAGAGAGAGTTATGCCTTGTCCAAATACCCACACTTGCGGTCTTGGCCAATTGAGAGCTCGTGCACGCGACAGAAGTAAGAGCGCAAGACTGTCCCATGTCTTAAAAATGCCCAAGTGCAGTGCCCTTAATGCACACTAAAACCACACTACCTTGAATACCGCTTCTGAGCGGTATTCGAGGCTAAGCATATCCCATCATGCATTATGTTCGGGATCTCACATGCCCCGAAATCGTGAGATGTCAAGGAAAACATACGACCAAGTTAAATTAATTATATATTACATATAATTTGGTAGTAAAATATAAAGTGTTGCACATTTTATTGATGCAAAGATGAGTAGGCTATGTGTATTTTGTACATCATTTGCAGCTGCTTTTTATCACTCAAAGAAGCACCACAATTTTAAAATTGTGTCTTGTTAGTTACACAGCGACCACTGAACAGACATTTAGAAGTGTATTTTAAAATGCAAAGTACTGAAAATAATAATTAAAAAAAAAAAAGTTCTGTAAACGCTAGTATTTTTTACAACGCTGTAAGTGTGTCCCATCGGGTAATCAAAAGTTCTACACACACTTAACATCTTCACGCCTACTTGAACACTTGGGCCAAATACAGGAAATACGTCATGTAAGTAGACAAGTGGTCAAGTGCAAAGACCGCAAGTGTGGGTATTTGGACAAGGCTTTAGTAACTTTGCTTCACAACCATGTGGTCCTTTGCAGGTGTCTGAATGATGTCACATCCTGTCACATGATACTGACTGCACGAATTGACCCAAAATGGTCCCTTTATATTGGTTACTCCGAATGACATCAATAAAATTAATTTTTCCGGACATTCTTTCTCATAACAAAGCAAAGACTTCTACACATAATTTTAATGCTGTTTTGCACTATGTTAATATATGATGTTATAAAATCATGCCAGAATAAGAAAATATATACATTTATTACATTTTAAGATATTTTATTCACTAATAAAATGGCTGTATTGGCCTTTGGATGACCTTTTGACACTTCAAAATCTTTAAAATACATTTATATGTAGCAAAATATAATTAAAACGAAAAAGAGATCTAGTTGTACTACCTTACATACTTTGGATGTCATATCTTTTTTGTATTATTAAATATATTAAATATTTGTATTATTAAATATATATATATATATATATATATATATATATATATATATATATATATATATATATATATTTTTTTTTTTTTTTTTTTTTTTTTTTTGATTTAATATTAAACTAAGTATTTAAGCTAAATATTTTTTTCCTTCAGATTTTCTGAAAACAAGTGAATAAGGAAATAATTCTCCATAAGCGCTGTTCACACGTATTCAGGTATTTTTATAACTAGTAGTTGTAATGAATGGTACAGCGTGGTTCTGCAAAGAGGGTCAGTGTTCTCTAGATCGCTGACCCCATGTGTCACATTCAGGGGGTTTGGACCAAACAATCGATGCTTGTGAAAGACCTGCATGCCTCTGATAGAGGACACAGGACATTCACACACAAACAGAGGGAGGGAAGTACATACACTAGCATTTTCACATATCTTGTCATTGTCAGCAAAGTATTTTTTGCATCGTCTTGTGGCATTGTTTAACCACAGAACAAGGAAGCCTTAAAGAGTCAGAATAAATGATAATCGCTGTATAAGAAAGAGAACAACATAAAGTCACCTGCTCTGTTGGGGTTTCACATTGTCGGTGCGAGTGAAAAGAGGAATGGTTGTTTGTGGTTTCCTGTCATATGAACTAAAGCTTCACTTTCAGATGTCAAGCAAACAAATGTGTGGTACAGCGATTAAACGACTGTTTAAAGGAGTATTCTGGGTTTAATACAAGTTCAGCACAATCACTAGCATCTGTGGCATGTTGTTGATTACTACGGAAAGAAATTTTGACCATATGACTGTGTAAAACTCGTAATGTTTGCAGGAAGTCCTGTACATTTAGACTGGTTTAGTGTCACACATCGATCAGATGCATTTCCCATGGGCCGTTCACAGGATGCGTTGCACTGCAGTGCAAAATATTAACTAGGCTAAAACTAAAGTTAGAAAAAAATCTAGATAACCCTTACTGTGACTCAATTTAGAGCTTGTATTTTAATCAGGAATATGCCAGTTTGAAATTCACTTTTCAATACCGTTTCTTCGTCGACTTTGCTGCATTTATTGATGGCTGAGGTTTCTTCTTCTTCTTCTGTGGTGCTTTCTGGTATCTTCTTCCTCTGTCTCAGAGTCTAGAACAGAAGAACAGAAGCAGTTCAGATGAAGCCTAATGATCATGTTTGATGAGATGAGATTCATCTGTGTTCAATTTGTGTTGAGAATTTGCTTGTATTACTGTATATTTGATTCATGGCCTGACACCGAGATAAAAGAACCTGTCTGACAACAGAGGGAAATACCGAGTCGAAGCAAGCAGCATTTGACTGGTCATGTGATCTCAACATGGCAGCCACCATGAAGTGACCTGCTTCATGTAAAAGAAAATAACTTTTATTAGGCTACTAATATGATTGAAGTTATCTTATGTGAGTGTACACGATTTAATTTTTTTAAAGTACTATTTATTTCTGTTTAATTAGCAAAATGTGTTATTACTAAATGCGGGTGGATTTTAGCAGTAGCATGTAACGAACCTACTAGCCACTTTAGCAGGTTGAATTTTATATACAAGTATAATAGGCCTATATACATTTTTCAATTGTAGTCTTTTAAAAAGGCATCTGAAATAATAAAGTGCAATGTAGTGTCAAAAATGTCAATTTTTCGATACATGTCAATACTGAAATATCTGAAATGCTTCCAATACTCATTTTCTGCAGAATAGATACACGATACCAGCTGCGCTTTCCCGCTCTCTCATCTCTTCGACAGTTGACGCACAAACCCGCCTCCCCTCACTCACTAGTTTCATTTGCTCCGGATGACTATTGTTGGTGTTACAGGGCTTGAATTTTGGCGTGGGATTGCACGTATTTCGCATAATTTTACAGATTTCGCAGATTTTGTGCTCACGCCCAAAGTGCGCAAACATAAAGCCACCTCTCAGTATTAAATTGAGTTGTTTTTCGCTGCTTGTTGTGCTTAAACAGTCAAATACACACAAAATAATGTCAAAATGCCAGTCTTGGCGAGTATTCACGTAAGCACAGCCAGTTATGTTTGCATGTGTAAAACGCATGTGTAACTGTATAATGGATCCGTGCGTCAGGTCTTAAAGTGACAGCAGCCTAATATACCTGCAGTCAAATTATGAGATAATATTAAAAATATCTATATGGCAGTTTTTTCCCCCTATGGTATCAATGTCAAAATTGTGGCCAGTGAAAATGCTGAGTGGCTAGTAACTTTGGAAAACCACTTGCCACAGTGGCTGGTTAAAGAATTAGTTAACTTCAGAATTAAAATTTCCTGATAATTTACTCACCCCCATGTCATCCTAAGATGTTTATGTCTTTCTTTCTTCAGTCAAAAAGAAATTATGGTTTTTGAGGAAAACGTTCCAGGATTCCATATAGTGGACTGCAACGGCTACGAACGGGTTAAAGGTCCAAATTGCAGTTTCAATGCAGCTTCTAAGATCCTCTACATGATCTCAGCCGAGGAATAAGGGTCTTATCTAGTGAAACAATCGGTCATTTTCTAAAATAAATAATTTATACACTTTTTAACCACAAATTCTCATCTTGCACTAGCTCTGCAATGCGCCAAGCATTACGTAATAGAAAGGTCACGCGTGACGTAGGTGGAAGTGCCGCGGTAGGGCAAAAAAAAAAAAAAAAACTCCATCTCATTTTGTCCTCAAACTTCAAAACTACTTTTTTTTTGTAAAAGCCGCTTGACTTAGTCTTTGCACATTCGCTTTATAAACACTTGGTACTTCCGCCTACGTCACGCGTGACCTTTCCAATGTCATTACGGATTGCGTGGCGCAACGCAGAGCTAGTGCAAGACGAGCATTTGTGGTTAAAAAGTATATAATTTTTATTTTTTTTAGAAGATGACAGATCGTTTCACTAGATAAGACCCTTATTCCTCGGCTGGGATCGTGTAGAGCCCTTTGAAGCTGCACTGAAACTGCAATTTGGACCTTTAACCCATTTGGTAGCTGTTGAAGTCCACTATATGGAGAAAAATCCTGAAATGTTTTCCTCAAAAACCTTAATTTCTTTTTGACTGAAGAAAGAAAGACATAAACATCTTGGATGACATGTGAGTGAGTAAATTATCAGGAAATTTTAATTCTGAAGTGAACTAATCCTTTAATGTCCAGCCCTGAATATCACTATTAATTAAGAAAATGTATTTTAATTACCGAGTACACCTTTAATGTTAATAATAAGTAATAAAATCTCTCACTGCTATTAATTTACTTCTTTGTTCTTTATTACTGACTTACTTGGATAAATATTTGAAAAACTTGAAGCAATATTTAAGTCGCTGAGAAATACTTGAAGACTGCCTTCCATTGTTTTAATGTAATTTGTCAATAAATGTGTTTTTTTAATTGGGTGTTTTTCAGGTGGTATCAAACTTGACGCTGCAATATATTTTGTGTAAAAGTCGACAAATTATTTAGTAAAGTCCCTTGTAAATCGAAAAATATTAATCAATAAAATAAATACAAGCAAAAACAAAACATTAAATATTGCCAATAAAATAAAATGTACCAATCAGAGATAGTGTACTAGAATAAGACATTCAAATCTAACAGTATAAATTCCAACAATATGACACAGACGTGATAATTAGGCGTTTTCCCAGATAAAACACACACCAACCCTCACTGTCATCATGCCACCACACAAAGTACACAACGCCTTATTCACGTGGTTCACGCATCACAGCACGCATTACATCACACCTCATCCCACAGGACGCAAGGGCTTCTCGTTTCTCCATAGGGTCACAAACACACTGGAACACACCCTTCACAGATGGCTAGGCTGGTGGGACAGGTGAAATATTAAACAGGTCTTGCGTCGAACCATACTATTCTAACGTTAAAGAGGTGATTAACCCTGCCCCCCTTCACACCTGCACACACACAAGTTTTTGTGTTTAATGAGGACTCTCCAAAGACTTTCCATTCTATCCCCTAACCCTTACAGAAAACATTCTACATTTTTACATTATTAAAAAAAACAATTAAGGATGATTTATAAGACGTTTTCCTCATGGGAATCAAAAGGAACGTCAAAAAAAAACAAAAATCAGGTTTTGCGATCCTTGTGGGGACATTTGGGACATTCCCCATAACATAGGGAATACCTCGACCACACGCGCGCGCACTCACACACGTTGGGTTTCCATGTTTTATGGGGACATTCCATAGACATAATGATTTTTATACTGTACAAACTGTATATTCTATCCCCTAAACCTAAACCTACCCATCACAGAAAACTTTAATTTTCAAAAAACATCATTTAGTTTGATTTATAAGCTGTTTTCCTCACGAGGACCAAAAATGTCCCCACAAGGACAAGGATTTTGAATATTGCCATCTTTGTTGGGACATTTTGTCCCCATTACATACAGTATACCTGAAACACACACACACACACACACACACACACACACACACACACCTCCATGGCAACCTAACCCAAGCCGTACGATCTGCCATACTACTGTACCACAAGGCGCTAAACACAGAGGTTGATGGTTGAACTGTTGCTGTTTGTGAAATTGCGTGTGACTGAGGCCTAGGGTTGCAAAGGGACGGAAAGTTTCCGGTAAATTTCCGGAAACTTTCCACAGGATCTTAACCTGGGGAATTTTGGAAATATTCCAATTTGGAAACTTAACAGGAATTTACGGGAATTAATTGGAAATTTTGGGAAATGTATATACATTTATAATATTTATATAAAATGTATCATATACAAACATAAATATAAACATTTTGTTTGGTCATAACATAAAATAACAGTTATTTTTCGCATTCAATTCTAATTTAGTAAATACGTAAAATATATTTTTATTGCAGCAATTGTTATGTGTTATTTATTTCAGTGTCACATGATCCTTCAGAAATCATTCTAATATGCTGATTTGTTGGAAACAGTTGTGCTGCTTAATATTTTTTTGGAACCTGTAATACTTTTTTCAGGATTCATTGATGAATAAAAAGTTAAAAAGAACAGCATTTACTCAAAATAGAAATCTTTTCTAATAATATCACTTTAATATCACTTTATCAATTTCACACATCCTTGCTGAATAAAAGTATTAATTTCTTTCAAAAAAAAAGAAAAAAAAAAAATTACTGACCCCAAATTTTGATCGGTAGTGTATATTGTTACAAAAGATTTCTATTTTAAATAAATGCTGTTCTTTAAATTTTTATTCATCAAAGAATCCTGAAAAAAAGTATCACAGGTTATAAAAAATATTAAGCAGCACAACTGTTTCCAACGATGATAATTGAGTATCAAATCAGCATATTAGAATGACTTCTGAAGGATCATGTGACACTGAAGACTGGAGTAATGATGCTGAAAATTCAGCTTTGCATCACAGAAATAAATTATATTTTAATGTATATTAAAATAGAAAACCATCATTTTAAATTGTGGTTATATTTCACAATATTACTGTTTTTTCTGCATTTTTGATCAAATGTGCATGTTATGGACTGGGGGAATGCACAGTGCATGCAGGAGGTGTGGCCTTAATAGTAAGTAGTAAGTAATGTGCTATGTGAATGTGATTGAGGAATGTGCAGGGTAAAAATTCAACAGAAATTGCATTAAATCTGGTTGTTTCAATCAAAATTATGCTGCAAGATGTTTTTTTTTTCAACTACATTTAAGTACCCTGTTATAGGCTAACCTGCAATTTAGCAATTTCCCTGTTATCTTATTCCCATTAATTCCCGTTAATTCCCATATATTCCCGTTAATTCCCATGGAAAGTTTCCAGCTTTGAAAATTCCCGGAATTTTGCAACCCTACCGAGGCCTCCTGGGTTTTTACAATTTAAGAGGCACAAACTTACTCATAGTATTAGATGATATTTATGCAGTTGTACTCAAGACCTGAATGAAATTTCAATACAATTTATTTCAATACAATTCATTCATTAAGGTCTAAATATCTCCAATTCCTTGTGTTTTTGTTTATTAAAGATGCTAATTTGATGCGGGTTTCAGCTACCAATAAGAACGTAGCACTCTTAGCACACATTATTGTTATGAAAACTGTCACAAATGTATTCTGTTAGGGGGGAAAAAGTAGGTTTGTACTGGTCACTAAAATGAGAGTGAAATGATTGATTCATTAGATTTGAGGGCTGCGGCGTGGAGAATCTCCAGCAGTGACGTCACTTTACAGGGTCAGGTGCTTTGATGGAGTGATGTTTTATGTGTTTAGATAAGTTGTTTTATGTGCTTGAGAGATTTTTCTCCCCAGTGCAGTACTTATTTTATTGATGGAGTCTTATCTGGCAATGTTGTAAATACAAAGTCATTTGGGAATTTCTATTTTGCAAAACACCTTGTCCCAACAGCAAGTGAACAGCAAATTATATTTTTAAAGGGTTAGTTCACCTAAAAATGAAAATTATGTCATTAATTACTCACTCTCATGTTGTTCCACAACCGTAAGACCTTCGGAACACAAATTAAGATATTTTTGATGAAATCCAAGAGGTATATGACTCGTCCATAGACAGCAATTTAATTACCACTTTCAAGGTTCAGAAAGGTAGTAAAGACATCGTTAAAATAGTCCACGTGACTACAGTGGTTCAACCTTAATGTTTTGAAGTGACGAGAATACTTTTTGTGCGCAAAAACAAAACAAAAATGACGACTTTATTCAACAATTTCTTCTCTTCCCTGTCATTCTCCTACGCTGTTCACGTTGTAGACACAGTGCAGCGCTTCCGGGTTCATAACATGGCTTCATAACACTGCAGTCACGTGGACTATTTTAATGATGTCTTTTCTACCTTTCTGGGTCTTGAAAGTGGTAATTAAATTGCTGTCTATGGAGGGGTCAAAGAGCTCTCAGATTTCATCAAAAATATCTTAATTTGTGTTCCAAAGATGAACGAAAGTCTTACGGGTGTGGAAAGACATGAGGGTGAGTACTTAATGACAGAATTTTAATTTTTGGGTGAACTAACCCTTTAAAATGTTAAGAATTGAAGTGCTAACACAAGTAATGATATTTGTATTAGAAGAACAGTAATAGTAATGAGATTTTTACAGAGTCCCCTGTATCCATAGGTAAAGAATTGACAAAAAGTAAGCGAGTAAAATAAAGGCCATGTGGGTCAGGTCATAGCTCGTGATTTCACGGTTTTCATGACCTTGGGTTTGGGTCTGCTGACCAAACCACTACTTGTGACCTGAGCACGTCTCCATCCTGTTCTTTCAGCATGTTCACTTCTTTTACCCACTTCCCATCATCTGTCTCCTCATATCACAGTATTAAAATTGTATTTTTTCTGCACCACTTTCCACTAAATCAATTATAAAACATATAATAATAAAATATAAATATAATAGAATACAAATTATTAATATAATACTATATGCCCATTTCCACCCTTCACTATAACTAGTATACATTAAAAATGTAATTAAAAATATAAAAATTAAATTAATGTATAGTATATCATATTATATATATATTATTCATACATTTTATTTTATATTGTTAATTACATTTTTCACATATAATTTATAAAAAAAAGTTTATGGTTGGTAATGTTTTTGAAAGAAGTCTCTTATGCTCAACAAGGCTGCATTTATATAACCAAACATACAGTAAAATTGTGAAATATTATTACAATTTAAAATAACTGTTTTCTATTTTAATATATTTTAAATGTAATTTATTCCTGTGATGCAAAGCTGAATTTTCAGCATCATTACTCCAGTCTTCAGTGTCCCATGATCCTTCAGAAATCATTCTAATATGCTGATTTGCTGTTCAAGAAACATTTCTTATTATTATCAATGTTGAAAACAGTTAATATTTTTGTGGAAACATGATACTTTTTTTTCATGATTATTTGATTAATAAAAAGTTCAAAACAACAGCATAATAAAAAATGTATTTATTGTCACTGTTTATTAATTTAATGAAAGAAAAAGCTTTCATTTAAAAGTAAAAGTACTCATTTTTAATTACATTTTTTAGTAATAAAAAAAAAGCGTAGTTTTGAACGGTAGTGTTCATACACACACATATTGAATAGTGAAAGGGGGCTCCTTGCAGATACAAACTAAGCCAAATTCTTATCATGGTGAACAAAGCAGAACTTCTGAAAACAGACGAGCCTGACCAGATATTCCAGATGATTGTTGGTCCAAAGATCACACACACACATATATATGCAAACTCATCTTTCAATGCATTTCTGTTGACAATGACACCAGCTAAAGCTTACTCAGAGTCAGTCCATGTTGTTATTGTCACACTCCAGATACCATCCACTTTAACGCTCAACTTACAGCCTAACAAAACTACCCAACAATTTAAAAAATACAGCACCATATCAAGAGGACACTTAGCTTTATTGCACCTAGACACACCTAGCACACAGTATGCATACGTGCCTGCTGAGGTGTTTTACTGTTTACAAAGAGCCACGCCAATCATTAGTCTAGAAATACACACGAACCAAATGCAAAAAGAGGAAAAGGGGATTACCACTTGAAGGATTAAACTTCATCGGTTATTGTAGTAACACTAAATCAAGGGACCTGAAGAATGCAAATATGTAAAATGACATTTATGCAGAAAGAAACTTTCACACACAAGCAGAAATGCAGTAACGCACACACTAAACTATTACCTAGGACAATACACAAGAGATTGCATCTAGAAACAAACAATTGTCGTTATAGATACAGTCACTATCGAAGCACTGCAGTCGCTGAAAAAACTTGCACGACAGGCCTTTCGCACAATACAAACTAGATTATGAAGCACAGGTCAAATGAAACTATCTGGCATGCCATTGACATCTTGATTACATCCCTTCAAGTGAACAATACATAAACATCCAAGTACCAAACTTAGAAACTGTCAAATAGACAATATTATCTGGTCTTTATAAACTCTATGACTTTGCGCTGAGGCAGGTTTCCTGTGACATTTACACTTTTTGTGCCGTTTTTAGGTTCATGGTCAAAGAGGCACCATAAATTGACTGTGAATGACAGCAAATCATTTGCTTTTATAGCTCTGAAATAGTGTTGTATTAGTAGGTGCGGGCAGTACATGTGACACGAGATGTGTGCTGCCCTTTTGCCGAGGTGCCGAAGCGAGAAGCGGGATAGGTGAGGTGCAGATACAAGTGTGACGGTTCAGTCACGTGGCAGTTTGGAAGGTGATTTAGCCAGATTTGGCAGCTTCTTGTGTGAGATGTCTGTAGCCAAAAAGCTTAGGAAAAGCAGGTGAAGAAGTCTTTAGGAAAAGCAGGGGGAGATGTAGTTTGGTAAAAGTCCTTTAAAAGTAGGGCAAACTAATGCACAGTTATCTCAGGGTTATAAAGAAGGAAATTAGAAGGAAACTAGAAAAGCTTGGGTAAGGTAAGGCTGATTAAGTCCTAGTTACAAAGTATGAGACTTGGAATATGGTTAGAACAAGTTGCAAATGTCTCTTGGAGATGGCAGCTGTAGGGTTGGTTAAGGTTTAATGGTCCTATAACTCTGGTTGGAGGTTCTCTGATCTGTGGTGCAGAAGATGGTTTGAGCTCAACAGGACTGCAGGGTAAAGAACCTTCAAAGGGATTGTTTACAGCTCATTCTGCTAAACTGCTTCCAAGAATAAGGTTGCTAATGGACTCCAAATAAACGCAGTAGTTGACACATAACATGTCCATGGTCGATTTCAATCAACATTAAGATTTTAGGTTGAAATGTATATGAATTTAACCCCTTAAGTGTCACTGGCCCACTGGTGTGCCGATTGGCGCTCTTTATTTATTGACTTTTTTTTCATATCACACTTTTTAGTAATCATCATAAATTAGGTATCATATCGATTCAGCCTGTGAAAACCGTTTTGAAATCAGATATTGCTTTACCATGGAAACAGTACTTTAATTTATTTTAGCAAGCTCCTCCCCTAGTGGGTGGTGTCAGGTTTCATATTACAATATTTAGCCTATTTTAGCTACTTTATAGTCAATACCTTTTTTAATCTTGACAAAACACATATCGTCGGAAAGGTCTGAGTCTCACGGTTCCATATTAGCCAACTGTTTTGTGATAGAAGTGATATTTGGACAGAAATTTATCAATTTGTAACAGGAGAATGCATAAAAAAAAATTCAATAGAATGTTATTTTCGGTACAGCGCCTAAACAAAATCTCATAGGAACTTCAATTTTTGTGATATCAACTTCAAATTTGGAACACAACTTGGTTAGACATATGGCTTTCATTTGATAGCAATTTTAGAGGCAAATATATTTGATAAAATATAAATTTTATATAAAATTTTACATGTTTAGTACAATACATTTGATTTACAGTAAAATTAAACTTCCATAACTTTTTCATACTTTCATTTTTTTCAAGAGCTTTTCACTTCAGCAATAATCTGCAGAGTGTCTTCTTTAAAACAAGACCAAACTTAAGTCTGTATTCCAAAGCATTCTTGAATTATAATCATTTAAGTTTGGATAGTGCATTTTCATGTCTATTCTCAAAAATGGGGGTGACACTTAAAGAAAAGTATACATCTTTTTTAAATAATTTTCAACATTTTTTCAACATTCCATCACTAATTTATTGTAAAAGGTCCAGCAATGTGACAAGAATTAAAATGTAAAAAATAATAATAAAAATTGCAAAATGCTGTCTAAAAGCGTTTTAGATGGAGTTTAACATGTCTCAATGCCGGATATGTAAACTTTCAAAAAGTATTTCATGTCTACGCATATGAAACTTGGTAACCCTCATTCTGAGAATGAGGTTTGTGAAGTTTAAAGGAGGTTCAGTCAGGACAAGTCTAAATGCAAAACTTAAATACTCCAGTGAACCTTTACAGATAAAATATAACTATAAATTCTAAGTCAAGTGTAAATTTGACGGTTCTATTATTATCTATGTTATAAATTTGTGAGAGTGATTTAATTTTGCATAAAGGCTCATCCTGACATCGATAAAGTCACAGATGAACTTCACAGATTTTACTGAACGAGCGCATGTAGTTATATTCGTATCTCTTACCCTTATGTGTATATATAAATTTCATTTTAACTAGATAGAAGGTTACATTGTGTCCAAGCGGGTGAATATGGCTTAGCGTGTGAATAAGTACACTATATTGCCAAAAGTATTGGGACACCCCTCCAAATCATTGAATTCAGGTGTTCCAAATCACTTCCATTGCCACAAGTGTATAAAATCAAGCACCTAGGCAAGCAGACTGCTTCTACAAACATTTGTGAAAAGAATGGATCGCTCTCAGGAGCTCAGTGAATTCAAGCATTGTATCGTGATAGGTTGCCACCTGTGCAATAAGTCCATTTGTGAAATTTCCTCACTACTAGATATTCCACAGTCAACTGTTAGTGGTATCATAAAGTGGAAGCAATTGGGAACAACAGCAACTCAGCCACGAAGTGGTAGGCCATGTAAAAAAAAAAAAAAAAAAAATTTCACAGAGCGGGGTCAGCGCATGCTGAGGCGCACAGTGCGCAAAAGTCGCCAACTTTCTGCAGAGTCAATAGCTACAGACCTTCAAACTTCGTGTGGCCTTCAGATTAGCTCAAGAACAGTGCATAGAGAGCTTCATGGAATGGGTTTCCATGGCCGAGCAGCTGCATCCAAGCCTTACATCACCAAGTGCAATGCAAAGCGTCGGATGCAGTGGTGTAAAGCACGCCGGCACTGGACTCTAGAGCAGTGGAGATGTGTTCTCTGGAGTGACGAATCACGCTTCTCTGTCTGGCAATCCGATGGACGAGTCTGGGTTTGGCGGTTGCCAGGAGAACGGTACTTGCCTGACTGCATTGTGCCAAATTTGGTGGAGGGGGGATTATGGTGTGGGGTTGTTTTTCAGGGGTTGGGCTTGGCCCCTTAGTTCCAGTGAAAGGAACTCTTAATGCTTCAACATACCAAGACATTTTGGACAATTTCATGCTAACAACTTTGTGGGAACAGTTTGGGGATGGCCCCTTCCTGTTCCAACATGACTGCGCACCAGTGCACAAAGCAAGGTCCATAAAGACATGGATGAGCGAGTTTGGTGTGGAGGAACTTGACTGGCCTGCACAGAGTCCTGACCTCAACCCGATAGAACACCTTTGGGATGAATTAGAGCGGAGACTGCGAGCCAGGCCTTCTCGCCAACATCACTGCCTGACCTCACAAATGCGCTTCTAGAAGAATGGTCAAAAATTCCCATAAACACACTCCTAAACCCTGTGGAAAGCCTTCCCAGAAGAGTTGAGGCTGTTATAGCTCCAAAGGGTGGGCCAACTCCATATTAAACCCTACGGATTAAGAATGGGATGTCATTAAAGATCATGTGCATGTAAAGGCAGGCGTCCCAAAACTTTTGGCAATATAGTGTATTAGTAAGCAATGGAAAAGTTTTAAAAGCAAACCACAATTAGAGGACTGGTTAAACCTAAACTAGGCCATGTAGCCAAAGCGTTGTACTGTTGTCTTAGATGACCTTGGGACATATTCAGTCCCTATACCTCAAAACCACAACACAAAGATTCTCCTCGCCATGGAAATTATGAAAAAAAAAAAAAAAAAAAAAAAATCTCACCACAAAACTTCACCACTTCCCATTTCCATTTCATTTCCATTTTAATGCCTTTGTTATATTTCTTCACAGTTAATTAAACCTAAACAAATCTGCAATCAAATCATGCGTACATGATCCCCATGATTCCCCTAGGTAAAAACACACAACGCAACCCACCACCTATCGTGTGCGTACCATTCTACATTATATCCTATTACCTTGTAAAAGAGTGCTTATTTACACAAGAGAGGCTGTCCAATTGTCCTTAATGGACATTGAGAGAAAATAAAGTAAATTTGGATGAGGTTAGTAGTCCTTTGTAGTGGTTACAAAGGGTTTTTACCATTCAGTGCTGATGTCTAGAGAGCACAAATGTATTATAATGTCCCTATTTGTATGAAAGAAAAAAGGAAGGAAGGAAAGAAATAACAGGATGTTGTCATTTTCAAACATTCAGCGAAAGCACTGTGCGACTAAGAGTGGAGCTCTTAGTCCAACAGAGTGGAATGTATGAAAATACAGACATAAGTCATTACACATAGACGGTATCATTTTCCGGTGTGGTATGCAAATATCAAATGGACTAAAGTTACGACAGCTGCACTGGCACATATGAAATCAAGTGAAAGCATAGTTTACATAGTGACGTAAATAATATTGCATGAACCAGGTGTGAAAAGATTTCAGGGATACCCTATATTTGGGCTTGGCTGACCGAGGAGTCCTTTCAAAGCCAATCTATCAAGGTGTATCCAGATATAATGGATCAACAGGATTGCATGGAAGCAGCCAGATCCTACTACATTTCATGGTGAGATTCAAAGCTAGAAGTGTTGCAAATAAAGTCATCAATGAGATTTGAGACAGTGGCGAAATGCAGAAAATGCGAGATCTCCAAGACGGAGGCTGGTGTTGTAGACTGGCATGGGGGCTGAAAGAATTCCTATGGGGGAACAATAAGGCTTCTTTATGGAGCAGTAAGGGTCTGGGACACTGAATGACAGAGACGCACATACATACAGAAAGAGTTGCGAGAACAAAAGCGTAAAGGACAGAGGAAGAGGGCTCAGGCTGGCACAATCCGAACAGGGCTGGCAGTGTGTCGAATGGTGCTGGGGTGGCGGTAAGAGTACGGTTGGGGGTTGAGAGCCTCGGATACATACATTTGAAAGGGCACCAAGGCCATCAGAATCGCCTAGCCAAACCCTAATTAGCTTAACCCTGCACTGAGTCCCTCCCAGTCAATAGTGACTCTTCTCAATTTGCTCAAACCCACCACATTCCCCAGATAAAGATGTAGGAACAAATGTGGCCACATACCAACTAATGAAAAAACACATCCATATTGTTCTCGGTAAGAGAACAGGAGCAAACTGCATACAAATGGAATGGTTAAAAATCAGTATAGCATTAACAAAGGTGTGGGAAGAGAGAATGTTTGGTATGAATCATCTTACTTCCACCTGAGTGATTGTTCCTCTAATGCTTACCTTGTACAAATTACATGTTTGTTTAAGTATCATTGACTGGCCAAGTCTGTGGTCTTCCCGAGAAGGGGTTTCCAGTTGAATAAAGTGCTACGGTCAAAATTTACATTGACATCAAATGACATTGTTGGGGTCTATTTAGATTGGGGTGTCCAATCCTGCTCATGGAGGGTCACTGCCCTGCTGAGTTTCACATCAAACCAAATTAAACACACCTCTTAAAGCTTTTCAGGATAACTAGAAACTTCCAGACAGGTGTTTTTGGGACAAACTGAAACGATACTATGTGGGAAGTTGGCCCTCCAGGAGCAGGACTGGACAAGCAACCTTATTAGGCAACATTCTGGAATTTCTTACAAAATGAGTTGATGCTAGCTTAAAAAAAAAAAAAAAAAAAAAAAAAGCTATGCCACATTACCTCACCTGTTTCAACAGTGGTCAGGGCAAGAGGGTCACATGACCCATGAGGATTCTTCCAAGTTAATAATTAACCATTATCCAATTGGTGCCAGGATACACAGTTGGACGGACTGATCGTGATAAGAGGTAGTAACTGATGGACTATTCCAAGCTGTCGAAAACATCAGCCATGTGAAGTGGCACTGATTTGGGGCAGGTGTAAAACATTTGGCTTGTGTTATTCAGAGCAGCACTTGTGTAAATTTGCAGGCAGAAGTCCCTCGACAACCTGTCAAATTCCCAAATCCACATATCTCTGTAAACACACTGGTAGTATAAAAGAAGATATGCCGATTCTCCATGTAAAATGCTCAGGTTTTAATTCGAGTACGGTTGAAAGAAGCAATGATGTGAGGTTGAAGCAATGATGTGTCAAAGTTGAAGCATGGAAAAGTCTTGTGATATAAGCAGAAGAGGCAGGCTTCTTACTCAACAAGCTACATATGTAAATGACTAAACAAAAGTACATGTTAACGCAAATGCACTGAATAAGCTTGGCTGTAGTATGTTGGGCATTATGTGACAAATGTGTCCTTGTTAAAGAAATATTATAGATAAAGTACTTATTGGACAGCATTTGTGGCATAAAACCAATAATTACAACTTGTCCCCCTTGCTCTTAAAAAAAGTGAGGCACTTACAATGGAAGTGAAGGGGGCCAATTATTGAGAAAAATGTGAAGTTTGTGAAATTGTGTAAGCCATCTTGTAACTATACTACTGTAACAGTGAGTATTTTTAACTTTTACAAATTTGCCCCATTTATTTTCATTTTAAGTGTCTCATTGTAACCCAAATTTCTGAAAAGGAGGGACAAAATATATATGATGCTATTTTTGTTATCATCATAAAGCCACAAATGCTGTTGATTTAGCTTAATGTACTGGTTTCGAATTACTGAGTTATTTGAAGCCATTCAAATCAATGCCTCTTTCCTCGTGTATTAATCTCTAAAGCTCCACAGCTGGTCCAGGATCATCTTTTTAACCACTTATCTTTGCTTGTAAAAGATACTAATCCAACGTCGAAACTGATCCCAGACCTGTGGATCTGGAATTTAAAGTGGTAGGCGGAGTCAAGACCTGTCCACTCTCAGCATAAACAGGGATGTTGTTTGTTGGTAAGCTGCATCACCCAGAGAACTGGCAGAACCTGCTGGGCCAGATACTGGGAGCATTTTCTCGCTCTCTTTCTCTTTTCCTTAATTCCTTTACTCATTTACCAAGCTAAATTTAATATCACCGCTCAGCGTCATAATGCGGGAGTTGGCAGATATAAGAAAGATTAGATGTCTGGGTGGGAATAGTCAAGCAAAGGTTGCGGTGACTATTCAGCATGATCAGCATAATAAATCATCTGATTATGACAGAATAAACTATTTTAAACTATATTACTTAAATCAGGAAAAGTGTTTGTATTTGCATAGTGCAAAGGGTAAAAAAAAAAAAAAAAAAAAAAAAGGCATGAAAAGGGTAAACGTGAAGGCTGTTCACTTCTAAAGGCCATAAATTTACATGGAATAACAGAATTGTTTCAGGTCCCTCCCTTCAAACAAATCATTTGCAGGTCTGCACACATAAGCTTGTCCTATCGTACAGAGTTCAGCGATCAAGAGCAGTGTCACATGTAAAGACCTTCAATCCAGGAAGAGCATCAGCGAGGAGATTAGAAATACAGGATTAGCATGTCTGAAGTTCACAGATTCAAAACTCACTATCATTTTGCTACGTGTGCACCGTGGACACTTCTTTTCCAATTTTGAGATTACTTCTGTGTTAATGAATGAAGTCAAAATAGTGGGACTTTGGTACAAAGTCCAATGTAAAAGTGTAACAAGTGTAACAGTTTATTATTTATATTGAACTTTTTAAATACACAAATGTGTTTAATCGCATATTTGCTTTTACTATGAAATTGGTATCAAAAATTGTAACATTTTAATAGTGTAGTTGCTACCAATGACTACTAAAAAATGTAGTATAGTGACACCCCTGCATGCCTGTAGTTTAAAGTTTAAAACTCAACCTTACCAAATATTCCCCAAGCAGACAAAAAAGGGTCTGCCTTTTCGTTAAAAGAGAAACATCTCAGCTTCATGTTCTCTACAACGAACAATTATACAATGCATTTATGTATCTTATGAGATAAGGTGAGATATAAAATCAATAATTATATCGTGGTAAACGCTTTTGAAAAGTTATAGGACTGGCGTGGGGAAATGCACATCATACAAAATCAATGACCTAAAACACAGTTTTCCAACATTGATGCGTCATTCCTCCTTCCGTACCTCTTTTGAAGAGTTCAACGGGTTGAACAAATGAGGTTCTTCTCTACTGGCTGAACCTGTTAGAAACTTCATCAGCACATTGAAGTCAACCACTCTTGAAATAACAAAAGTTACAAAAACACTGAAGTCATAGAAGTAAGAACCTACAAAAGATCCTTTGAATGAAACCACCTGATTGTTCCAAAATGTATAACCTTCTCTGGTCAAACTTGTTTTGTCTAGCATCTTAGTATCTTTAAAAAGCTTTTTTTAACACATTGTTTGGATTTCAAGCTGTGAGATCTATCAGATGTTCAAAACAGATCAACATACAGTTTATTCGAAATATTACATGTTCAAAATTGTCCAGCAAATCAACATCAAAATGTGTAGGTTAGTTCTGCTGAACTTCCATGGTATCAGCATTGGAACAATACACCCTTTTTCTTTGCGAATCCACAATTCGGACAGGGTTTATATGAATCACACTGATTCAGTTCACACAATGATTCTCTATGCATTGTATTATAAGCAATTAGTCTGCATGAGACTAAACCATGTGTGCGGCTCAGTGTCATAGTGAACTTTGACACAGTCAGGCGACTGTGCAATAGCTTCCTTTCTGAATACGTTTTTAGTTTAAGCACTGATTTCGCTCTTTTACATCAACTTACTGACAAAGTAAGTTGGTCTCCGGGAAGCATTTCACATCAACCTATAGCCATATAGTATGTTTTGCTACATTAGCCATTGAGAGATTCCGGGTCCCAGGGTTCCACTCAGAGCCATGGCAACAGGTGTCTCCTGGTGACGCCAGGCTTACGACTCTTGTACCCAGCATGCTCCTCTCCTGGGGCCCGTCCGGTAGCTTGATGCAATTAATGAGCAAGCAAACTTTTGTTACCTTAGGGACCGATGGTGGCCGAACCATCTGTGTATAATCTATCAGTGACCTACGTTATAATCTATCAGTGAGAACTTCATGCATGTCCTACGATTGGATCTTTGGCTCCCCAAGGTGTAATTCGCCAGTCTGACACGATCTCCTTGGGGAAAGAAAACGGAGGGTTACAAAGTGAAGTGGTTTGATGACACTGGAGGAACTAAGTACTGAGGCCGTCCCTGTCGGCATAGCAGCCCACAGTAAACAGTTCTCACACAAGAGGATACCTATTCATCCTAAAGTCTTGTGGTTATTGGCGTACTTACAATATAGTACAAACTACACGGCTCCAATATGAGGTCCCATCACAACCACGAGACAATATTATGAAAGGAATTTTAGGGAATTCTACTGTATTGAGCATTCATAACCAAGATGGCCCTTGTTGAAGGTTGGCATGCTGCTTTGTGGCTGAAGCCATGGAAAACAAAAAGGCTATTGAAGGAGAAATGAGATTCATATCCTCAGAAAGGAAAAATTCCAGAGATTCATGCCTTTGCCTTGTACGTTCTTCTCAAACATCAGCAGGCAACTAACCTAGTTCACTCTGACCTGGTGAGATGTTCACCAAATGTTTCAATTGGACTAGAACAGCTGTAAAAATTAGTGAAATTTAATTTATTGTATCAGTCGATATTGGATATTTAATTGTAAAAATAGGGAAAAAAGAGCATGTGCATTTGCATTTTACAACCTGTCATCATCCAACACATCATCATCATCATGTCATCATCTAACACTTATATAAATAAATAAAATTTAATAACACTTTAAAAGGCAGGGTAGGCAATTTCAGAAAGGCTAACAATAGCAAGCTAGATTTGAAAGCATTAGATCCCACCCTCCTCTCAGAGCGTCTCCAAAGCCACACCTCCTCCAAAACGCATGAACGCGCATGCACAGCCAGAGCAGATTCTGCAAAGCGTCATAAGAGACGGCATTATAATTACCTCAACAACTTACAGAGCTCTTTCTTGTACCACCTGACTGCTGCAGATTCATTTTGCCGTTGATAGTGTTGCCAGAGAAACACATAAACCAGAGTCTGAGCATGTGAACAGACCGAGTGCAATGATTGGACGAACATTTTTTGGTTCTGAGAATTCCACAGAAAATATATGTACATTTTTTAATATTTAGACCACTTCTATTATTGAGTGCTATCAGGATGTGAAGAGAGTTTCAACCAGAATAACAAAAAGTGTTTATGAAAAAAATTGCCTACCCTACCTTTAAATATAATCTTTAGCAAATCTCAAATTAAATTATTTTTTCATATTGTACATACAATATTGTAATGCCTAAATTCACATTATAACATTTAAAATTATTGATTTTAGTTTTTTAGTGTTTTATTTCTAATATATTTAGACAGAATTTTAATATTTATCAGTTATTGGCTATAACATGAAAATAATTATGAGCTCAGTATCGGCACATCCTTAAAAGTCATTTTGATGAAAACTGAAATAACACATTGTAATAACACAGCTGATTTATGCCCTGGAACAGAGATCAGGAAAGAGTATTAAAGGCACACTATGCAGTTTTTGCCTCTAGAGGTCGCTTATTTAAAACAAAGGCGTAGCTTGATGATGCCTTGATTTCACGGAATCATGGGAAGTGTTGTCTTCACGTCTGCATCCGGTGGAAAAGAATCCGACGAGACTCAGGCAGAAATCATATTCATGGATGAGCTAATGTATCAAAGATTTATTAACATTACTGTAGTATGAAACAAGGCCGCTGGAGCGATTGCTAATGAGAGACGAGCGTGACACACGGCTCAGAGCAGTGGAGCTTTTATTATGCCGCAGACGACAACTTCCGCTTCTTCCAGTCATGAGTATGTTCGGTAACGCAGCGCTGTTTTATCATATTAGATACATTTGTGTGTTGAAAGTTGTTATAATGCTACTCTGTGCTTTCGCTTTCACTCGACGGCTGCTATGAGACACTTGTTGCACACTGCAGTAAGCTAGATCGATATTAGGCATGGTAAAACATGGTACTCGCGGTAAATCAAGAAAACGAGATTTAAACAATAAGACTTACTGTGTTGAGCTATATAACAATGATTAGTTTTCTGTTTTCTAGTAATCAAATTCTTTGTATCTTATTTAGTCCTGTAAAGCGGAATTTCTCTGTAATGGAAAACAAAATAAACCTTAAGCCTAAAAACAACAAATAATCTTCAGTCATAAATATAAATGTGCATGTGTCAGGGCATTTGGAAGTGAGAGTGTGGAAGCTACGTGAGATGACACCACTATGTGCCACAAAAAACAGCCTTAAATAAAGGTGCTAAAGAAGCCTTTGTACTTTCACCTGTGTACAGAGTTATGAATTGTGATACCATGCTTTACAATGACCATTATGATCTTACCATTCTAATTACAAGGTAACTCGCAGCCACAAGGCCAGTTGTTTCATAAAGGACAATCAATATATATATATAAGCCTACCAACTATTTACCTAGACATTCATGCATCACTTTATTCACCCTTTTATCTCATTCTCCTCATTCAAATTCATGCTTACTCAAGAAGTGGAACCGCCTGGTACCATTTTGTCATTACATCACTGGCAACACGCCCATAACAGGTCACTGCCTAGTCATACCCTCACTAGATATGAGCAAATGGACAGCAGCCCCTGCACCTACTCAACAGGTCCAGCTGGTTTCATGAGCAATCAATAAGCAAGAGAGACAGACGATCCCCCCAGTTTTCTTGGATGTTTGTTTTTGATACTTGACTAAGGCCTTTTAGTTTGCCCTTGCAATGTCATAACCATTAATACTACGAATACTTCAAAGTTTTCAAAATTTATAGCAGGTCTAGCCAGTTTTTCAGAATTAAATAGAAATATGTGAATAATATCATGAGTCACTCTTGTTTCAAACAGCAATCAATGGGCTCAAGATCTCAGGGAGGGGTTTGTTTGAAAAGCAGTGCGTAATAAAAACAATAAAATTTGATAAGCATGATAAAACTTTACTGAACTTTTGTAGGTCGCACTGGTTTAGGGCTGTCTTCTGTCTTTAACATTTGAAATGCTCTACAATGGTGGAAATCACTCAAACCACAGTGATTTCATATGTTCCAATAAGAAATCCAGGCAAGCATTTCACTCGCATTTGCGACTAAAAATATATGTGTGAAGAAACTGTAAAATATATTTAGAAGCAAGTATGTGAATAAAAAAGTCCCTGCTGGTGCTTAAAGTCCAAAAAAAAAAATTTCAGTTTTATAAAATTTAAAGTCATAAAGGCCTGGTTTCACAGACAGGGCTTAAATTAAGCCAGGATTAGGCCTTAGTTCAATTAGGGCATTTTAGTAGCTTTTATAAATGTGCCTTAGAAAAAAATATCACTGGTGTGCATCTTGAGACAAAACAATGGCTTGAAATTATCATTTTAAGAGGTCTTAAATTTGGGAGTGGAAAACCAGAAAATCGCATACAGCCTAATGTCATTATTAAAGTTCAAAAGGTTATGATTTTATTAAATAAATGTGAGCACTGAATATTTAAAGTCAAAACGCGGCACTGTTTCACGGTTTCAGAGGAGTTCACAATCAATGAATGCCGCACATATATGCTTAACGATTGCTTATTTACTATCAAATTATGTCAATGTTCACGTTATGGTGGTTATATTGTAATATGTTATAGATGGTTATAAGTTTCCATATTTTATCTCCCTCATCTTTTTGAATGAGCAGCAGGCAATAATAAAACATATACATTTCAAAATAGTTCCGGTGTTTTTTGGGCTTGTTTATAATTAAAAGTCCTGCATTATGAATAAATATTTAGATAATTATTAAATAAAGTTGAAGCAAAAATATTTAAAAACCTGGTGTACTTTTGATTTCTAATAAATTAAATCATTTTGCTTGTAAATGTCTTTCAGTAAATTCCTTTATTAAGGAAAACACACATCTCACACACATTATTTGATACATTTTTAGGAGCATATGTGCTCCTTGGGAAAAAAAGCCCTGAAATCAAACAATGATTTTTTTAAATGTTTTTGAAAACAGTCTCTTATACTTACCAATTTTGAATTTATTTAATTAAAAATGACAGTAAATAATATTACAGTAATACTGTAAAATATATTTACCATTTAAAATAACCATTTTCTATTTTGAAATGTAATATATTGTAAAATATAATATATATGCAATATGTTGTGTAAAATGTAATTTATTGTGGTGATGAAAAGCTGAATTTTCAGCATCATTACTCCAGTCTTCATTGTCACATGATCCTTCAGAAATCATTCTAATATGCTGATTTGCTGCTCAAGAAAATTTCTTATTATTATCAGTTGCTTTTTTTTCACAATTATATGATGAATAGAAAGATTAAAAGAACAGCATTTACGTTGTATTTGAAATAGAAATCTCTTGTAAAATTGTCTTTACCGTCACTCTTGATCTATTTAATGTGTCTTTGCTGAATAAGTGCATTAATTTCTTTATATATATATATATATATATATATATATATATATATATATATATATATATATATATATATATATATATATATATAAGGGGTGAAACGGTTCTCGGTAAAAAATCGAACCGTACCGTTCTGCACACTCGGTTCGGCACGCACTTGCACCGCGGTTCATCTCATATCTGACGACGCATACGCATCTATAACACGGTTTGTAGAAAATAAATAAAACAGACAGAGTTAGGCTAATGTATGTTTTCTGTCGATGGATACGCATTCTGGCTTCCCCTAAACTTTGTTCAAAGCGAGTGCCGTATCATATGCTCAGTCATTTCGCCGTCATCACCCGGGAGTTTATAGCGCGCGAGCTCAGGTGAGACCTGAACAGCACACGTTGCTATCTGCGTTTAAACTAAACTCACTTAAGCCTTGCCAATTTAAACATAGTGCAAGGCGCGAAAGAGAACTTACGCGAGCGCTGTGAGAAGAATTGTGCACTCGTCCGAAGCGCGCACGCGGAAGCGCGTGTACAGCGCTCAAATACTGAGGTCTCCTTCAAGTCTTGTGCTTGAACGGACAAATTCACACAAAATTATGCCAACATGCCCGTCTTGGCGAGTATCCTAGCAAGCATAGTCGGTTATGTCTTAAGTGAACTTGTACACTCGAGAAAGAACGCATGTGTTCAGTATCAGTGTACTGATCCGTGTATTATGTCTTAAAGAGACAGCAGCCCTTGCATTCCTGCTGTCTGAATGTGTTTTTAATGTTGATCAAACAACAAAAGACAAGGAAATCACTCATTGCTCATGACTGAATAGTAACTTAATAATTAATATAATATAATTATTTGGACACTAGATATAATTTTTTATATTGTTTTACTAGTGGGTGCAGGACACTATAGTTCATTTATGTAAGTGAGGATAGCAAAATAAAGTAAACTGTGACATATTATACCCAAAAATTCTAAATACAGTGGACTACCAGTAAAACTGATAAAAAATTTGGGACCAAAAATTATTCAGACACTTTGACCTGACCATGTTTTGCTTAAATGTTATCTGACATAATTAAGATTAGTTTTTTCTGACACAGTTTAACTCCGAGATCTTATCATATTTTATTACCATTTTTTTAAACTATAGTGAATAAACTGTATTAATGAATGAAATGTTGAGGGTGTCTGAATAAATTTTGGTTTGACTGTCTATATGAGATATCAAATGTATAAAAATTAGAAATTCCTTGAGAAAAAAAAAACATTTATTTTTGATATTTTGCAATGAAATAATCCAAAATAAAAACACCTGGAACTGAACGAAAAATACTCCATAGGCTAGCCACTGGTAACTCATACTCTGATATCAGATATCAAAGGCCTAATAAAAATTGCAAATCACCTGAGATAATACCATGACACAATGTCACTTTTGCTCAAGGGAGAAAATCGTTTTTGACATTTTGCATTGGGGAAAGAAAAAAAAAAAACTGGGACACAAACAAATACTTCACAACCACTAGTAACTCAGTAACCTTTAGCTGATTTTTGAGATAAAATCTCCACAACTTCCTTGGCGTTTGAAATCACTATGACTCATTAAAAATATATAAATAAATAAATAAATAAATACCTTGTACTACAGCAGTATGTATCTCCTGAGGGTGTTAAAATATACTTGTGAAACTATGTGGAAATGGATTAGCAATACCAGGCCGAGCCCTTGTTGAGTGGTGGGGATTCAAGTCCTCACACTATTAAAAGGATCAGACTACTGTATTTACACTGCAATCATAGCTGCTGAGAAAGGACTTTAGCATTTTTCAGGACGGGTGACTCAAAGTTAAATTCAGCATCAAATGTGGGCAACGTGTCAGAAGGGCTCAAATCTGCGCAATCCTCATAAATACACACACTTATTCAATATATTGCATACAAACACACTCCTGCTTTACAACAAACATGCTAAATGATTACAGCAATGGAGGTTTAGCAATAATCATTTACATCAGCTCTTCTTCAAAGCCTTTGGTTCAGAAATATGTTCCCAGACTTTTTGACAAATTAATTTGCATGACTTTTCTGGTTGTTGACTGGATAAGGATTTTAAAAATGTGCCAAGACGTTTTGAAATTTTAGTCTTTTCCAGGCCTCATTTTAAATTCCTTTATATATTTTCCTTAATATGTTTTCGCCAAGGATATTTAGAGGTTTTGAATGTACGAACCCTGAAAATTTGTACTATAAAGGGCTCTTCTTAACAATCTGCAATAAAATTGAAACTGAACAATGTATACAGTGAATTTGCCATGGATTTATTATGAATAAACAGATATAAACGGAAGCAATTACATTGAAATGTCTGATAACATCAGACAAAGCAGCTTTTAACACTCCCTTTTTTGATGTGCATGTACAGTTGAAATGGTCCAAGATGCCAAAAAAAAAAAGTGAAGCTTAATTTTATTCAGAAACGCACGTAGAAGTGTAAAGTAACCATTAATTACAATGACACTTAAAGTGAACCCTCCCAAATGCTGACAGTACTTCATGAAACCTGAAGTGGCATTGAAGTTTTCCTTCTCAGCTATTGTGTTATGGGTCACCACTGCTTAGACAAGACAGACCGGTTTGATTGTCACACACACATACTCATTTACACCTCCTGCTTTCTGAAATATCCACCCTTCATCTGCACTTTGAGCTTTTAGTCAGTACATATCTCATATCAATATGTTTATTACAGGCAAAGTGCCAATAAAAGATTGGCAACCTAACAGTTTTTTCATATGACAAGATATAAAAATTAGAATAATACATAAAGCTGGAACTGCAAGCTGAGATACCTGGTCCCCCCTTCCTCCCACCCCCACCTTGTTCCTTAGGGAGTGACAGAAGAGAGGCAAGCAGGGACAGAAAGCTTGTTTATCTAATAAGAGCCCTCAGTGGAATATCCACCTGCTTACACGACGCACAAATATCACGACTATGATAATCGAGACGAGTTTTTATCCAATGTTTTTCAAATATTTTATTTTCGCGCCATTAAAAAAAAATTTAAATTTACTAAATCGTTAATTTAAAAAAAAAAAAATCGATATGGTGATTATTTTACGTCCTGACGTTAATTGCGTCATCACGTGTTCCCTTGCATAACGGCGTGGTATGCGATTTGTTCTAAAAATGTGCACTTTTTATTAGATTTTCTCGGCTAAGACGTATTAATAATAAGATTTTTTTGTAATATTATGAGAATAAAATATTTATAAAAAACCAATCCCGATTCGTAAGGGTGTGGATAAAACGGCCAGGCAATTAAGTCGTAAATATATTTCCAGTATGTTTTATTTCTCGGTTCAATGAGTTGATGACTCGAGAACCAATCGGAGCTATTCAGTTCCGAACGGTTTCCAAAGATTCATTGAAAAGATCCGACTCAAAAAAGTTTCTCGAATCTGACATCGCTATTAAAAATCTTAACGGACCAAACTTTCTTCTGAAGTCACTTTTCTGAGTTGTTTGTGTGGAGTAGCGTAGTTCCTGTACTAAAGAGTCACATCTTAAAATGTGACCTCGTTAAACTTCCTCAAAAATAGTGCTTGTGACTATTTGAGTGACTTTCTGTTGCTATTTCGGAACTTACCTCCGTATCTTCTTCTGTGCTGTCTCTGTCGAGTTCACCGATGTAGTACTGCTCCATCCACCTCCGGGCGTTCTCCGAGTGCCGGTGTGGGGGTCCTTCGATCTCCCCGCTGATGTCCTTGCCAGACCGGCGGAGAATGAGCGCCTCTCCGCCCGGGTGCATTCGAAGGAACCCTGTCACATCGTACACGCGCGTCCCTAACAACACCCAGCAGGAATCCTTAGTGCAATGTTTGGATACCTCCTTTTCAGAAAAAAAGCGAGGGGACAACGAAGGCGACATTTTATTATTCATTTAGGGGTGTCCACAAGAGGATAGAGAAAGGTAGGCACACAGGTGGGACCCCCACTGACTTTCTCCAGCGACTGTGGACTAACTACTGACTTTAGACTTCGAGCCTGGGCAGAGTTCATAGCCGGCCTGCTCATTAAGCATCTCATGAATAATTCATGACGTAGTCACTGCTGATCTGAGCACCTGTAGCGCGTTGCGCGCCCTGTAAGTGTGGCAAACGTTTAAATACTGTGTGTTGTGTCGTTTGTTCTAGTTTATTCTTTACACTAAAGTTTGTTTTGTGTTGTTTTTTTTATTCTAAATTACATTTATGCCAAAAGTTGACTCCTCACGTAAACGATCGATACTTGCTCATTGTACTTCCTCCTTGTGGGCGTTGTTGGTGTCGTTTTGTTTGCACACAGGGCGCGACTTAGATAGGCTGTCAAAACAGTTTTATGGCACAGTGAGACGTGACTTGATCAGTGAAACATTTTTTTAATATTTAATTTTAATTTGAGCTGACAAAAAGCGCTGCTGTTTTCCCATCCTGGTCATCTGGCTGTTATTTGGATCTGGGGAATTGTTCAGCCTGGTCACTAGCATAAACCAGCTAAAACTAGGACATTTTCAACACAGCAGCGAGGTAGCCGATCTATAAATCGTTTTTTGTTTTTTGTTAGTTTTTTTTTTACTATAGGCTAACAATATATAATGAGATTTGTTTTTACTTGCATACATCCACGAGCCACTTTCAATAGCGTCGTGACGTCATACGCGCACACATCAGTTGAACAAACAGAGATGATGACAGACATCAACTAAATACGAAATTAAAAACGAACATACACAAAAAAAAAAAAAAAACTGATTGATTAACGAAAGTCAATCTGGTCACGCTGTTCTACTAATCTTTTGATTAATCTAAAACCTTTCATAACTAGTTTTTGCCATCAGTACCTTATAAAACCTAAAATTAAAATAATAATGATAAAAATATTAATAATAAAGGGGTTTTCCCATTACACTGTATATTTTATCCCTTCAGTGTTTGGGCCCAGTTTAGGTTTTATTGTAGTTTATCACAGTTTCGTCTCAGGGTGGCAGTATTGCAAAGTAAATAAACAGGTTTCACAAACATGCTCAACATTTTCCATGTTTTTTTCCCACAAAGGATATAGTAAATTGCAAGAACATCTTACATAATATTTAATGTACTAGCTGTTGCATGTAAAGCATTGTCTGAAGACTTAAATAGTTTCTAAAATTACCCTAATTATAAATACAGTTATAATAGGCTAATATTTGGAATCAAATGTTCTTCATGTGTTGTGTTTCATGAATTATAAGTATTGACAGGTGGAGTATGGAGATATCAGTGGTGATGTATGTACTGTAGACTATGATTTAAGGGTGACAGAATAATGGGGAGGAAGGACATTTAGTGGCTGAAATTTGCACTGGTGGTTAGATTTATTGCAGCTCCATATTTTATGGCATTGAACTATACAAATTTATAGCATGGGAGGAGATAAAGAGAGGAGGAGAGTTCAGAGAGCTTTGTTCCATATTGTTTGATCAAATAATATACAAAATTAACGCCTGTTTTGCTTTTCCAAACAATTATTAGTTTTTCTAGAGAATTTATTTAAGATTATGGTAGGGTTGGAAATATTATCACGATGATTTCTGAATAATTCAACAATACTTTTCACTCGCATTTGAAGGTTGCAGATAAACATGTCTAGGTTTGAATAGGCTATTGAAAGTGGTTTCTGTGTGACCTGCTACATCGTGCAAAGCTGGTAAGGCCTGTCTTGAGGTTTTTGAAGGCGATAATTAGTTTTCATGAGACAACTGACAGTTAAAGGCAGCAAAGCTGTGGTTGTCAAAGTGTGCATTCAAACGTATGCCAGCACAGATGTGGTGTGAGTTTTGAGTCTGTTTCTAAGACCTTGCTTTTCATTTTCAATGGTGGATGCTAAGAAATTGATTCATGAATTTAAGAGAGTCCACATTACACAGTTTATTTGAATTAGCTGCCTTGTATGTACAGAATTGATTTTAAGGTCCTTTTAATGGGTTTTAATGTACTGAAAGGGTTAGTTTACCCAAAAATGAATTTTTTTGTCATTAATTACTCACCCTCATGTCGTTCCACACCCGTAAGACCTTTGTTCATCTTCGGAACACAAATTAAGATATTTTTGATGAAATCCGAGAGGTTCCTGATCCCCACTAGAAAGCAATGTATTACCGTCATTCAAGGTCCAGAAAGGTAGTAAAGACATCTTTAAAATAGTCCATGCGTGTGATGCTGACGCAAGAGCCGGCCAATACTGAGTCGGCGTTCTGACGTAGAACCTGGAAACATTGCAGGGTGTTTACAATGTAAACAGCGTAGGAGAATGACAGGGGAGAGAAGAAATGGTTGAATATATTCGTTATGTTTGTTTTGTTTTTGCGCACAAAAAGTATTTTCATTGCTTTATAATATTAAGGTTGAACCACTGTAGTCACATGAACTGATTTAAATATGTCTTTAGTAGCTTTCTGGGCCTTGAAAGTGGTAATTACGTTGCTTTCTATTGGGGATCAGAAACCTTGTGGATTTCATCAAAAATATCTTAATTTGTGTTCTGAAGGTGAATGAAGGTCTTACTGGTTTGGAACGACATGAGGTGTAATTAATGACAGAAAATTTTATTTTTGGGTGAACTAACCATTGAATGCACTAATACTAATGCAATTTTAAAATGTGATCCAAATTGTAGTTTTAAATGTATTTATTTGTTTGTTTGTTTGTTTGTTTGTTTGTTTAAAACAATACTATATAAAGAATCACACTGTAAGCAGGTGAACCTGCTTTTCAAAAAGTCTTGATTTCCCACAGTTCTGTAAAGTTTCATACAAATTAAAATGTTTGTTTTTGATTAATATATGCCTGCTTTATGCCATTGTATTTTATGCCATTTTTATTTGCTTTTCGATGTATTTGCTTTTTTAAGTGTAATCCAAATTATTGATTGATTGATTGATCAATCGATCGATTGATTCATTCGTTTGTTCGTTCATTTTAGCACCATACAATGTAAAGAATCACAATAAGCAGGTGAACCTACTTTTCAAAAAGGCAATATGTTAAAAAAAATCTGTAAAAATTTCACCAATTTAAGTTAGACAAGCTCAAAATATTCACATTTTTAATAAGCTTCTGAAGATCTTTCTTTTAGTTTTTGATTAATTTAGGCTTGATTGTGCCATTATATTCCATTCCATTGCTCATATGTAATCCAAATCTTATTTATTTGTTTGTTTGTTTGTTTGTTTTCATTCATTGTTTGTTTGTTTGTTTGTTCCATTTTTATTTGCCTTTTCAATTTCTAATTTGTTCACAAATTAAAGCTTTTTTAATTAATTAATTCCATTTGCTTTTCCACTTATTTACTGTCTGTCAAAATGTGATTAAAATCATAGATTAAATGTATTTATTTATTGTTTGTTTGTGTTCTGTTTTTTATTTGATTTTTTTATTTATTCAAAAATTAATAAGATTGTTTATTAATTTTTTGTTGTTGTTCTTATGTGTTCTTTTTTATTTTTTTCATACTCTGACATACAGTGCCCTCCACAAATATTGGCACCCTTGGTAAATATGAGCAAAGGTGGCTGTGAAAATAAATCTGCATTATTTATCCTTTTGATCTTTCATTAAAAAAATTCACAAAATTCTAACCTTTCATTTTAGTAAAACAATTGAAAATGGGGGGAAAAGCTCATTATGAAATAAATGTTTTTCTCTAATTCACGTTGGCCACAATTATTGGCACCAAATTATTGCAACGTCCGTTTGCCAGTCTTCACCTATAATGCCTGATGAGTTTGGAGAACACCTGACAAGAGATCAGAGATCATTCCTTCATACAGAATCTCTACAGATCCTTCAGATTCCCAGCTCCATGTTGGTGCTTCTCCTCGTCAGTTCACTCCACTCATTTTCTTTAGGGTTCAGGCCAGGGGACTGGGATGGCCATTGCAGAAGTTTCATTTTGTGCTCAGTGATACATTTTTGTGTTGATTTTGATGTTTGTTTTGGATCATTGTCCTGATGGAAGATCCAACCACGGCCCATTATTGGATTTCTAGCAGAAGCGGTCAGGTTTTGATTTTTAATCTGTTAGTATTTGATAGAATCCATGATACTAAGTATCTGAACAAGATGTCCAGGACCTCCAGCAGAAAAATAGGCCCACAACATTAAAGATCCAGCAGTATATTTAAACGTGGACATAGGGTACTTTTTATCCTTGTGTGCACCAAACCCATCTGGTGGGTTTGCTGCCAAAAAGTACTTTTTTTAGTTTCATCTGACCACAGAAGCCGGTCCTGTTTGAAGTTCCAGTTTTGTCTGACAACTGAATATGCTGGAGTTTGTTTTTGGGTGAGTGAGGAGGATTTTTCTTGAAACTCTCCCAAACAACATGTGGTGATGTAGGTGCTGTTTGGTAATTTTTTTAGGCTTTCTGAGTCTCAAGACTCAACTAATCTCTGCAATTCTCCAGCTGTGATCCTTGGAGAGTCTTTGGCCACTCAAACTTTCCTCCTCACCGTGCATTACGTTGATTTAGACACACGTCCTCTTCCAGGCAGATTTGTAACATCTTTAGTTGATTGGAACTTCTTAACTATTGCCCTGATAGTGGAAATGAGGATTTTCAATGCTTTTTTCTTACAGCCATTTTCTATTTTGTGAAGCTCAACAATCTTTTGCTGCACATCAGAACTATATTCTTTGGTTTTACTCATTGTGATGAATGATTAAGGGAATTTGGCCTTTGTGTTTCCTCATGTTTATACTCAAGTGGAATAGGAAGTCATGGCTGGGCAATTTCATGTTCATGATCACCCTGGTGTGCTAAAAAAAAATGCAAATATGAATAGGAATATACTTTAGAGATATTTTACTCATAAAAAATTCTAGGGGTGCCAATAATTGTGGCCAACGTGTTTTGGAGAAAAACATATATTTCAGCACCAACATGGAGCTGGGAATCTGAAGGATCTGTAGAGATTCTGCATGAAGGAATGGTCTCTGATCTCTTGTCAGGTGTTCTCCAAACTCATCAGGCATTATAGGTGAAGACTCAGAGCTGTTATCTTGGCAAACGGACGTTGCAATAATTGGGTGCCAATAATTGTGGCCAACGTGAACTAGAGAAAAACATTTATTTCATAATGAGCTTTTCCCCCCATTTTCAATTGTTTTACTTTAATGAAAGGTTAGAATTTTGTGAATTTTTTGAATGAAAGATCAAAAGGATAAACAGTGCAGATTTATTTTCACAGCCGCCTTTGCTCATATTTACTAAGGGTGCCAATATTTGTGGAGGGCACTGTATGAAACACTTTGAACTTCACTGTATGAAAGATGCTACTATACATAAACTCAATTAAAACGCCTTTTATTCATTAACCTTGATAATAATTGTCATGTATTTTTTTAAATTCAAATATCCATCTATGAGATAATAAACAAACACATAACCCATGAGCCATTGTCATCCTATAGCAGCCTCATTGTCAGTAAAGCATGAGCTGCTTTAATTTATGTTTGTAGGCTACACAAAGCTTCTCTCCCAGGAGCACGTCGACCAATTCACAACACTCATTGTTCTTAGAAAGCTTCTTTGTTCCCTCCTACGAGATTCTAAATTTACCCACCAGAGACAAAAGGTAGCGTGATAATTAACTGCATGTCACTGCTGCCGAGGACCTGAAACGTGAGACACCCTCTGCCCATTGTTGTGTCCAGTTCAGGGCAGTGGCGGAGTGACATCACTTGGTGATGTCAGGTTCACAGGGCGGAACTGGACCGTCGGGTCCCCTGTGATTGGTCACATCTTGCGGCACCTGGGAAGACAACAGGTATAAGAGGTCTATGCTCAGTCAAAGCATGCAAAATTGTATGCATAATTCTGCAGCATCCCTAGGACGACCTGAACTGAGTTGGTTACCATGGCAACTGTTGTACCGGTGAGTACTTGGAGAATAAGAATGCTCTTTTTGAGTTTAGATGAGTTGATTATTTACTTTTGAGAACTGAAGATGACTTCACACATGGTTGCATTTCAGTGGTCCAGATATAAATAACAATCTAAGGCTCATGCTGCACACCAAAAAGTATTTATTTTATTTTATTTACCAATTTTTTTTTATTATTTTGGTGATATTTATAAGGTAGATTTTGATTTTAGACACATTTATGACTTTTTTTGTGTGTGAAGAGGGTTAAAAGAGGTTGAGAATTTAAAAATGGATTGCTATTTAATACAATAGTGTCTGTGGTGGTGATACTAGTGAAATAAAAGACATGCCTTGGATCACTTAACATGATGAATCTTATTCTCAGTTCAGATAGTTTGAGCTTTCTTTGTTCTAGACTGGGTCATGTTCTGTCAGCACTATTGGTGTGGATGTATCATGTCTGTGCTCTGGGCCGATCAGGTGTCAAGTAAAAGAATCTGTGTGTCTTCAAGCTTGTTGTATAGAGTCTGTGTGTGTGAGGGCTTTAGTTTCTTAGGATGTAGTTAATTAATCGTGTTCTTGGTTTGAATCCAGTAGCTTGGTGAAAGATTTATCAACTGGTTAATTCATAGAAAAGGTCTCCAAATGCTGATTTCACGCAACATAATTCTATATCTTTGTTCTTGTTGTTCTTCCAGTGTGCATCCTGTTATGGCAGCAGCAGCGTTCAGCTCTTTGGTAGGGGGCATGGTGGCGATTACATGTCCCTTTTCAGTTACAGAGGGCCCAGAGGGGCCCCTCGCCCACGTCTGGCCTACCACGCTCCGAAGATGACACTGCGTCAGATTTGTCGCATGTTGCGTATAATGCGTCAGCTACGCAATAAAGAAGCAGCAGCCGCTGCTGCAGCCGCCAGGTGAGGCTTACGTTCCCAAACACTCATAATATCAGGGTCTCTTATAGTTCATTCTGTCATCATTTATTATCTTCATGTAGTTCCAAACTGACCTTCTTTCATCTATGGAACACACACACACACACACACACAAAAGAGTTGTTTAGCAGAAAAGTGAATGGTGACTACGGTCCAACAATTATTAAACATATGTGAATATATAAATAAATAAATATAATAGAAATATTTATAAATATAATTATGTACATTTTTTTCAGGAAAGAAAAGTGATGATTACAGAATTTTATCATATAGGCTATATATACTATATAACTAAATATATATATTTTCAATTTTTTACAGTAATTAATAATTAATTTAACTTAATAATTAATTTGCTGCATAATTTGCCAGTTAGTTCCAAACGAAGCCACAGTTAAGCCAAATTGTTCATTGTTTGTGAACGAATCGGCTAATTGTGTGATTCAGACATGTTTCACTCCTGAATAAATATTTGGCTACATTCCACAGTGTTGCCAAGTCCACGGTTTTCCTGCGGAATTGGGCTACTTTTACACTGTTGCCGCAGGTTGTTTTTCGTGTCAGCGGGTTGAAGCGACCCCAAATAAAATGATATTTAGCCCCAGAATGCAAATTTTACCAGGGGAACCCGCCAAAAACCCGGATTTTACCCCCCTACTGTGGGACTCCCCGAAACACGATTTGGCTAGTTTTGAGTAGCAATTGGGCAGGTTTTGTTGTGAAAACCTGGCAACCCTGGCGTTCCACTTCGCTTTTAGACACACACTCGCAAACTTCCCCTCTGGGGAATCCCTGCCGCCATTTTGAAGTGCGTTCCACTTCGTGAAATGGACGAGTGAAGTTTATATGGAAAGTTTATATGGAAAGACCCTCGACCCCTTGATTTTGACAGAGGGAGCGAGTCTACTTCATATGTACACTTCAGGCAACAACTCTATGATATATTAATTATTTTTTTAAACATTTAAAACAACCTAAACACACCTATATATACATATAGAATGCTGCATTAAACAGTTTCGAAAAAAATTTAAATAATAAATCAACTCCATAGTGGATTCCAAGTGATCAAGGGCTTAGGACGTTCCAATTCAGCCCATTGCAAAGGTTCCGCCAGTAGTGGGCACTTGTGCAGCGTAAGCAATGACGTACATCCGAGTCAATGAGACTGAGGGAAGTTAGCAAGGGAAGGGCATTAAAAAACGAACTGGAACGCAGCCTTTGTTTAGAAGCTAACGAATGGGTTGAGTAAATGATTCAGTGACTCGTTTATAAAGACATGGTTAGTTTCTGAATGAATCTGTGTTTTGAACTAATTAATGGCTGCATCCAAAATCACATACTCACTTGAGTAGGTACATATTTTGAATAAGTAGTTACTTTGCAACTGCTAAAAAAATTACATTCTATATAGTATAATAATATAGATCCGCACATATAGTGTTGGGGAGTAACTAGTTACATGTAATGGAATTACATAATTTAATTACAAAATGAATGTAACTGTAATCTGTTACAATTTACTGAGAAAAAATGTGTAATTAAATTACAGTCACTTATGAAAATGTTAATCATTACAAAGAGGTTACATCTGAATATTTTCATACACATACAGATTTGATTGACTTCTTTCCCAAATTGCCAGACACCAATGTTTCAGGAGATTAGGACACATAATAAGATACATGCTTACACACTGCGCACATACTACATTCGTCATGTTGTTAGTGTCGGTTGACCTACCAGCATCAGTTGTGTCACTTCACTGCCATCTTCTCCTATGGCCTCATGGGATAGTAAACCATCCATCGTATGCACACTTCAGAATCTCGCCAGAACAAAAGTCCCTGTGCTGTTTGTTCTCATCAGAAACTGTTGTGTATGTATGAAATGTATGAAAATGTATGAATCAGTTGATTATGATATATTTGATATTTACCTTCTGTGTTTCTGTTTTACAGAAAACAGGCCTCTCCTCCCAGCTCACCTACAATCAAATCGGAGAAGCGATGCTTACCTGCCTGTTTCCGACGTAGACGTAGTAACAATATTAAAAGAGTGAGTTAAGCATCCAGCGTCTCCAAAACCTCCCAACAACTTCAGCCCTGTGGGAGTTTACAAATTGGGGAAATGGAGCCAGACCTCACTCCACACAGAAGACTTAAAGTGAGGGACCAAGACATCACGTTCTACAATCTTGTTGGATTCTTTTGTTGGGAGGATGTAACATGCAACAAATCTGGTTTTAATGGGAAGAAGTCAAGCAGATCTTTAGGTGCCCTGCGAGTGCTGGAACTCTACATATCTTACTTTTCATAATGACACAAGAGTTTTTTATGTTTTTTTTTTTCTGGATTGTTTGCACTCATTGAACTCCAATTGTGAAATCTATGAAATTCCAGTAGGGTCAAACAGTTTTGTGTGCTTCTATCTGTAATTAAACCAGCGGAAAGTCCTCATCAGGGTGGAAATACGACACAGCTATTTGTTTGTTTATTTATTCATCTGTTTGTTTGTTTCTGTGTGGGACAGGGGGCCCAAGGTTCCTTCTCTCTCAAAGAGGTGCGATGGAAACTTAGGTACCGGTGTGTATTACCGTGCTGAAACTAAAACTGATGTACACAGCTAGTGTGTGACAACATTGTGAATTTACTGATTTCCCATTTATCTGCTTTTGATTAACCTTTCAATAATAAAACACCTATGATTTCAAAAGTTGAGTGGCGTTCACATGATTGAGCACAAATAATCATTAACTCAGCTTCAGATCACTTGCACAAAGTATTCGAGATTAGCCATACACTTAAATTTTTTCAGTTTAAAATTTATTTTGAAATGTTTTCTGGGCAATTTTTACCGCTTAAACAAATTATGTGCATATCATGACTGTTTGCAAGATAAACAAAAATAGTTGAACAAAGGGGAAATCCCAGAATTTCAGTTTTCGAGCATCAGAAATGTTTGTGAATCAATGTATAATAATAGTATTTATTAATAATAACTGAAACATTTAATTTGAGTGAATGATTCAATATACACTGAAGAAATGATTGAACTCCTTGTGTAATACGGCTCAGAAACTTCAGTAAACAGTTTTATTTGAATTCGTCATCATTCGTCATTATTCCATGCTAAGAAGAAAAGACACAACAGAGAGTATTATATTTGCAATGCGTACTGTTACCTCTTTTGGAATGTTTAAATCTTTTAACATTTCTGCATAGTCTTTTATGAAAAACAGCACAATAAAAATGCTACCACACCACATAAAATAACTGCTGAACTGTTAAGAATAGTTTAGATAACAGAAAGGAAACAATACTTAGAAATTAAGGCAAAAAAAAATGTTATTGTATTAAAATCTTGTTATAGATGAATATAAATTACAATCTATATCTAAACTACAAGTTAGTTTCCAGTCAGGATTTAGACCGTATCATAGTACTGAGACTGCTCTCATTAGTTACAAATGATTTGCTCTTATCATCCGATCGTGGTCGTATTTCTATATTGGTGTTACTGGATCTTAGTGCTACATTTGATACTATCGACTACAACATTCTCTTGAATAGACTCGAAAATTACGTTGCCATTAGTGAAATTGCATTGGCATGGTTCAAATCATTCTTATCTGACAGGTATCAATTTGTAGTAGTAAATGAAAAGGTGTTATATCGATCACAAATTCAGTATGGAGTACTGCTAGGCTCAGTACTAGGACCATTGCTTTTCACCATGCTACCCTTGGGAGATATTATTAGGAAGCATGGCATTAATTTTCACTGTTATGCTGATGATACTCAGCTTAATATTTCTTCGTGTCCTGATGAAACTTACCAATTCACAAAATTAACAAAATTCTATACTATGAAAGTGAATGGTGACTGCAGCGGTCAGAGAAAAACAACTTATATTTCACCCTACTTCCCACACAAAGCTATCATAGCTTCAGACGATTTGTAATACAGTGCATAAGTCGCAAGATCCACTATTATTAAGAATATATGGTTCTTTTGGAGGTTGAAATCCCCTGGTCACCATCCACTGTCATTATACTGTATGAAAGAACATAGCATGAACATTCTTCAAAACATTTCCTTTGGTACTCCACGATATGAAAGTGAACAAATGATGAGAGAAATTTTATTTTGGGGTGAACTGTTCCTTTCAAGAGGTTGAGCTCACCTCACGGTTCCGCTGCTTATGAGTTACAATGGCTTTCCACTGACTAAGGGCAGGTGAGGTTATCATCATCATTCACCGCTGACTGGACATCACAGACTTTGGTACAAACCAGGCAGTGATGAAAATTTCATGGGTAAGATGTTTTCTGAATGTGAGCTGCTGGGGAGTCAGGTTGTAGGACAGGAAGCTGGGGATCAGGTGTCCTTTTTGAGCAGGAAGTTTATCTTGCATTCAGACTTGGTCTCACTCTTACATTAGCTGTTGACCTGTAGTCTGAGGCAACTGATGCTATAAATAAACAAATCTTAAAAACAGTCAAGTTTGAGTTTAAAAAAGATGCACACAATGGCGACTACTTACATAAATCACTAGCTCTGATCTGATTGGCTGGCCTCATGCAGCTTTTGAGTGTCATTGTGCACTTTTTACTAGTCTGCCTGTAAACAAAGTTGTTTACTAGGTACTGGGCCACAAAATGTCGTTTTAAAGGATTAGTTCACTTTCAAATGAAAATTAGCCCAAACTTTATTCACCCTCAAGCCATCCTAGGTGTATATGACTTTCTTCTTTCTGATGAACACAATCGGAGAAATATTAATAAATATCCTGACACATCCGAGCTTTATAATGGCAGTGAACGAGGATCAACGAGTATGAGCTGAAGAAAGTGTCTCCATCCACATCCATCCATCATAAGCATATTCCACACGCCACCGGGGGGTTAATAAAGGCCTTCTAAAGCGAAGCGATGCGTTTGTGTAGAAAAAATATACATATTTAACAAGTTAAGAAGTAAAATATCTAGCTTCCGCCAGACCGCCTTCCGTATTCTTACTTATGAAGAAAGTGTAAAACTCTAGCAGTTCAAAACGCTTACGCTATGTTCTAATGGAAGTTCAATCCTTTACCAGCTCTCTGTGACTACAGCTTATTTGAATCACATGCAATTACCATCACCTACCCTACTAAAATCCATGTTGTAGTGCTTTATCGTCCCCCAGGTCAGCTAGGTAACTTCTTGGAGGAGTTAGATGTGTTACTCTCATCCTTCCCTGAGGATGGTACTCCCCTGCTAGTACTTGGAGATTTCAACATCCATCTAGACAAACCTCAGGCTACTGACTTCCACACTCTGCTTGCCTCGTTTGATCTCAAGTGAGTGTCTACTACAGCTACCCACAAATCAGGTAACCAATTGGACCTCATCTACACACGCTGCTGCTCCACTGATAATACACTGTTTACTCCACTACACACCTCATACCATTTCCTCATCACATTTAATCTCAACCTGACCCCTAACTCAACACACACTCCACCACGTTACTTTTCGGCGAAACCTACGCTCACTCTCACCCTCTCACTTATCCTCTTTGGTCTCATCCACACTTCCTCCCCCTAAACAGTTCTCATCTTTGGACACTAACAATGCTACTGACACTCTTTGCACCACGCTAACATCTTGCTTAGATGACTTCTGCCCACTCTCATCCAGACCAGCCCGTGCCACCCCTTCTGCCCCCTGGCTATCCGATGTTCTCCGTGAGCATCGGTCTAGACTCAGGGCTGCAGAGAGGAAGTGGCGCAAATCTAAAGATCCTACTGATCTTAGCTTCTATCAGTCACTCCTTTCTTCTTTCTCTACAAAGGTCTCCAATGCTAAAACCACATACTATCACAATAAAATTAGCAATTCTACTGATTCCCGCACACTTTTCAAAACTTTCTCTTCTCTTCTTTGCCCTCCTCCCCTCCCTCCCACATCAGCTCTTACAGCTGATGACTTTGCCACATTCTTCACACATAAAATAACAACTATCAGCAGCCAATTCTTCACATCACATACTGACAATAACATCATAATGGAAAACACACAAATTCTCCCCTCCTTCTCTATGCTCTCTGAGGCAGATGTTTCCAAACTCATCCTTTCCAGTCACCCTACTACCTGTCCGCTTGACCCTATCCCCACTCATCTTCTTCAGGCCATCTCCTCCTCAATTGTACCTGCACTCACTCACATTATCAATTCTTCTCTTCACACTGGTACATTTCCCACAGCTTTTAAGCAGGCTAGGATTACACCACTGCTTAAAAAACCCACTCTGAATCCAGCACTTTTAGATAACTATAGACCGGTATCCCTTCTTCCATTCATTGCGAAGACACTTGAGAGAGTTGTGTCCAACCAACTGTCTACTTATCTCACACAGAACAACCTCCTTGACAACAACCAATCTGGCTTCAAGACTGGCCACTCAACTGAGACTGCCCTGCTCTCAGTTACTGAAGCCCTGAGATTGACACGAGCAACTTCAAAATCATCTGTACTCATCTTGCTGGATCTGTCTGCTGCGTTTGACACAGTTAACCACCAGATCCTCCTGTCAACCCTCATGTCGAAGGGCATCTCAGGAACCGCACTCCAGTGGTTCGAGTCTTATCTCTCAGGTAGGTCTTTCAGGGTATCTTGGAGAGGTGAGGTGTCCAAGTCGCATCATCTTGCTACTGGGGTACCTCAGGGCTCAGTGCTTGGACCACTTCTCTTCTCCATCTACATGTCATCACTAGGATCTGTCATTCAGGAACATGGTTTTTCCTATCACTGTTATGCTGATGACACACAACTCTACCTCTCATTCCAACCAGATGATCCGACGGTCACTGGTCGCATCGCAGCCTGCCTGACAGCCATTTCTGCCTGGATGAAGGACCATCACCTTCAACTCAACCTAGCTAAAACGGAACTGCTTGTGGTCGGTGCCAACCCAACACTCCATCACAACCTTTACATTCAACTTGAGTCGTCAACCATAACTCCTTCCAGGATGGCCAGGAACCTTGGAGTGGTGATGGATGATTGTTTAAGCTTCACAGATCATATTGCTACAACGGCCCGGTCCTGCAGATTTGCCCTGTACAACATTAGGAAGATCAGACCCCTCCTATCGGAGCATTCCACACAAATTCTTGTCCAAGCTCTTGTTCTATCCAGACTGGACTATTGTAATGCTCGCTTGGCAGGCCTTCCAGCATGCACTGTCAAGCCTCTACAACTGATCCAGAATGCTGCAGCAAGACTGGTCTTTAACGAACCGAAGAGAGCACATGTCACACCTCTCTTCATCAGTTTGCATTGGCTGCCAGTAGCTGCTCGCATCCAATTCAAGGCTCTAATGTTTGCCTACAGAACATCCACTGGCTCTGCACCTCTATACCTAAACTCACTACTTCAGACTTACGCGCCCTCCAGAAGCTTGCGTTCTGCAAGTGAACGGCGTCTTGTGGTGCCATCCCAAAGGGGCACAAAATCACTCTTACGGACCTTCTCCTGGTCTGTTCCTGGTTGGTGGAATGACCTACCACGCTCTATCCGAGCAGCTGAGTCTCTAGCCATTTTTAAAAAACTGCTAAAGACATATCTTTTTCGTCAACACTTGACCCAGCAATATTAGCACCTTTATTTTTCTTGTCTGTTTTCAATTTTCTATTCTCTTTCTCCATCTATTTGCGTTTATTTATATATAAAAAAAAAAAAAAAAATACCTTGCTACGAGCACTTTACTGATGAAACTATGACTTGACACAGCACTTACACACTGTTGTACTCATGTTGATTTGATTGCTTCTACTATTCTCATTTGTAAGTCGCTTTGGAGAAAAGCGTCTGCTAAATGACTAAATGTAAATGTAAATGTAAATGTGAAATTACCTGTACTTATTTTAGAAAGACTTGTTTTGCTAATACTAATTGTATTAACATGCTGTTTTTTTCTGTTTCATCAACAGCATGCCTGTCTATTATGATGACATCACTAGTTTTATATTTACCCGCCACAAACTGTGTAAAAACAAACTGTGGTTAGTTGCGTGTTTTGAATGTCGGTCAGATGATCTCTTCCTGTTTATGCATATGGTCCTTAGCCAGAATAAGCTTTCAAGTGGACCACAACATATGTCAATAACCAAAAGTCTGGTTGAATGACACTAATGACAACAAAATTCCAGAAAACAACACAAAGTTCAATTGCAAATTGTCAGCTTCATAATCGTAGTATTTCCTTGAAAGGTTTTGATATCGCAGCTGCAGCTATACACCAGGAAACAGTTTTGGAGATGAATCACCAGTCAGATGACAATGTTCTCAGTCATTCTACTAAGAAATCAATCTTTCTGTTTGCTCAAACAAGATATGCTACCAATGAGTCATCTTGTGAAAATGTGGTCACCAGACCAAACGTATGTTTGGACAGCTTCTTAACAAATAATGTTTCTGGCATTTCTCAGTTCCTTTAAATTCCATCCTCACACCACAATGAAATACCAATCTCTTCAATGTTGGCATCAGCCCTTTAATTTCTCCAAATGGCTCCTCTTATTATCTTTAAAGGGATAGTTCACCCCCAAAATTCACCCTCATGTCATTCCAAAGCTGTATGACTTTCTTTCTTCCTAGAATATAGATATTTTTTATCTATAAAATGTTGTTTTGGACCCCATTGACTTTCATTGTGTGGACCTCAGAATATCTTCTTTTTTCTTTGCAGAAGAAGCGAAGTCATACAGGTCCAGAACAACATGTGCGTAAATAAATTATGACAGAATTATAGTTTTTTATAATTCTATCCCTACAAGTGACTTTATAGTTTGTTTACCCAACCGCCCTCCCACTCATCAGCGTAATTGGTGGATGTGGTTTATGTAAGTCACATTGCCCTGGGTACCTTTCACCTCCAAGTATGACCATCGTGTGCGGCAGAAGTTACGTAAGGTCATTATCCAAGTCACTTTATCAAATGTTGGAACATAGGTAATGATGTGGCAGGTAATGTGTATAAACCACATTTTCATTTCACTTTGGTCAACCAACACAAGTATTCCATCAAGATATTGACAAGGAGGTTCCCCAAATGGCTCTATAGGTTTTTGGACTTGAAATATGTTACTGTCCTCATTATTTTTATCTTAAAAGACAAAAGCATATGCATTTGAAGTCGTGCAAGATTTGTGCTCGACTTAGGCCTAAATCTGATTCACAATTCACTTGGAAATATTCATGTTGGAGTCATGCATGGTGAGCTGTTGGTCAAGGTTAGGGCCACGGAGGGCATAAGTAAGCACACAAGGACCAGACATGAATAATTATGAGTCTCTCTGTTTAACACTGAAACTGAGAAGAGGGTTAAAAAAAGAACTAAACACAGGTGAACAATGACCTGTGGAAGTAGGCCGGACCGATGTGGACTGCACAGATCAAGGAGGTCTCGGAGAAATCGCGTCATCCCATGAGCCAACAGTAGACACTTGAGCCCTGGGTGTCACAAAGGGCCGCTATTGAGACGCCTCCCAAAGCGCACTCACGTGGTGTTGAGTCGCTCACACATAAGATTGGCATATAAAATTGCACCTTGGTAAAAACTATCCTTTCTTTTGTATTTTATAAAGGCAAAGTGTTTTGGGAGTTGTGCTTCTATAAAAAGGTCCAATTATTTAATCCATCTGAGGGAAAAAAGTTTCATTTTGATAGGCCTTATTGTAAGGACAACATCTCTTGAATACAAAAGACCTGTTATGACGACGCAGAGGGGCGTTGGAGCCAGAGCCAATTAATTAACCTGGCTGGCAAAAGGTAGGATATCACATAGCCCAAATATTGCTTAACATTAGAGATGAAGTGATCATGTTTCACACAACATGAAGCGCTAACCCATGGTCTCACGCACCATAGTCAGCAATGAACTGAAGAAAATTAGGTTTGTGTTTTACAAATCTAACAAAACAGTTTCCCTTTTGAAGTGCCACTGAAAATTCACACTTTTAAAAGTAGATTTCTATTTTTCTGAACACACAGAGAAAAAAATGTGTAAAACTTGTACCTTTAGGGGTACAGCTTTTCACTGGAGCAGTACTCTTTTTTGTACCTTTTTTACCATAAAAAGGTTCATAGTAGTACCTCTTAAAGGGGGGGTATAATGCTATTTCATGTATTCTGACTTATTTACACTGTTAAAGAGTTGGATTCTCATGCTAAACATGGCCAAAGTTTCAAAACACGAGTTGGACGTATGACGGAGTATTTCTGTGCCAAAAATACTCTTCCAAATCCTCATAAACTTCGCTGTCTTTTTTTCAAGTATGGGCCTGTGTGACGTCATAAAGATCGGAATTCCTTGTACGGGCACTTCTCCCGGAAGAACGCGCACGCACACGTCGACCAGAGCGAGAGAGCAAGAGCACGCCCATCAACGCGCGTTCGGCTTTACGGAAGTCGTCGGCAGCGCTGCACAGGTCACAGGACTTCATGAAATCAACAATGTCACCGAAGAGGTGTGTTTTTGGTTGTGAGGGAAAGATAACCTTGCTTCCCAAAGAACTCAGTGTTCAGTGGAGCCGAGAGATTTGTGCTCACGCATTACATTGATGCACTCTCGATATTTGTTATTAAAATAACCATAGAAACTGATAGTTGCAATCACTTTTTTATTGGTTAAAATGAATCTCGTGTTTTTCCGTGGCTGCTCGAGCCCTCAGGATCGGCGCTTATGGTTTCAGCCCAGTTCTACGCTGGATTTACAGATAATTTGAAACTGAAAGATGGAGCGGTCACAGCAATAATGATCCCGGTCATGAGTCGGAACCGCAGGTGGTAAGTAAAACTGCTTCAAATGTCTGTTTTGATGGCAATAAGTGCATATAATGTAAACAACACGAACGTTGTGAATTCATAAATTCATTATTCATCATTCACTATACACTATATGCATTATAGTGATTCAAAAGTTATCCATGGATAATGCGATGGTGTATTGTGTGTGTTTAAATACAGTTGTTTTGCTGACCACTGATAGCTTGCAGACGATCGCTACGCAAAAGCTGCGCGTGCTTGTCACTCTTTAGCTCCACTCACACGACACGCCTCCAGGCACTCGGCTGTTTTCGGAAAGACTCAGTACAGCATATGTATCTTTTATAAATATGATAAAACTAAAGACTTTTTGGAGATATGAAGGATGCACTACTACTCTATAGGTACTCAAGATTAACATGAGATTGGCAGAAACTGTGTGTGATACCCCCCCGTAAGGTAAGTATTTGTACTCCAAGGTACCAATATGCACCTTTTAGGGGTTTAAAAAAAAAAAAAAAAAAGTACATAGATGTCCTTTTAAGGGTACTGCATAGTGACAAGCTGTCGTAACCCTAAAGGCACAATTTTTACACATTTTTTTTTCTGTGTGAAGAAAATGTGATTGTTTTTTGTTTTTTTAGTTTTTGTTTTTAATCATATTTTTTTATGAAAATATCTCTAATTTTAGTGAGTTTAACTCTGACTAAAATAATGAACTTTTGCTCATTTTCATACGAGGTAAGTTGTAATATTACGTTACGTCATGTACAGTATCTGATTAAGCTCATACAAGGATGTGTTTTGGTTAGTTAATTAACCAGGAAGTTTACCGATGTTTCCAACAGATAAATCGAAACTTCTTGCGATATTTTCTTCAGAAACATTGCTAGCGCGTATTTTTAGCATATTGCAGTGTTTTTTTTCTCTCGTCATATTTTCGCCAACAGTGTTTTAATTTTATAGCAGTTTGTTCAAATTCAATTAAATGGTTAGTTCACTCAAAAATGAAAATTCTGTCATTATTTACTCACCTTCATGTCGCTCCAAACCTATATGACTTACTTTCTTCTGTGGAACATAAAAGAAGATTTAGAAAAATGTTTCAGTGTCCTTTTCCTACATACAATGCAGAAAGTCAGTGGGCTCAGATGTTGTTCGGACCTCCATGTTTTCCAAAATATCTTATTTTGTTTTGTAAAGAAAAAAGAAGGTCATACAAGTTTGGGATGTCATGAGGGCGAGTAAAATAAATAATGAGATTTTCATTTTAGGGTAGTGACCTTTAAGTATGAGCAACTGCCATTAAACACCACAAATGTGACCCTGGACCACAAAACCAGTCATAAGGGTCATTTTTTTAAAAATTGAGATTTATAAATCATCTGAAAGCTGAATAAATAAGCTTTCCATTGATGTATGGTTTGTTAGGATAGGACATTTGGCCGAGATACAACTGTTTGAATATCTGGAATCTGAGGGTGCAAAAAAAAAATCAAAATATTGAGAAAATCGCCTTTAAAGTTGTCCAAATGAAGTCCTTAGCAATGCATATCCACTCACAAAAATAATTGATATATTTACGGTTTGAAATTTACAGAATATCTTCATGGAACATGATCTTTACTTAATATCCTAATGATTTTTGGCATGAAAGAAAAATCGATAATTTTGACCCATACAATGTATTGTTGGCTATTGCTACAAATATACCTGTGTGTATACCTTATGACTGGTTTTGTGGTCCAGGGTCACAAATAAGAACACATTTAATTAAAACCCAAACCCCATCAACAGACAACGAGGCACATAGATCTAAATAAAAATCATTTATTTTCATTAATATAGTAATCAATCTACCTAGAGCAAAGAAATAAAGGTCCACCATGCCACTTTATTACTACAGTATGTGGAGGCTGCGCCAAGGTCTGAATACTGAACAGACAGACACACAGACCAATAAGGAGAGAGGGGGCGGGGTTCATTCTGGTCTTCATTGTCCATGCCTAGTTTAAGGTGGGAGGGGCCAGTGTACTTGGGGGGTGGGGTCGAGGATATATTCCTTTCATCTAAAACTTGGGAGGGAAAGCTTTGAAATCTTCAAGCTAGAGGAACAGATCTGTTATAGAGGGGGCAGACCAACCTTGACGGACACGGAAAGTTGAAATATCTGTGTCAGTGTGTGTATGCGAGTGTGCATGTGTGTGTGTCTGAGACGAGGTGTAACAGGTGCTGCTTAGATCCAACTTTCACTGTACACTTGAAGAGGTTTCAGACACAAGGGATAAAAAATTGAGGTAACAAACGCCATTTCCGGTTCCTGAAAAACAACAACAAAAAGGCACATTTCAATTTCAGACACTATTAAATGCTACTCAATTGCAAAAAACAGAATTGTGGGTTATTTTACTTGATACTGAAATTCATGATTTTCATGATATTCATTTCTAGAGATGCACTGATGTTAAAATTCTGGTCGATACTAATAAGTCGATACTTGTTCATGTATAGACCGATAACTGATAAATATGAGATTTTCTATTTTGTATAAATAAATTACAAATAAATAAAAAAATACAACAATTTTTAATCTTAAAAGTGAATTTAGGCATCACAACATTGTAAAAATAATTTTCGCTAATTGAAATAAAACAAAATATAAAAACTTAAACTTAGAAATATTGCTTGGCAACTAACCGAAATTAAGTTAAAGATGAAGTACTACAATTACTAAAACTAAAATAAAAATAAATTAACGCTAATAGAAAAAAATAATAAAAATGACAAAAGCACATAAAAAAAAAAAATCTAAAACTTAAACCAAAATGAAAATATAAAAATAAAAGCTAATTCAAATTATTAATGAATACTATAATAACTTACACTGTGATGTTCAGTATGAAAACAGATATTTATTTTGAGAGTTGCTAAAGATTACATTTATCAGTGTTATTAAATTATTAATGTTTTTAAATACAATTGTATAAATAAGCATGTACAATTAAATATCGATTAGACCGATAAAATAAAGCTCTAATATTGGCTGATAACCAATATGGTTCAAATATATTTTAGAGAATATTTAATTGACAGAATTCACATTAAAATTATTGTTTATATGCACATCTCAAAATGATATAACATGAAAATTTGTTACAATTAAGAAGAAATATTTGAATATACACCTGCTCTCATCGGGGTGTGTTGGTTCCACTTGACACTATGGTGCCATCTGTATTAGTGTGAGACTGCTCCTTCACCACTGGATCTAAAGACACACAAAAATGTGTATGTCTCGGGAATTTTAGATTCTTTGTTGTGTCAATATAAGTTGCCAGCAGTGAAGTAAGCTAACTCACAGAAATAAGGGTGCTCCATGGCCTCGGTGGCAGTCAGTCTCTGCTGATGGTCGTAGCGTAGCAGCTTGTCGAGAAGGTCCAGAGCCTCTGGGCTGACCAAATGCTGGTTCTCCGTCTGCACAAACTGTTCCCAGCGCTTCCGTGTCTGCCTGTAGGATACGGCAGAAGAGTTTCAATAAATGAACAAACTAACATACTTGGTATTTCATTATCCATGTACTGACCACTCAAGCTCGGTCAGATATCATTAATGATTAGGGTTGGGAATCGAAAATCGATTCCAATTTGGGAATCGGATACTTGTAATAAAATTAAAATTTCGATTCCGCTTATCGATTCCTGTGTGCGGATTTTAATGTGATTTTAAACCATTTTCAAACGCAAGAAGACACTCAATTTAGTAACCGCGCCACATGCTGTTTTATTTGCACACACATCCAAAGTGCGCGCACAGAGATCCGCCTCTCATATAGTGCGCCTTGTCTTAAGTGAACGTAAACGGTTGAGAAAGAAAACACATGTGTCAGTATATTGAATCCTGCATGAGGTCTTAAAGTGACAGCAGCCTAATAAACCAGCTGCAGTGTGTGTCATTAACTTTAATCAAAGAACAAAAAAAAAAAAAAAATTACTCACTGATCTTGACTGAGTAACTTTTGTAACTTTAATAAGGATTAATCTATATTTTATTTATAAAAAGAAAACTATGAAGTGTTTTACAGTTTATTACAATTTCTGTACCTGAACTTTGTTCAGCTGTATTTATATGTGCTATTGCTAATGTGTTGTTATTTTATTACTGTTAACTTGTCTTTAAAAATGTATGGCATTTATACTATTAGTCCAGTTGTTTTTGTTGTGGCATTTTTGTTAAAACCAAAGGAAAATGGTAGTGTTCTTTAGGCTGCAGATTTTTTTTTTTATTTTTGTTCATGGAAATCAGCAGCAACGAAACGTTTTGCCTAAAGACACAGAATAAATATGTTTGATATAAATGTTTTTACCTTACTGGAATTGAAACTGGGAAACGAAAAGAATCGGAATCGCTAAAAAATTCAAATGATACCCAACCCAATTAATGATACAGATTTCCTTGCATAAAAAGTTACTGAACTCAGTGGAAAGCTTTGGAATTACCTAATTTTGGTTTAAGTTTATGAATAAACTTAAGATAAATATTTATTATAAAAGAAATAAATATAATATAATAAAATAAATATAATATAATAAATAAATTATATTTTATTTGCTAATAAAATATTTCAAACAATAATAATAAAACAAATTATTCTACTCTTGTTGCCGTTATTATTGTGTATTAAAATGTTTTCAGAATATAAAATAAACTTTAAAAATTATATTTAGGTTTCTGAAATGCCTCCATGACACCCTCAGCTGGTACTCACTGGCCGAGCAGGTCTTTGAATCGTGGATCCAGTTCAATGTGGTATTTGCGCAGGTAGCCAAATAACTCATCTGTTCCCAGAACTTTTGCAATCCGCACCAACTGGAGAACGAGGAAGTCGAATGAAATCATGGTCACATGCTTAGGACAAAGTGTTTAGCTAATAGTGTTGAATACATAATATTAATTAATTTGAAATATATTCATAAAAATGAATAATCAAACTCTTTTCTAATCACCTGATCGTAGTTGTCTTGGCCGTGAAAGAAGGGCTCTTTCTGAAAGATCATACTGGCCAGCATGCAGCCCAGACTCCACATGTCCAGACTGTAATCATACATCTGTTTACACAATATTAGACACATTAAACCCAATAACCACACACAACCTAAAAAGAAAACAGCAATATGTGACAAAAACCTTTATTTATTATTCAATTGTGTTAGCATTTATCTGATCATAAAAATTACCAAGTACATGCAATAAGGCATAGGTTTAATATATCATATAACGTGCTACATTTAAGGATATTTGAGTGAGCTATGCTATAAATACCACCATTTTTGGTTATTTCATGCTAATCAGATTGTTAGCAACAGTTTTTTATTGGTCTTTCATGTGGCAACAGTGACAGGAAGATTTCTGATCTAAAGATAAGGCAAAAAGTCGAAAGACTTTTAATATAAACAGTGAAGTTGTGTAATTCCTCAGTGGATCGAGATAACTTTTCTGGGTACCTCAGCTGATCTGCAACTGGATGAACTAGTTACTGACAAAAATCTGAGGAATGTTACGTTACACAAGAGAAAGTGTTCGTGCTGTCATAAAATCAAGGACGCTTTAAACGTAACTCAATGTTTTTAATCCAGATTTGGGTAAAAAAAAAAACAATATAATTATTCTGTGTGATTCATAAAGTGCATTATACCTGATAGTCCACCAACAGTTCTGGACCCTTGAAATAGCGTGAAGCCACTCTGACATTGTACTCCTGTGCAGGGTGGTAGAACTCAGCAAGACCCCAGTCTATCAACCTCAGCTGCATCAAACACACACAAACATGATGCTGCAACACAACATCTGAAATACCACCCTGTTTTTCCCAAAAGAAACTGGTACCCTGATGCCCTCTGCTGGTGTATAAGGTCAATAACTACATGAAGGAGGGAATATTAACTCTTTTCTTTCTCTGAAAGTCTCTATGAATTGTATTCTGAATGTCTTAAATGCAGTTCAGGATGAATAATTAACAATAACTGCATCATTACCTTCCTTAACTGGTGATCGATCATAACATTGTGGGGTTTGACATCGCGGTGCATGATCCCCATACTGTGGCAGTAGTCCAGAGCCTGCCCGTAAAAATAAAATAAACAAACCTTAGCAATTCACAGAGGCCTCCAAAACAAACCACCGAAGCACAAGCTTGCTTACCTTTAGTAGTTCATACATGTAAAAACGTATATCATAATCTGTTAACTTTTGATACAGTTCCTAAACAGAAAGGAAACAAAATGTAGTATTAGATGTAATGTATTAGATTTGAAGTGCAGGGTTTAAACTGAAATGCAACTTTGATACTTAAAATAAACTCTTAAATCATTTTAATTATTACACAGTTCCTTGAATTCTGATTAGCCAGTCGGCATTCAATTAAATATAGGAGACTATTTATCTGTCTATCTGCCAATTAGTTATTCAGTACCATAAATAGACAAAAAAGACAGAGATAGACAGACAGACAGACAGACAGATGGATAAACAGACAGACATATAGATAGATAGGCAGACATAAACAGACAAACAAACAGGTAGTCAGACAGACAGACAGGTAGGTAAGTAGAGAGATAGACAGAAAGACAGACAGACAGATAGACAGACAGACATATAGACAGAGATAGATAGACAGACAGACAGATAGTTAGATAGATAGACATATAGATAGATAGACATATAGATAGATAGACATATAGATAGATAGATAGACAGACAGACAGACAGATAGATAGACAGACAGAAATATACATAGACAAACAAACAGGTAGTCAGACAGACAGGTAGGTAGGTAGAGAGATAGACAGAAAGACAGACAGACAGAAAGACAGACAGACAGACAGACGGATAGACAAACAGACAGACATGTAGATAGATAGATAGATAGATAGATAGATAGCAGGGGTGTTTCCTCCGAGGAGGCAAGGGAGGCAGTGCCTCCTCAAAAAAAACTAGATGAGAAAATAATCGATATTACAAAAATAAAACAACGCAAATGTTACAAAATTTGACATTAAAAAGTGTAAAAGTCACTCGTTTTTCTAAAGAAACACTGTCAAACAGTGACACCCGCTGGTAAAGTTACAGCGGGGAGTCCGCGTCTCTGTGCCTCCCTTCAGCTCATAGAAATAAAGCAGAGCCCGTATAGCGTGCGGTGGGTTTAGTGGGGGGTAATTGAGAATGAATGGGGGAAAGTCAAGTGAGAGGAGGCAATGCCTCAATTGCGCTATGACTGGATATGATCGGTTATGATTGGACATGATTGGTTCGTGCGATAAATCCCGCCTCTTGTTTTTGTGCGCGTTCTTGTTGAATCGGCCTGAATGAAGACAGTGATGGCATTAATAGGAAGACTAATTAAAAAGTAAGTAAACAACTGTCACTTACATATCACCGCTTTATTTCATGTCAAAATCAAACTCGAAATGGCCTGAAAACATGATGACTGCAGGGGGGTTTTAATGAGCAATCAGCGTGGTGAAATTAAAGGTACATCTTCGTGTCTGTGACCACTGACCAGTGTGTACAAGCTTGATGACTGCTGAAAATAAATTGACTATTAAAAAGAAAAGCTGAATATTAGTTTATAAATAATATACATTGTTTAAATTGTTACTGCCTTTAGTTATTATTTTGGAATAAATGTAAAAATGCGTAAAAACACTAACTTGATGAAATTTATACTTGGTTTTAATAAACAGAACATTACATAGTGTAAAAATAACAAAATAGAATTGTGTTTGGTCTCTCTTTTTATGTAATGTTAACTTAAAACTGTGTAACAGGGACATAAATGAGGACTTTGCCTCCTCATTTTAAAACACCACCGCACACCACTGATAGATAGATAGACAGGCAAACATATAGACAGATAGATAGATAGACAGACAGAAATATACATAAACAGGTAGTCAGACAGACAGGTAGGTAGGTAGAGAGATAGACAGAAAGACAGACAGATGGATAGACAGACAGACATATAGATAGACAGACAGATAGATGATAGATAGACAGACAGACAGACAGACAGAAATATACATAGACAAACAGGTAGACAGACAGACAGGTAGGTAGGTAGAGAGATAGACAGACAGACAGACAGATATACAGACAGATAGATAGACATAGATAGACTAACAGACATAGACAGACAGATGGATAGACAGATAGACAGACAGATGGATAGACAGATAGACGGATAGATAGATAGATAGATAGATAGATAGATAGATAGATAGATAGATAGATAGATAAACAGGTAATCAGTCAGACAGACAGACAGACAGATAGATAGACAGATAGAAATATACATAGACAAACAGGTAGTCAGACAGACAGATAGACAGGTAGGTAGGTAGAGAGATAGACAAAGACAGACAGATATACAGACAGATGGATAGACAGACAGATAGATAGATAGATAGATAGATAGATAGATAGACAAACAGACATATAGATAGAGAGACAGAAATATAGACAAACAAACAGATAAACAAATAGATAGATAGAAATATACATAGACAAACAGGTAGTCAGACAGACAGAGACAGGTAGGTAGGTAGAGACAGAAAGATAGACAAACAGACAGATAGACAGACAGATGGATAGACAGATAGACGGATAGATAGATAGATAGATAGATAGATAGATAGATAGATAGATAAACAGGTAATCAGTCAGACAGATAGATAGACAGATAGAAATATACATAGACAAACAGGTAGTCAGACAGACAGATAGACAGGTAGGTAGGTAGAGAGATAGACAAAGACAGACAGATATACAGACAGATGGATAGACAGACAGATAGATAGATAGATAGATAGATAGACAAACAGACATATAGATAGAGAGACAGAAATATAGACAAACAAACAAACAGATAAACAAATAGATAGATAGATAGATAGAAATATACATAGACAAACAGGTAGTCAGACAGACAGAGACAGGTAGGTAGGTAGAGACAGAAAGATAGACAAACAGACAGATAGACAGACAGATGGATAGACAGACAGACAGACAGACAGACAGATAGATAGATAGATAGATAGATAGATAGATAGATAGATAGATAGGCAAACATATAGACAGATAGACAGACAGAAATATACACAGACAAACAAACAGGTAGTCAGACAGACAGACAGACAGGTAGGTAGGTAGAGAGACAGACGGATAGACAGACGGATAGACAGATACATAGACAAACAGGTAGTCAGACAGACAGATAGACAGGTATGTAGGTAGAGAGATAGACAGACAGACAAACGGACATATAGATAGACATGTAGACAAAAAATATAGATAAACAAACAGATAAACAAACAGATAAACAAACAGATAAACAAACAGATAAACAAACACATAGATAGATAGATAGATAGATAATCTTAATTAGAATATACCTTAAAATCTGTGTTATTGATGCATTCAAAGACAAGCGCAGGTGTTCGAGACTGCAGAAAAATTGGGGAGAAACCAAGAGAAATAGACAGAAAAAGAGAGAGATGAACAATTGGGAAAAGGAAGTCCTTCAAATAAAGAAGTCCATAAATCAGCAATAGTAAGCATTAACAGACACCATCAAGCATTCATTGTGATCGCAATCAAGAGTAAAATAGAAGCACATGGAGTACAAAGGGATCATGACTGGCTGCAAGTCTTTATTCTGATGTAAAATCTAATTTGATATTTCAATTATCATCACTATGCTTCTCAGTAATTTTTGTATGATCTCATTTGTGTCCAGATAATCCTCTAGAAACACTCTATTACCAGTTACTTATGTTTGGACAGTAAATCTGTGATATTACCCATTAGATTTTTTTTTTAAATTTAATTTCACTGACAATTTTGAGACAGAGAAACTTCCTAAAACCAAATTCACTCCTGTAAGCTAGAAAAAGCAATTTGTCTCAAATGTGGTCTGCCCACAGTCTTCTAAGAGAGAAAATCAAAGTCCTCCAGGGACAAACTGAACCCTGATTTGACAATTATCACCAATGGAAGAAGAGAGAGATGGAGAATGTACCACAGGGTCCTTTACTGTGTCCATTAGCTGAATGATGTTGGTTCCCCCTCGTAGGTTCTCCAGGATCTTGATCTCCCTCTTGATCTTCTTTTTCTTGACAGGCTGTTTTGGAAAACAATGATATAACAATATACAAACTTACTCAACATTAAAGGCCCATAGCCTTTATCTTATATGTCAAAGCAGTGACACAAAATTTACTATTGCTAGTGAGAATAATAAAGGGAGGGGCATTCTCATTCTATAGAGCATTTAATTAGACAAAACATTGGGCACGCCCAAGAGTGCAAGATGAGTCACCAATATTTTTCAAGTGGTTTAGTTCAAATTTTCTGAAGAGACACGATCGCTTTGTATGATGAACAGATTGAATTTAGGCTTTTATTCATGTATAAACATTCATCAACTCACACATCAGTTGTGGTAAACTGAAGCTTAAGCATGTTTGCTTGATGTGCGAGAACCAATGAGGTTCATTCACATTTGAGCTTCCGCAAGAACCAATGAGGTTTGGCAGAAAATTTGGACTAAACCACTCAATTCATATGGATTAGTTTTATGATTTCTTTATGAACTTTTTGAAGCGATAAAGTGGTAGTAGAGTGGACTGTCATTGGAGGGACAGAAATCTCAGATTTCATTAAAAAGATCTTCATTTATGTTCCCAAGAGGAACGAAAGTTTTACGGGTTTGGAACGACATGAGTAAATGATGACAGAATTTTCATTTTTGGGTGAACTAAAACAGAAAAAAACTAAATATGCAACTATGTACATTGAAATTTCTTCAAGCTAAATCATATTAGACAAATTATCAGATATTCTGGAGGAAAACTACATTAAATTTACCTCAGAGAAACCACAAAATTTCAGCTAAAAATAGGTAGTTGCCAAAGGTCATATTGATTATGCTTACAAACTCTCACCTTGAGGATTTTGACCACAACCTTCTCATTATTGTTGATGTTGATGGCCTCGAAGACCTCACTGTATTTGCCCCTCCCGAGCTTCCGTACCAGCTGGTAATCCTCCTGGTTACTGCAGGAGGTACACAGAGTCACATGCCAGTCAGATAGAGAATCTACACCAGAAACCAACATCTCCAGCCCAGAATGCAAACACGCGGCTTCTGCGAGCATGAAGGGGGCTGAAACACAGTCAACCATCTGTGAAAATGACCAAGCCCATCATTTCCACTGTCAGCTGAGGGCTGACTGACGTCTCTACCGAGGGACGGAGCCAAAGAAGACATTTTAAGCAATGGTCTGCTGTCTGAAAGAGCTCAACTATAATAATGAGGCAAATGCCACTATTCTTTCAGAGCGTTGTACATGCAGGATCATATTTTTATCTGTTTAGCAAATCAAAATGGCTTAACTTTAAGAAATATGTTGCAATAAATACAGTTGGGTATATATGCATTAAAATCTAGTTTTTTTTTAAGTAAATCAGCTGCATCCAACAGTTTAATTTTAGTATTATTTATATATTAGCTATACTAATATTTTGAATTAGCTTTTATTTTATATTTTAGTTTTTATTTGAATATCAGTTTAAATTTGAGTAATTTTGTCATTCGTTTTCTTTTTAAACTTCGATTTAATTTATTTTATTTTTCTTTTCACATTTAGTTTTAGTAATTTTAGGTAGGGGTCGACTGATATGTGTTTTTCAGGGCCGATACCAATTATTACAGATCAAGTAGACCGATAACCGATATTTTGAACCAATATATATATATATATCTATCTTATTAATTATAATGTCAAAATTAAGAATAACAAGGGCTCTGACAAAAACTTACTTTAAATGCTTTTAAACATGTTTAATTCTGAGAACTGGTAATAATAACATTAATATTAATAATAATAATAATAATAATAAAAGTGCAGGGAGCACCCAGCAGCATTCTGTAAACATTTTGTAAAACTTAAAGACGTAAACAACAACAAACATCAAATGAGTTCAAATAGCGACAGCCAAATAGCATTTAATTTCAAAATTAAATTATTTTATTGGCAATTCGGTTTTGAAAATGACCGATAACCATAAAAATGCTTAATATTGGCGCCGATAATCGGTTGACCCCTAATTTTAGTACTTCAACTTAGTGTAACAGATGTAGGCTAGTGAGAGCTGTGCGTGTAAACCTCACTCCCTTGAATTCAAGAGGTGCTGTAGCGACTGACACTAGAGACTGTGGTGTTTAGCCCTTGTTAGAGGACCCGACTCCCATGCCGGCGGACCTGGGTTCGAGTCCTGCTTAGAGCGGGCGGATCGAACAGGAGGGGTTTACATTAGCTCCTAAGGCAAAAATTCTAATTTTTGTCTAAGGTTTCTAATTAAATCTAATTTATATTTTATTTCAACTTTATTTCAATTAACAAAAAAATATATATATCGTTTAAATTAACAATAACAACACTAACATCCAAATGACTCACCAATGCCATTCAAAAAGTCTACTTGATTGGTTTAAAGGAGTAATATTAGGTCAAAAAAATTAAATCGAATTTTATTGTTATTTTTTCTGTGGAATTCAAATGGAACATTTTTGATACACTTTTATGCAGCTTTTTGTTTCATGCAACAGTTTATAATGATCAAAAAGAATAAAAACAGCATAAAAAAACTTAAGTCTTAAATGTAATTTTCCATTCTGCATATTCGAACTGGGATGTTGCATTTAATAATAATGACTCTTTAAACAAAAATATAGAATGCTAACAGAAGACATATCAAGCAGAAGAGTTGTATACATATTAAATTGTGCTTTTATGTTTTTTTGTTCGTTTTTGTGGAAAAAGAGCTGGCATGAAGACTGATAAAGAAAAATCTCCTTTTGTGTTCTACAGAAAAGAATAACAAAAAATAATAAATAATGACAGCACATTAATCGAGCTTGTAATTATATACGTGCACAGTACAAAACAGAAACACATTAACTGCTCCAGAGGAATCTAACCATTAAAACCACTAAATGTTCTATTAGTGTGCTGGTTTAGAATGGTAATTACTGGATGTGGATTGCACACTTGAGGGAATCGGTGCATTTGCATAAAATCTGTGGATGCTGACGAGGACACACACTGCTCTCTAACGCTGCATCTGTAAATCCGTTCATGTCATCCTCTCATCACCAGCTCTCAAACAGGGGCTGCTCGATCACACAGATTGATGACTTTCCCAGCACGATCGATACCGAGCCTACAATGAACCACTGCGCAAAGAAAACCAGCAGATACATGCACAAAATTATGCACGAAACCTGTGTAAACGCGCCTAGGTAGGCAGCGTCAACATCAGATGATGATGCACTTTTATAGCTTTAAATCTCTCACCTCCAGGTGGGCACATGGGCCTCATAGTCCCAATATTCCCTGCTCTTCAAAGTGTTGACATCGGCATACACCCGAGATTTACTACCGGCCACTGGGCCGGGCATGGCGCGCGACGGGGCTCAGGGTGTAGGAGAAATATGATCGCCAAATCCAATCCAAAATACACACACACACACACACGGAGGACTACTGATCAGATGTAGACCAGCCCGGGGGGTCTGATGGTATTCGGTTCGGGCGTGTAATATCTGATATCAGCGGCGTGAAAGATGGAGCGCGGTGGCCGCTGAGCAGCACTCGTTCCCCGGCTTTTCAGCGGCGTTAAGACCGCCTGGAGATCCGACGGTAAAAAGGAATAGCGGATAGTCTGTGAAATGCTCTGGAAGTGCTAATATCGCATACAAAGATGCGAATATGAAGGTCTATTTTGGATCTGTATGTGTGAAGTTTTGTGAAAAAGTTATTTGGTTTAAAAATAGACGTTGAGTCTTAGGCGGGGGGGTTTGTTTAAATCTAATTATTGTGGGTTAAACCCCCCCACCACCCCAAAGGGGCCTCAAATCCCTAGATCCAAAGCATAAAGATCCAAGAAGAAAAGCCAGGATGTGTGTTCTCTCAGTCTTCAATCTGTAGCAATGGATGTTGGAAAATACAGTCCACCAAAACGGAGTAGAATATATCTAATCAGTTCATAAGCTTCAGGATATTGACTGGTTAGAAAAAGAGGGAGAGAGAGAGAGGCGGTGGACTACAGATCGATGTTCTACCCGACCCCCGTGAAAAACCGCGTCACCGTGACGTCGCTTGCGTAAAGTCGTTGTGCAAGAATCGCGAAAACCGCTTATAATCCCGTGCAGCGTTCTGCTTGTGATAGGGGTTCGGGTTTTCCGGACCAATCCCCCCGTGCTGCTGCAGGAAAAACGGACTGGAACGGCTTGACCCGGAAGCGCAAGATAGCTTTATCAATTAGCACTGAAAATCCGGAAGTACAAGTAGTCATGGCCATAGACATATCTTTAAGTAGATACCGCATGCGTCAGCTCCAAACTCGACGCGTCCGCCATCTTAGAACGGTCAAAATGACGCTGTTCATCACACACTAACAAATCAATAAAAATGCGCAGTATTGTGCAGCATATCGTTATAAAAACCGCCGAGCTATAAATTCGAAATGGGATAAGCTGAGGTGAGAATAGGGGTTATGCGCAATCTAACTTCCGTATTCTGTAAAACATATCAGATCGCTTCCGGTATAGGTCTTTTGTATGTGCTTCATGAAAAAATTAGCTCTTTTATTCAAGATAACTTAAAAGAAGCAAGCAAAGATGAGCATAACTGATGTCCCCCGCATATGCAGACTGATATTTAAAAACTTTTTTCATTTTTCTTCTTCACACTAACGTTTAGATATTTAATAGAATAAAACACCTATAACAATGTGAACTAGGTATTTTCGCTGATTACCTTAAAAGTCCATAGATATGCCGTCAGTTCATACTGCTGTTAACACTTTCTCTGACAAGCGGATGCAATGAGATCAGTTTTCCGGTTTGGTCATGTGACGTTCGACATATACCCTATTGTGTTGGTTTGTGTTTTTATAACTCAATATGTATTATCCATACGCAGAATTATGCAACACAATGCTAAACTAAATTCTATGAAAATCACCTGCTAATATCTATTAGTGCATGTGAATAACTACGGTTGTAGACGCACAGTCAACTTGCTCTCGAGTGTTTACGGACCGGGTTTGACCGTTCTAATATGGCGGACGGCTTACGTATAGCGGCCTATAAAAACAACCGCTAATGAGGAATCTATTTATATATATATCTATGGTCATGGCCACTGGGCATGTCCTTCCGTTGCTATGCGCCCATATTAGACTTCCGTTTGATGTCTAACAGACAGTGCATATTGGCACATACGAAGAAAAATATATTTTGAAGAAATGTATGGCTGTATTCAGTGTTTCTGTTTCATTCACTGCTATAAAGAGGGTTTCATTTCAAAAGCATCATCAGACATGCAGTTTTGTACAAATTGTTTACTGTATTAAACTATTAATGTATATTTCTGGGAAACACTTAATCTGTGTGTAAACGGCAGATGTAAATCTACCATTTAAATAAATCATGTAAATATCCTTATAAGAGAGCTGTTTTCAATATTAAATAACAATTTTGATGTTTATTTATTTATTTACTTATTTATTTAAAGGTCTTACATAAATATGGTGTAAAACGTTGTCTGTTACAATCTGTCGCTAAATTAAAAATCATATTAAAAACGTGCTTATTTTTAATATGCGTTTTTCATAGAATATCACAATAATGGATAATTTATGTGTTTATTAATTAACACCAATAATTTAAGGGTGAAACAAACGCGCGCACGCAACCATGGCAACGTACTATAGCAACAATGGCAGCTAAGACAGAGAACAGTAAAACCGACACGGATCAAACCCAACTTGTTGAACTTGTGAAGGACTTAAAGTAAGTCACTAAAGCTTATTTATTTCAAATCTTGACTTATTCTTGCAGTCATGTTTGCCAAAAAAAAAAAAAATGTTTCAATACTCTTATTTAGCTGGCTAATAACGAAGGACCAGCCGCATTTTAACCGAACGTAGCTTCTAAACCTTTTTTTTTTTCTGGTTCCGTCAGCAAACAATTTTGTATTTTATATTATTTTTACATGTACATAACTATATTTTTATTTTCCTAATTTACATTTAAGACGCTCCAATGCAGCGCTACAAGCAGAGATCGATATGTGTGAGCGATATGCGGAGACTTTTATCGAAACAGCATCACAGATGGAAATGGCAACGGTACGTATTATTTTTATTTTTTTTAGATGGTTTTAAATAGCTTTTCTCTGTATTTAATAAGGTAAACAAGTGCATACATTCCTTACGTAATGTTTAGTGCGTCGTGAAAAAAAAAGACACATGCACCATGAAATGAAGGGGGACTTTTTTACCATCATACTAAAAGGGCTTTTACTTGTTAAAAAAGTATAAACTATCAATCAGACGACAGAAGGCATGTAGTAGATTGTGTATAACAGGCTTCTCAGCAAAGTTTTGATCATGAAATGTGTGTATCAAAACATGATACAGTAGGCTTTATATGGATAAATAATAACAATAAAAAAACAGGAGTGGTTTTATGAGTTGTCCATGCATATTTCTTCATTCACTCATTGTCAATCTTTTGATACCAGAGTCCAGGAAGGAAAACTAAAGTGCGCACTCCAGAGAGACAACAGCTCCTGACACTGGAACAGAAATGTGATGTCGCCCAAAGCGTGCTTAAACAGATGACTAAGGATTTGAAGAGAGCGAAAGACCATTCAGAAAGAGAGCTGGACAATTACAAGGTCATTAGTCAAGAGAGGGAACGAGCTCATAAAGGTTTGTCACAGATATATTTCATTCGCTTATATAACTGATTCTACCCTCTTCAGGCAACTCTGGAAGAAGCTGATATCCACTTGGCGGAGGTTAAAAAAGAATGTTGCCAGTTTGACCGCGACATCTGTAAAGCACTGCAGGACAAAAAGTGTTTGACAATGACTGCTGAGAAGGTCATCAGATACATTGAGGACAAAATAAGGGCCAAGGTAAAAGAAAACTTCAGGTTGAAGGTTTATTCTGAAAAGATATGTGATTTAGGCTGTGTTCACACTTGTAGTTTGGTTCTCTTGGTTCTTTTGGTCTGGAATAAAAAAAGAAAATGATACATTGATTAAGTCCTGGTTTGCTTAGTGTTCACACTGTAGTTTTTAAGACCAAACCTAAAGATATGAAAAAGAAAAAAGAAAGCTTTTATGACATATATTTTGTGATGGTACTTGTTTAACATCCAAAACAATTCTGTTCATTACATATGAGATGACGGACAAACATACGGAGAGCAGCAGGTTTCGTTTCTGCTCTAATAGCTACAAGACTATACTGAACGCTGCGAGTACATGTTAAAAATCAGGAATGGTGAGAGAACATTGTGCTTGGTACATTTTTTGACAAAGTCGAAATCCCGTCTGGCTTGCGCGCTTCCCATAATGTTTACGCAGTAGGTAATTTGGCGGAGAGTAGGTGGTCTTTTGTGGCTGTTCGAACGCATTCAACCACATGAGCATTTCCACTACGAAAGCAGTTTGGTCAAAGGCGTTTTCGACTACCTCTGGAAGTGGTCAAAAGTGGACAAGCTCAAAATGTTTTAGACCCCGTTTACACCTGTATTTAGCGTTGTCCACTTGTGATCCGATCGGCCAAAATGCATCTTAATACCAAGTGTAAACAGGGCCTATGACGAGAAAAAACAGGTATGCTTGAGCATTCTGCCCTGTTTTTGGTTCGTTTAGATGTCTTTGGTCCGTGCTGCGTTCATATTTCAGTTGAACTGCACCAGAGTTTGAAAGCGGACCAATACCCATCTTTTCAGGGGTCTTGGTCCCCTTGTTTGTTGCGAACCAGGGTTCGGATGGCAGCGTTCACACTTGAAATGAACCGCACTAGCAAAGCAAACACACCAGAGTTCGTTTTAATCGAACCAAACATGGCAAGTGTGAACACACCTTTAAATTCACAAAGTACCAAAATCTTTCCAGGAGAACTTGATCGAGAAGTTGCATCGGAAGAATACGGCACTCCTCGAACACAAGAAAAAACTACAGGTCAAGTTAAAACAACAGGAGGAGATGTGCGAGGGGCTGACGGCGTCGGACTTAGAGAATCTCAAGTTGGAGAACCTCAAAACTCGTAAACGACTGGATGAGCTAAACCTAGAACATTTGGATCTCAAACTGCTTTCAGCGAATACCTTCCAGGCCTTGAATTCTATTAAGGTGATTCTTAATCAACCATAAAAAATATCTGAAGATATCACCTATTTGTTGATCCACACACCTCAGTATTAGGACAGGTCTTGCAATGGTCGTTACTATAAAGAACTGTTGGCCTTATGTTGTTGACCTAAAAGATTGGGCACTGCAAAGGCCCATTCACACCAAGAATGATAACTATAAAGATAACTATATTAGCATTCACACTAGTTTACAATATCGTTCTGTTTATTCTAAGAGCGCACTGCAGTTTTGTCGTCTCTTGCTTTAAATGCTCGAGCTCTTTAAAGCAGGATGGATTCTGATTGGCCGTCAATGTTTTTATTTTTCATCAGCTGGAAAAAAAGCAATTCCAATTATATAATTTCTCTGTGCTGTTATCCTTGTTGTGTTGTGGACTCGGCTATTCTTTTATATTTAGAAGGATTTACTATATATTTATAGTTACCATTATAGTTATCTTCCTTGGTGTGAACGGGCCTTAAGTGTCGAGAGAATTTTTTCAATGTCCTCTTTTTGCAGAAGAAGCTTCTGACCTTGACACATGAGTCGGATGTGCTGAGCAGTGACATTGCTTTACGGAGGAAGTTACTGGTTAAGATTGAGGACGAGACCAAGCAAGCGGAGGAGGTCAGGATAATGAAATTCCTTATATGTACTTGAACTTACAGATCTGTAGAAAGACCACCATTAAAGCTCCTCAAGAGCCCTAACTTCAGAAACCAACATCAAGGCAGTAAAGAACCAAATATTTATGCTCAACCCTTATAAAAAAAACAAAAACAAAAGGCATTTGTACTGTACTCCACTGGGTAAAAGCCATAATATGGATTTTGTTTCCCTGACAGGAACGAAACAAAGCAGAGGCTCTGAACAGGAAGTTGAGGGGCCAGTTGGCCAGCTATCACGTACCACATGTCCTACAATACATCAAGGTTAATGAGTCCCACAGCCAGCTGCAGAAAAGTGTTAAAGAATGGGAACGCAAAGTAGAGATCGCAGAGGTGAGAATTTTTCAAAAGTTTTCTTTATTATTATTAATTTTAAAGACATTGTCATAAAAAACAATTCTAGAGTTAATCATATCCTTATGGTTTTTAATAGTCTTAATTTTTTAATATTTCCAGATGGCATTAAAAACATACACAAAATCCTGGGACAAGCTTCGGATCGCTGCTGGAGCCAGACCAGTTCCTGCACGACATGCAGCCATAGATTCTGGGTTGTATGGGTTCTGACATAAGAGCTATTATGTCCTAAATAACCTCAATACCCAAGAAGATACCCATATATTCAGCAACTTTTGCTGAATTTCAGCATAAAACACAAAGAAAATAAATGCACATTAAAATGACACACAACAATGCATTATTAATGAAAAGGTTTATTAGTTAGTGCTGTGTATATTAAATGCTACATACAGATATTTCAGCATGAATGTCACATCAACCGCCACATGAACTTTTCTTACTAGCTCATTCACAATCTACAATTTGAAAAAAAAAAGAAAAAAAAAAAAGCTAAGAATAAGTATGTGCGCTCGGAAGCACAGATACTTGGAACAGATTACGGGAACTAACACAGCAGGCATGCACGGGGTGGAGAGGTCTCAAAACCATAGAGGAAGGCCATCGATCTTAATGTTCCCCTGTGGTCCTGACACATCTGCCAAGAATATAGATATTTATATAGAGATTTTAAACAATATTAATAAAAAATTAATATACAAACATGAAAACATAAAAAAAACAACATACTTTTCAAATCCAACTGCTCTTTGATTCTTAATGCCTATGGTTTTAAAAAAAAAGCCCCTTGGTATTTAAAACAATGCATAAATAGATACTATAAAGGGGAAACAAATTGGAGGCAAAGGGCTCTGGGGAGAAACTAGACGCCCCTGCTTAAGGCCAAAGTGTCACTATCACCTCTAACCCCGCTGTACAGTACTAGGTGAAACCTAACTGCAAGAGGGAGATGTTCCTCAAGGGCCAGTAATCAACATATAATACTGCATAAGCAACAGAGCTGAGAATGTAATTTTGCCCCAGGTAAAATGATGGGAAATTGCAATGGTGTGGGAGGGGTAAAGTAAAAAAAAAAACTAGGCAAATCAAGACTTGAACAGTTCTATTAAAATTCAGCTTTGTGGACCATTACAAAAAGTGGTAGCTTCTTCTTAAAAAAAAAAAAAAAAAAAAAAGGAGAGCATGTGATTCAAAAACCATAGATTACTCTTGTATGAGTACCACTTACTCTCTAAATCCAAATATGTATATGTTTAAATATATACACATATGTATATGTCAGTTTAAAAAACAATTTCTCAAAATAATGTACTGGTTATCGTTGGATAAGTATGCAACACAAACATTCACTAACAAAAACATCTGAATGACGTGTGTTTAAGTCAAGGCCTTAGAGGCCCAAAACAATTATTTTCCCTCCTGGATTCTGGGGGAAACCGAAAATCCATTTTGAAAGTCTCTGATTACAGTTTTTATAAAAGAAAATAACAGAAAAAAAAGACTCGCCGTCATGTTGCGAAAGGCAAATGACTGCAGGCAAGACATGGTGTTGGCAGATTAGAGATCAAAACACATGGATAAATCTATACAGTAGAGGAAGAATGACACTTAGGGTACTGTACAACAAGTACATGAGTCCTGTGGGGGGTGGGGGCAAAAACCTTTATAAAAACAGAGTCAACTTTCACACAACCTTGAACACACCAATTACAATCCCAACTACATCTACAAAGAGGCTGAAATTAACTTTAAAAAGGCAAATCAGAAACAAAACGTAAAGAATGTATGAATCAGAACTTCACATGATGAAAAGCTACTTATAAAACTGTGGTGCTGTTTAAGAAAGACAATGCAATATCTAATGACAGGACTGGTAAACAAGTTGCATACATACTAACTATGTACATACAGTAATACAGGAAGCCTTTTCAGGTTTTAAGCAATTTTTAGAATAGCTGTACTGATTCTGGTGGTAATATCAACTGTTTGTATGCAAGTTTACATTTCTATATAGATTCTATATATTTATGTATAATCTCAGTGAAATGTAGAGACCGTCTAAGGTCTTTATACTTCTGCTGGTTAACGATCTGTCCCGTTTAGGGTGTGGTACAGTACAATGATGGTTTTTGGTACATACCATTAGTTGCCACGAGGAGAACGTCAACACTGACATATACAGACAGTTTCGACAGTTTATAACAGCACAACTTTGTCCCCCTTTCTGTTTTGTCTTTAGCTGTGGGGTGAACTAAATGCGCACAGTAGGCTGCTGGAGGTGCTCCGAATGTGCATACAGCGTACTCAAACTGGAGCAAGGCTAGTGATCCGAGTAGAGTTATTTTGTAGAGGCACACAGTAAAGCCACGTTTCCACCGAAATTACCTGGAACAATTTGTTTGGGGTTTGGAACAACAATTTGGAACAACTCTTACTGCACGCACCACAACAGACTTTAAAAATGGTGGTTGAAATAAAATGCTGCGTGAACTCAACCAATCAGCATGTTCAGTGCCCAAGTCCCACCCCCGAAAGTTCCTGAACTTTGAAAAAGTACTACCTCGTGAGCAGGGACTTTCTGAGGGGGAAATTTTTACCCAGAACTTCATTTAGACCCTGGTCCCTGCGGTTGAAACACACCGAGTACCACCCCAAAGTCCCTAGTTCCTGGGGAAAGTTCCTGCGGTGGAAACGCGGCTTAAGCAGTATCTCAACCATACTAGGTACTTGAATGTGATACCTAAAATGTATAGCTGATTCTATATGACGATTCAAGACTGAACAAATAGTTGCAGACCAAATCGCTTTTGTCTTGTGCTCTAGAGATCTGATGGGGGCATTGTGAGCCACCCTACTGTACTAGGGTCACAGTGCTATCTGGGATAGAGTTCAGAAATCTGTTTCCCTCCTCCCAGGATTCAAATATAAACCAATCACCAATAATTCATCTTTGCTTGCCAATCAAACTCAATTGAAGTACGCCTCTTGATATCAACTACTTGTTGAGCATATGCACGTTTAGAACAAAATGAGGTATTATGAGGTTACTGGGCCTTGTAAAAATTCAATTGACTGGGGTAGTTTGCTGATATTGCTAAAACCTCTGTGAATGTAATTGGGGACACGAGTTACTGAATGAGAGAAGACACGGGGTATCCGCCACCTTCAGCCGTGTGCTGGACAGTGTGCTCTTGAAGGGCACCTAGATCAGCGAAACGCTCTCCGCACCATACGCATTTAAACTGGGCATCTCTCGCGTGCACGCTTTGATGCTTGGCCAGGTGTTCCCGCTGCTTGAAACCCTTGTCGCAACTGGCGCACTTGTAGGGCTTCTCGCCGGTGTGGACGCGCCTGTGTCGCTGCATCTCTGAGGAGTACTTGAAGCGCTTCTCGCAGTCAGGACACTTCAAGGGCTTCTCCCGGGATGGGTCGCATCGGTGCTGCACGAACTCTGAGGAGGACAGGAAGCGTCGGTCACACAGCGAGCATTTGAGAGGCTTCTCTGTGCAGTGGGAATTCTGATGGCGCTGTAGCGTGGTGGCCTTTTTGTAAGCCTTTCCGCACACGTCACACTTGTAGGGCTTGTCTGGATTTGTGGGTGTCGAGGAGGACTCACCACATTTGTGACGTAGCAGCTCCCCAGACTGGCTGAAGCCCTTGCCGCAGGAGGCGCACTTGAAGAGGTTGTCCATGCCGTGAACGTGCTGGTGGTACAACAGGTGGGACGGCTGCAGGAAGCCCTTGTCGCAGAGGTTGCATTTGAAGGGGCGATCGGCGGAGGCCTTGTGTGTGCGCCGGTGGCGCACCAGGGCGTACTGTTGTTTAAAGCTCATCTGGCAGTCTTCACAGTGGAATGGGCGTTCCTCTGAGTGGGTGCGTTCGTGCTGTCTCAGGTCGGACGGACGCTTGAAACCCTTCCCACACGTGGCGCAGCGAAACGGCCGAGCACCTTGTGGCTGACACTGGTGGTGGAGAAGCTCGGAAGACTCTTTGAAATGCAACTCGCAGAGGTTGCACTTGAAAAGGTGCTCACCCGAGTGGGCGTACATGTGACGGACTAGGTGGGAGCGGTGCTTGAAGCTCTTCTCGCACACCGCACACTTGAATGGTCGTTCGGAGCTGTGAGTACGCTGGTGGTGGGCTAGATGTGAGGACTGGCTGAAGCTTTTGTCGCATGTTTCACATTTAAACGGCTTCTCGCCTGTGTGGACACGTTCGTGACGTGTGAGCTCGGATAAGTGACGGAAGCCCTTGGAGCACACCGAACACTTGTACGGCCTGTCAGGTTGTGAAGGCTCGAACGTAGGCTGGCCTGATGTCCCGACAGCAGCGCTGCCACTAGACGATGCTTCGTCATTGGATGGTTGCCCAGGGGTGGCCGTTGACGAAGTTGGTGTGGCATTTCCAGAACCTGGTCGATACGTTTTTTCACATATGGAGCACTTCATGGGGTTTCCGCTGTTATGGGCATTGTGATGCTGCGCTAGCGAAGTTAACAGCGAGAAGCCCATCTTGCACACTCCACACACAAAGGGTTTCTGCTCCACCTGCACACACTGGTGCTCCAACAGGTCGGTGGCTTGGTGGAAGATTTTCAGACACTGCGTGCACTGAAACGAACGATCTTGGCTCACCATGCACTGGTGCTCATGTGGATTAGCCAGATGGGAGATGTCATGGCCACATGCACCACACTTGTGTCCTCCCTCGCTCCCTACATGCAAGGAGGACTGCTGCGCTTGTGCCGGATGCTGCTGCTGACTGTGATGCTGCTGCTGTTGTTGTTGTTGCTGCTGCTGTTGTTGTTGTTGTTGTTGCTGGGATTGTTGCTGCAATGCTGTGTCCGGCTGGAGGACTATGCCGTAGACAGTGCAGCCCAGTGCGTCCGCCCCTGGTGGGATGGTGTGCACGACTGGAGGCGGGGCAACAGCATGCTGCTGCCACGCCTCCGTCATCCGGGCTCGGGTGTACGGATTCAGCTTTGAGCCGTAGTTGGACCGCTTTCCGGGTGAAGTCAGGGGGAAGGGATTGTTGGATTGCCCACAATGGGAAAAAAAAGGAGCTAACAGTGCTTTCCGGAACACGTTTTGGCTTGATATAAACAGAGAACTGACATGGATGTGAGCATTAGCCAAAAGTGCAAAGGACCTTGATCATCTTCATCACCTTTGTACAGCCCTGTAAGAAAAAAAACAAACAAGAAAACTGGATGAAACACACATCTTTAGGGGCATTTACACTGCAGGGCTCCACAAAAAGGATGGCCTGTGAAAGACTTTTGGGCCAATTAATGGAACCATCACTTGCCTCATCATACATTTGTTGATGCCTTGCAAATTTTAAATTAATATTAAATTGAATATTGTCCTTGCATATTGTGCTGATTTAAATGTTACCAAGGTAACATTCTCTAACTGGCTAACACAAGGGGTCTTTACACAGCCAAGTTAAGGCTGCTCTGTGCCTGACAAAAATGCAATGCCACGCTAAATTATGTCTGCTCTGTCCCACCTTTAGACAGCACTTAAACACCTTTAGACACCTAAATGCAACTTCAGTAGAGCTTCTGTGCCACCTTAGCAGTTGTAATATAATTTTGTGATAGTTAAATGGTTAGTTCACCCAAAATGAAAATTGTCATAAATTACTCACCCTCATGTCGTTCCACACCCGTAAGAACTTTGTTCATCTTCAGAACACAAATTTAGATATTTTTGTTTTCTTCTCCCATAGAAAGCAACGAAAATACCACATTCAAGGTCCAGAAAAGTAGTAAAAACAGTGTTAAAGTAGTCAGTGTGACTACAGTGGTTCACCCCTAATGTTATGAAGCGACGAGAACACTTTGTGTGCAAAAATTATTGGCCGGCTTCAGCGTCAGCATCACATGCATGAGTCGTCTGTTCAAATGAACAGCGTCGGCCAATACTGAGCTGCCGTTCGGATGTGAACACGGAAGCGCTGAACTGCATTCACTGCGTCAACCGCGTAAGAGACTGACAGGGTAGAGAGTTTAGTTTTGTTTGCAAAAACTTGTTTAGTTTTTGCGCACAAAAAGTATTCTCGTCGCTTCATAACATTAAGGTTAATCCACTGTAGTCATGTTGACTATTTTAACAATGTCTTTACTACTTCTCTGGACCTTGAATGTGGTAATTTCATTGCTTTCTATGGGAGATAAAAAACCTCTTGGATTTCATCAAAAATATCTTAATTTGTGTTCCGAAGATGAACGAAGGTCTTACGGGTTTGGAACGACATGAAGGTGAGTAATTAATGACAGAAATGTAAATTTTGGGTGAACTAACCCTTTAAGGGTTTATTAAAACAGCAATAAACATGCATCCAAATGAGGATTAATAAAACTGGGTTAAAATTTACAAATCAATCATTTTTTTGAAAAATGAACATTCTATGAAAAATATTAATATATTTTTCTGGCATATAAAAAAAATATAACTGAAATTAAAATGTGTGTGGCCAGTTAAAATGTTGGCAATACAAATAAAATGTCTGAACTACTGGTCCGACTGGGACAGAATAAAATATCCCTATATTGTACAATAAGAGAAGTCATAATTACCAGAACCAGAAGTCATAATTTTCAGAAAAAGCTGGCAGTTGGAGGGAACATGAGTTACAATGACTGTTGGCGAGATATCAAAGTGGGCTTTATTAAAAAACAGATAGTAGCGCTCACATGAACCACTTCATGATATAGAACGACCTCCAGCAATTTAACCATTGTCAATGTGAACGCCACCTTAACCTGTCTGCAACATCTGTAATTGAGTCTTGGCTAGCTGGTCTGTAAGGAGATCTACATCATTTCCACCAGTGCACTCGAAATCATGTACTAACCTATAATCGTATCTGAGCACTTGATCAGCTAACAATACACAAAGACAGTATCAATGAACTGAACAAGTGAAAATGAGATCTGACAGATCACAGACCACTTTATCCCAGTAATAACATGGCACAGGTAGGAGTATCTGTCTGGTCCACCTCATGTTTCATGCTGGATAGCAAGATGGACTTGACTGCCAGTGCTAACCTACAGCATTTTTTTGGGGTATCACAGATGCCCAAAATGCTGTCTAACTAGGTAGCTCACTTCTTTTTAGACACAGTCCTATTGTCTCACAGTAATCACCTGTGTATAAAAGGGGTACAGCTGTCCCAAAGCCTGCATGCAAGTTTATGAAAATGTAATAACACAAAGATAACGACGGACTCTTGTTAGCTGCGCATTTGTTTACACACAATTCGTTCACACATACTCGCGTTTTTTATCGCGGTGAATAAAAGCCGGTGACCGAATTTAAACGTTAAGCAGCATGAATATTTATGTTCAACACAGTAAATAATAGCTTATAAAACGGGGATTTTTAAGACACTTGGATGAAAACACAAACACATAGTTTTGCAAAATGGCTAACGAATATTTGCAAGCTGGCTAACAAGCTAACTTTAGCTTTGCAACACACACACATCCCTCTAAACTATGTTCAGATATGCATATTACCTTTTTTCAGAAGCGGATTCCACGCATGTTTATTCTCAGGGATATAAGTTAAACCAACAAACGGCGTATGGTGTTTCTGAAGGCCGTAAATCCTCCGACCGATCCGCGGTCTCTGCTAGGCCGCACCCCCTGGCCAGTGCCTGCAAAAACACATGAAAACCCTGCAAAACTCTCCAGATCTCTCCTGGGGTTTTCCGTAAAAAGCCAATAACAGTCTTTTCGGCGTTTGCAGCTCATTTAGGGGAGCTGACTGGCGAGGAATGCCCGACACATAGTGCGTTTTATTTCGGGCTTAGATCGCTGACCACCGAAACCCCCGACAGCCGCACGGGAACCTGAATAACACATAATTGGCATCCTCACAAAACATACCGGAACTTCATTAATTTTATTCAAAAACGGCATTTATATAACCATGTTCATACTAAAAACAACATTATTACTCCGTAAATGTGTATTTTACCGTTTTAGGATATAGGGCGAGTGGTTATTTTATTAGAACGGTTTTTGGGGAATTATTGTAGTAACAGGATAATAGTTAACTATGAAGCTTCAATAAGAAAATAAACGTCAACATTTTGTTCGTATGAATATTATATTGTAGAGTTTATGGTCATTGCTGAGATGCAATGTTGACTGCAGCTGCGCTTTATTTTGTAAGGACGGAATGCAAAAGAGTCGGAACCATTTGAATCAACATTTGCTGTAGTGGGACGCTGTGATGAAGCACCGTTTGTTTTCTTGTGATGAGAGGTCCGAATCATTTTGTGAATCGGTTCTTTCGAACGGTTAGTTTCAAAGAACCGGTTCTTACGCACTCATACAATAGTATCTATGCTTTGATTAAAGCCATTAAGGAAAGTTAGGGTAAAATATATAATACTAAAACCGGCAGTAATCTCTTGGCTGAAAAAAAAAAAAAGATATCTAAAACCAACACGGTTTCGTTTGTGTGTTGATAAGCTGTTGTACAATGAAGTCGTAAAAATATTTTCTCTACAACTTTTTTAAATACTCGGTTACTAACATAAATTTCGCAGTACAAAGAAACGTTTCTTGGTTCAATCATACGCTAGGTTGTTGACTCCAGAACCGCTCGGAACGCTTCATTCTGATTTGTAAAGGAATCACGGGCAGGTGATGTGAACCGGTTTCAAATGATGCATTGTAAAAGATCCGACTCAAAAGAACGATTCGTTAACGAACCCCTTGTTTGTTGTAAGGACGCTGTGAAGAAGCAGAACCATCGGAAGCGCTCTGCATATGACAATAATAATGTCGTCACGTATCTGAGATGGTGTTTTTTAATAGTTTTCTGCCTTAGCATGATTGTCAATTACAGTAGTAGCAGTTCTGAAGATGAAACTGAAAACTCTTCAAAAAATGACTCCTCACCTTCAAGGAAAAGAGGAAAACTTGACAATGAAAGCAGGTTTGGTGCGTTTGATCTTATGTCGTTTAGTTTTGTTTTGATTTGCATTTATAGAGCTCTAAGTTATTCTTTTACCCGAATAGCACAAGTGAACCTTTGGATCATGGATCTGTTAAAAGCAAGGCAGGCAAATCAGCCCACTTGACACCTCGCCTGCCTCTTCCTGAGAGTGTAAAAGAGATGTTCAGAGAATCAGAAGAACAGTGGACCGATAAAAGTGATGAGCATGGAGGGCGACTGCGGTCCTTCCAGCATGAGCGGGGCAACTGGGCTACATATGTGTTCTTTCCTTGTAAGCATTTTGCCTGAGTGTATTTATATTGATACTGTAATTTTTTCTCTGAATGACCTTTAACCCTTTTTAGATGAGCCTGAGGAGGCCTTTCTGGAGGTACTCAATGAAATGATGGTGGTTGCGGCAGCTCACGACATCCCACTGAAACTATCTGAAGAGTTTCACCTCAGTCTCTCAAAGACAGTGGTTCTGCGGCATCACTGGATTCAACCGTTCATCCAGTCCATTCGGACTGGTCTGACACATTTTCAGAAGTCTGTGCAATATAATCAACTCCTCATTGTTTCATTATAACAAATGTCAGTTGCTGGTATCTAAGTCAGATTGTTTCCTCAGGTTTTTCTGCTTGGCTGATAAACTGATGGTGTATTCTAATGCTGAAAAGACTAGGTATTTAAATACTCTTGCTGTTAATTACCTAACTAGGCGGTGTATTATTTATTTTACCATTTCAATGCAATGTTTTAATGGCATAAAGTTTATGCAGGACCTTCCTTGGTATGGAAATCTTCACTGGAAAAGCTCAGTTGCTTGAGCTCATAAAAATATTGGATCAAACCATGAAAGAATTCAGCCTCAGCACCTTTTATAAGGTAAAAACCTGGCATTGATATCACATTTGTGAACAAAGATTAAAAAACAATCAAATTTTATGTAACAGCCTTCTTTACTTATTATAGGATCCTTCTTTCCACATAAGCCTTGCTTGGTGTGTGGGTGACCACACGGAAAGACTGAAAAAGGCATGTTTATCGGAATTGCAGGTAGGAACCCAAACAGATCTGAATCACAAACTAAACATGGATAAGTATTGATTAAAAGGCAAAGGTTGAGGAGTTTAGGTGTTTTTGGCATTGCTATCTGAATTATAATAACCTGTATTTTACTTTTCACAGAGTCTCATTGACACTCATGAAGATGGACCATTTCACATACGCCTCAACTGCACAGAGCTTCGCTGCAAAACGGGAAATAAAGTCTTTCTTTTCTCCCTCCAATGATCTTGAAAATATGGAAGCTTATTTCTGCCGCAGAATTTTCCAATTCAAACGAGATATAAACTCACAATTCTCAGGAAAAAGTCAAAATTGTGAGATATAAACTCGCAACTACGAGAAAAAGTGAGAATTGTTAGATTAAAAAGTCGCAATATGCTTTTTTAAATATTTTTATTCTGTGACAGAAATGAGCCTCCATATGAAACGCTGTTTAGTAGTGATGTGGATTTTGAGGTTTGCAAAATATAATGAAGGATTTGCACTAAATACAAACTATGATGCATGAAGTATCGCGTTAAGTTATTACAATTTTTGCTATAGAGCATTTTATTGTACATAATTGCAACACAGTTTCACTAATCCAGGGCATGTACGCAACTGTCTGTTGTTCGAGCAACAAAACGTCAGGCCCTCCCTGGTTTAGTATTGCATTTTTACCATCAAACTGGTTTATGAGCAACACACCACATCCTGAAACTGAAAGACTAAGTTTCACTTTCCACAGTTAGTGTTGTACTTTTAAAGTACAGTTTTATAATAGAACCTAATCTTACAACCTCAATTCAAAAAAAATTTTTTTTTTTAAAAAGCGACAAATAACTTGCTTCTCAAATCATTGTTCATTATATTCAAGAGCAGACTTTGTTCACATGTAACATGTGTTAACCCATCCTAGGCATAGCACAAACGCAGTCAGAGAGGTTAAACGGACATAAATTGAGCAACAATGAGATATCCAGCAGTCGGGTTGCACATTCTACATTCAAGAGCATCTGATAAAAATACATAAATCAATACTGGTCACAGACAGCCTGATAAATAGCCACTTGCTTGTAAGTAGGATCGACAGAAATACTGCAGTGTCAGTACAATTCGGATAGAAATATTTAAAAAAAGCACTAGATAAAATCTGTAGATTAAAGAAGTTGTGGCTATAGGAGGTTAAAATTTAAAAAGGTTTAAAAAAAAAAAGACAATATTTAAAAATGTAAATTGACAAAGATTAACGGCAGGCAACTGCTATTTCACATTAAACAACTGGAAATTACTTTTGATCTGATCAAATTTGAGATATGAATTGAGTAAAAAAAAAAAAAAAAAAAAAAATTCAAGAATAATTTCTGTACTGCTGATTGTGCCTAACAATTGATGACTATTTTACGTTGATGTCCTGATAATTCCACAATAAGGGAACTCTGAAAACGAATTACGGTAAGGAACATCCTCCAGAAGTGATCGACATCCACCCAAAAAGGAGAACAGAGTCCTGTCTGTTTGGCAAACCAGAATGATCAGTTCATAGTTAAAGAGGGGAAGTTTGAAGCCTCGATGCCCTTACGGTGAAAACAGCACATCATGGATGTAGTTAACTGTGGTTATGTTCAACAGCATGGCGACGTGCTCGTTCCCGGGCAGCTCGAACATGTGGACAGGCTTTGTCTGCTGGCTCTTCCAGCGTTTGCATTGTATGGCACTCAATAAGTTGACAGTTCCGTCTCCATCCCCGTTGATGACGGTGGGGTCTACATCTGGGAAGTTTGTGTAATTATAGCCCTGAGGTGTGGGAATGCCGCTGCCATAAACACAGTGGACAGGAACGCCCGGAGGTTGAAGAGCACTGACCAGCGGTTCTGTGTCCTCTCTCATGGCCCAGCCGTCCTCATAGTCAATATCTTTGAAGAAGCGCTGATAGTCTTGGACTGTGTAGCTGGCGTTGGGGGTGGAAACCAGGACCATGTCCTTGGGCCAGGTGTGGGCGTAGGGGAAGAGCCAGACGGTGGAGACGGCCGTTCGCTGCTGGGTGCGGATTTTTAGAGGACTGATGACGGGAATGCGGTTGTTGTCGCCTGTGATGGAAACAAAATCAAATGATCAAACCAGTGATTGTAAATGGGTTTTAAAGTGAAATAAAAATGGACAATTCCTGTTTTTTTTATGGAATATTGCAGTGATTATTATGAATGATTTATCCATGCACATCATTCATTTTTTCAAATTCATGTGCCCTCATAGTCTTTAATCAAATTAACTTCCCCTCCCTCCTGCTTTTAAAAGGGCGGGACAACCTCATGAGATCAACCAATAGCAAACAACAATGATCAAACCTTCAAATCAATTCCCCATAGTCCCACAAAATGCAAGAGCCACGTTCTTAGGGGTTGTTCACATTCGACTGCACTGCTTTTCCATTGTTTTTCCATGTAAACATGCGCTAGACCAGGGGTGTCCAAACACTGTCCTGGAGGGTCACTGTTCTGCAGAGTTTAGCTCTAAATTGCTTGGAGGTTTCTAGTATGCCTAGTGAGACCTTGATTAGCTGGTTCAGGTGTGTTTAATTGGGGTTGGGGCTAAACTTTGCAGGACAGTGGCCCTCCAGGAGCAGGACTGGACACCCCTGCGCTAGACAGATTTGACCACTGCGTTCACGTTTTTTCGCATCTCGCACATAACACATTCTAAAAATCCAGTGCTCAAGTTGAAACAAGTTAAACTTCAAAAAAAAAAAAAAAAAGTGTCTCTAGCCCTTGTGTTTTTCCCCCATTCCAATAAAAAACACATTCTGTGAGAATGGCCCCTTAGAAGTGTACTCTTTTTTTTGTTGGTTTCATGTTTTGAATTTGTATAAAAACTTTGTATTATAAAAAAAAATTGTATTACTCTAAAAATAAAACAAACATAAACAATCATTTTCAAAAAGGTTTTTAAATATATTTGAGGACACGCAACAGGAACGAGCGCAATTGACAATGCAAAGCGGCAAGCCTTAAAGGGTTAGTTCACCCAAAAATGAAAATTATGTCTAGTGATGGGCGATTTCAAAACACTGCTTCGGAGCTTTATGAATCTTTAGTTTCGAATCAGTGATTTGGATCGCGTATCAAACTGCTGAAATCACGTGACTCTGGCGTTCCAAACAACTGACTCAAAACAAAAGATTCATAAAGCTTCACGAAGCAGTGTTTTGAAATCGGCCATCATTAGATATTGTTGAAAAGTCGTTATTTTGTTTTTTTGGCGCACAAAGTATTCTCGTCGCTTTATAATATTAAGGTAGAACCACTGTAGTCACATGAACTGTTTTAAATATGTCTTGAGTACCTTTCTGGTTCTTGAGAAGTTCGGTGACATTGCAATGGCAATGGAGGCCTCACTGAGCCATCGGATTTCATCAAAAATATCTTAATTTGTGTTCCAAAGATAAACGAAGGTCTTACGGGTGTGGAATAACATGAGGGCGAGTAATAAATGACATAATTTTCATTTTTGGGTGAACTAACCCTTTAAGGCCAGTTCACACCGCACAGACAAATGCCAATAAACAAGTGTGTTGGGTTTTGTTAGATCAGTGTGTTACCCCTGTCGGTGTCTGTTGTCGTTGGTGGCAGTTGGTTTTTACCCGAGTGAACATGTTCAATAAGCGTTTGTTGGTGTCTGTTGGGGCAGTGTGAACATGACAGTCATTTTTCATAAAATTCTAAATCCAATGCCCAACTTGTTTGTTCGTGTTTGTTTGTGCAGGGAGAATTGGCCTTTATACTGCAAGTTGATCAGCTAATGCATACATTTTCAATATTTTTATTGACAAGGCTTTTTAGGTCAGGTAGAATCTGTGATCTCTGAACCAGTTCATTTACTGGCTTCCATGGCTGCAATACGCTGTGTTTTCCATTGTCTGGCAACCCAAGGTTGTCGACATACTATTGAGTAAATTAGCAGTGGGCAGGATCACACAGACCGAAACAAAACAGACATTCTGACACAGAACGCACATTTCAAAGTAGAATAACTGACTGTAGCATTGTTTTTCGGAAAGTATTTGAACTTGGCATGTTTCCTAAATCTCAGCAAACATACTATATTTTTATACTTTAGTACAGTGGGGGGAAAAAAAAAAAAAAAAAAAAAAAAAAAAAATCACATGTACTACAAATCTCCTTCCACAACAAATTTAGCCCATACCTGTTGCCATAACTCTCAAAGTTTTGGCCACTCCAGCCCATGGAGGCCCAAGAGAAACAAATGCCTTGATGTACCGGTCCTTCCAAGCCTGTGGTTGGTGATTGAGGAAATAGAGAGTGTACATGTTCCCCATACTGTGTGCAATGAGGACCACAGGACCTCCAGCCTTATTAGCCATCTCCTCAATCATCTGCTGCAGATGCAAGAAGTACTCCTTATTCTCATCTACAGGTACAGATTAGGGGGAAAAAAATGTCCAATTTAGACATTAAGACACTTCCCAGAACTTTGTTTTTGTGCATAAATTGAACAAGACGATACTCACTGGGGGCTTTACGCCAGTCATAGGGGGCACCTCGAACATCGTCGTCTCTGGTATACCCCCAATCAACCAGCGCTTGTACTATAGTGAAGAAGTACATGCCTGAAACAGACAAAGGTCTCTTCAAACAACAGCTACCAATCAACAAATTAACATAATGAGATAAACACCCAGTTTCCACTCACCCACACTCCGTTTACTGGGATCCAGATATTCCAAACTATACGTCTTTCCAAACCCAGGCACTCTGACATCCACCCCCGGAGGAGCTTCAGTGAGGTGGGTTGTACGATTGTACAGTAGCCTGTAAGCAAAATAGATGCTGATGACGTATTTGCATATTTAAAGCAGGTGATATGAAATCAAAAGAAGCAAAAGCGTGCTTTCAATCTAAAAAAACAAAACGCATATCATGTCTATTATTTTCATATTCAATAAAGTGCATTAGTGCCCACCCACTTTCCAAAAGTATTTTTTTTTGTTCATTTTTTTTCATAGGGATTTTAAAAAAATGTCTTTGTTAAAGCGTTTTTAGCTATGAACTAAGCCAACCAGCTTTGAGGTGAATCAAAAAATTACAAACTTTTATTTGAAGCAAAAAAGTATTTTAAAATTGAACAAAAAAAAACAAAGGGACAAGACTATGTACTTTAGTGAAGAAAAAAACATCCCATGAAGCATTGCGAATGACATAAACCAATTAAAAACGATGCCAACTATTCAAAGTTGTTAATTATATCTACAGAAATAACTTGATTACGTCATTTGTGGTGCTTCATCAGAGTGGCTGTTCCCTGCAGCTCTTTTGGCATGATTTGCTCACTGCTACACTCTTGATTTGTGGAATTTTCTGTATAGCATCATGGGTAATGTAGTTTTTCACCACAAATTCAGCTGTTAAACATGCTTATTATATATACCCTGTTATATTGCGGACTGATGGCTTCAGCAAAAGCATATACCATTGATTAATAATCAATATAGCTCACAGTAGGTCTGTTTTTAAAGGTTTATAAATTATCGTTAATCTCTATGGAGAAAATTGAGTTTTTTTCTGACTGTTGCACTCTATAAAGGTTGTTGCAGAAGAATGAAGCTTGTTTTTTAAAATGGTATGGATTTCATATGCCAGCGGTACATCACATGCACAACTTCCAGTTTCAGCCGCACTTTTGCCCTTTACCTCATGTTATCAATCCAGCAGTCAATGGCCACAGGCACCAGCAGCTCCAGGTTGAGCCATAGCGTGAAGTAGTCATCGGTCTTCTTGTAGCAGATGTAGTGCACTACACTAGGTTTGTCCAGTTTTGCTTCTAGCTGATTCCCGAGATCTCCTGGAACTATGGATAAATCATTTGATCATTCGATTGATATTGATAAATCACTTAGAATCATTTAGAATAAATAATGCAATATTGGATAAATATATATATATTTAATTTTATAGTGATTTTCATGAGATTTCACATAAGAAGCACTCCACAAACTACTTTAGATATGATCAAAGAATCACTGATTAAAGACTCGACACTATCAACATTCAAAAGAGATTACCTACTTATCACCTACTGATTAAACATCTCGATCATCACTAATCTCTTCCAGTTTGGTCTAGTTTGAAGCATTTTAACCCCCCACTATATTTCCAAGTATAGTTTCCTGCAAAGTTTGCATGTCTATATTGTCAATCACCACATCCAGAATTCATTTTTCACATATTTTACATGACTCAATCATTTTTGGTGCTCCTACTATCAGGTGCTGTGTAAATATTGGCTTGTCAAATAGTGTACTTAAAAGTGTGCTTTAGATATTATTGTAGACATTTTTGTAGAAGTAATGTATTTAAGCTATCTTTTTATTGTTGAATAATGGTAGTGTAAATTTAGACATGAAGACAAACCTTTTTACATAAAAAGTACCTGATGGAAAATCCAGTCTACATGGGTAGGTGTGTTTTGCAGGATGCTAGATGGTTTCTAAGTGGTACAAGCTCAAGGAGGTGAAATGGTTTTTGGAACACGACCACATTAAAACCATTTTGGACCAACTAAAAACCTGCTTTCATGTTCCAAAACACAGATATTAACTTTAGTGTCTTTAGTAACAGTAATGGTAAGATATGGTAATACATGGTACTCTAAGATATTTCAAAGTATCTTGTACTATTAAGGTTCATATCACAAACAAAATATGGTATTACGACAGTACCATGTCAAAAACACCATGGTACTTCTAGAAAGTCTGAAAAAGAATTAATTTATAAAATATTCTTATATATTTCATAATTTGCCAATAGGGGAATAAAAGATAACAAAGAATTGTTATTTTCTTGTTTTACCACGACCGGTTTCGCAATCAGTGACATTGAATAAGTCTTTTATTTTTTCCTCAGGTCATATGACCGCGTCATATGAGAAACCGCAGCAAAAATAAACACATACAAAGGAGAAAATAGCAGTAAACAAGACAGTATAAACACAACACAAGTCAATCGCTTTTATACGCTGCATTTGTGTTGTGTTTATACTGTTGTTGGACCAGCTTTCGGTTTCTTCGACAGCTCTACTGAAATACATACATCGTCTTAACGCTTGCAGCTGTTTGGTCACGTGCTTTAAACTGTTAAATAAATATCGACACATTTCAAGAAGCGTTAAGCCACTAGTTAAAGATCTGGTTATAAATACATTCATATATTGAATACATTTATAACATATATATATTGAATACCTATATAATACTGTAAAATGCATGGATATGAACACTACTGTACATCCTGTAATAGTGGCTGTATTATATAACAAAATCTAATGTTCATGCAAACGCTATCTAGACAACATTTTGAGCATCAGAAGCTACCTGGACAGCGTAAGTGTTGCCTATGTAGGCGGCTCACTATGTTTTGAGACACAGACCGTATGACAGCACATCATGAGACAAGTAAACAACTGTGTCTTGCGTCAAGAACAGAGAAGCAACAGGACATTACAACAAAAAGGATGTCTTGTAATAAAAGAACTTACTGAGAACAACAGGCGGTCGATACGAGCACACTTTCCCCGGTGAGCATTTCAAACTTCTGCTGTCGGTAAATGACACCAACGACAACAAACACAGCTGGAGAATCGCGAGGTTCAACCGATGACAGGGAAGCATCTCTTTCAGTAGCTCACACCTCTGCTGGCTTACAGGATCAACGGTGCATTTGTGTTTATCTGTCCATCATGAGGTTAAGAGTGATCTGAGAAGTGTCTCTTCTGGGTCTGAGCGACAGTGACTGTGATGAACACAATATGCTGATCATGTACGAGGTGTTTTTAAAGCAACTAGACACGATTAAACAATGGCAGAACACATCGAGTCGGTGGGCGGAGCTTCGAAAGTTCGATAATGGCAAGGCTGCAAGAATTGATTTTGTTTTCTGCACTATAAATTTCACATAGTCATATATCAAATGTGAATTTTGAAACTCTAAGATGCTAATTAAAGACTACAACTACTACAAGGACTGTCTGTATGTAATTTATGTTTCAGAATAAAATGTTAAAACCTATTAAAATAATATTTACCACAGACCTTAATTTATTAATCAGGGAACCTAGAGCAAATTAGCCTACAAAATGATCCTTCTTGAACAAAATTATTTAGTTTTACTTTTACAGATTTTCTGAATAATATAAATTGTATTAAATGTATGTATTCAATTATTGAAATCTTTCTCAATACAATTTAATAAATTGTATTTTTATAATAATTATTATTTAAAAACAATAGCTCTGATCATCAATGCTAACTGGTCAATTCCAGCCATGCTAAATTAGTATTATTTATATGCTAGTATAGTCTATTAATATTTTTAATATATATATATATATATATATATATATATATATATATATATATATATATATATATAGTTTCAATTTTCAGTCATTTTAGTTGAAGTTTTAATAATATTGTTGACATTTTTATTAGTTTTTTTTTTTTTTAAATATTTCTCTATACCTTTAATTTATTTTAGTTATAGTAATTTTAGCATTCAACTTAAAATTTCATTTATTTGCCAAGTAATGTTTTTTATTTTTTTATATTTCAGCTTTATTTCAAAAACTAAAACCATAAAAACTTTAAACTTAAGTACGTACTAAAATACTAAAATGTAATAAAAACTTTATAGACATTTAAAAAAAAAAAACTGAAAAAATACAAAATTGTGCACTACTAATATATGAATAACACAATATATTTACTTAATAATACTATTATTTTAATGAAATTGTGTGTATTGTGTAGTAAGCATTAAAATGTATAATCAAAAAGCACTCAAATTTGCGCTATAGTGTGCATGTAGTCATGACTGAAAGAGTTGATCATTGAATTATTGTCATATTGCACATGTAGGTTGCTTTGTTTCACTCAGTGCGAGGATAATGTTCAAAGATCATAGAGGTTTAAGGAGGAAAAAAAGAGATATTACCAAACCGAGTTACTGATTAAAAGATTCCTACTGCCAAAATATCTATATTTCAAAAGAAACGATCAATTATTTTTTCCAACTAAGCAAGGAAAGATTTCCTGGCAAAATGACTGCCAGTTTCTGTGAACTCTGAACCTTTGTCTAATGTGTTTTAATTTGTTTGCAAAAAGCTAATGTTTACTAGACGTAGAACTTCTAAACCAGTTCAAAGGTTACAGAGTTCAACAAATATTATCAGTACTGTGTACAGACAGGTGTACAAAAAACAAGGACCATTAATATGGATAAACATATTTTTATATTTATAGTAAACAGCCATTTAACTAGTAATATGATCCTTTTTATACATGAAATGTGATTAACATATTACGGTAGCATATACAGTTTAAGTTATGCTATGTTATACAACAAAAAAAAACATCTAATACATTTTATACTTTAAGAGCTATGATGTCTATAATCTTTAATGTACAGATTAAATAAAATTCTGTATAATACAAATACAGTTCTACACTGTAACAAAGAAAAAAAATGACTATATCATGCCTATTAACTCTTTTTCCGCCAGCATTTTTATTTATTTATTTTTTAAAGTTGCCAGCCACCACCAGCGTTTTTGATCATTTTCACAAAAATTTAACTGCAAAAGCAATGCTTTTATCGTTTCTGCTCCTTTTTTTGCCTGTGGATTGATCCGTAGATTCTGTACTCTTTCAGAAGATGCGTAATAGCGCCCCCTACCGTATAACAGTGAAAACACGGAAAGCCGGAAAATTCCGTCAATGGGGGGGAAGCGTTGTTTCATAAATGATGGAAAATTCCGCCAATGGCGGGGAAGCGTTGTTTTATAAATTATGGAAAATTCCGTCAATGGCGGGGAAGCGTTGTTTCATAAATTATGGAAAATTCCGCCAATGGCGGGGAAGTGTTGTTTCATAAATGATGGAAAATTCCGTCAATGGCGGGGAAGCGTTGTCTCATAAATGATGGAAAATTCTGTCAATGGCGGGGAAGCGTTGTCTCATAAATGATGGAAAATTCTGTCAATGGCGGGGAAGCGTTGTTTCATAAATTATGGAAAAAAAGCGTTGTTTTATAAATTATGGAAAATTCCGTCAATGGCGGGGAAGCGTTGTTTCATAAATGATGGAAAATTCCGCCAATGGCGGGGAAGCGTTGTTTCATAAATGATGGAAAATTCCGCCAATGGCGGGGAAGCGTTGTTTCATAAATGATGGAAAATTCAGTCAATGGTGGGGAAGCGTTGTTTCATAAATTATGGAAAATTCCGCCAATGGCGGGGAAGCGTTGTTTTATAAATGATGGAAAATTCCGTCCATGGCGGGGAAGTGTTGTTTCATAAATTATGGAAAATTCCGCCAATGGCGGGGAAGCGTTGTTTCATAAATGATGGAAAATTCCGTCAATGGTGGGGAAGTGTTGTTTTATAAATTATGGAAAAATCCGCCAATGGCGGGGAAGCGTTGTTTTATAAATTATGGAAAATTCCGCCAATGGCGGGGAAGCGTTGTTTTATAAATTATGGAAAATTCCGTTAATGGCGGGGAAGCGTTGTTTCATAAATTATGGAAAAAAAGCGTTGTTTTATAAATTATGGAAAATTCCGTCAATGGCGGGGAAGCGTTGTTTCATAAATGATGGAAAATTCCGTCAATGGCGGGGAAGCGTTGTCTCATAAATGATGGAAAATTCGGTCAATGGCGGGGAAGCGTTGTTTCATAAATTATGGAAAAAAAGCGTTGTTTTATAAATTATGGAAAATTCGGTCAATGGCGGGGAAACGTTGTTTCATAAATGACGGAAAATTCTGTCAATGGTGGGGAAGTGTTGTTTTATAAATTATGGAAAATTCCGCCAATGGCGGGGAAGCGTTGTTTTATAAATTATGGAAAATTCCGTCAATGGCGGGGAAGCGTTGTTTCATAAATGATGGAAAATTCCATCAATGGCGGGGAAAGAGTTAATATAAACCAATACAAAGAGATGTTTAAGACATAAGGTGTGTTCACGCCAAGTCGGAATTACTGTAATTACGAGATTCCGACTTTTAAATAGCACTTACGTCCTCGTAGAACTCTCGTAGAGCTCTGACTTGTACCACATATCACGTGTCCGCTGCAGATTCATTTTGGTGTTGCCATAGAAATGCATTATTCTGTGTTCGAGGACATGAACATCTCCAAGTAGAACATTACGGGTTGTCATCATGTAATTACGGTAATTACAAAATGGCGTGAACGCAGCAATACTTTTGCACATGATACCAGTGTACAGTTGGGAATATGTCACACAAAACTAAGGCTAAGAGATGGAGGCTGTTCAATGCTGATGTGCTTCTCGTCATGGTACTTTCCCTCCAGAATTCTCTGGACTGCCGTCAGCACCTTGTGATTAAAGACCATGTCCAAATGAGCCATGCCTCTGAACTCTGTCACATGCACGGCCTGGTCCTGCTTTCCTATCCACCGCTTACAGAGACTCATGCTGCGGCTGTCCACAGTGTCATCGCCATCATCGTAAATAATATCTACGGGATCGGCGTTTGGAAACTGCTCATCGTACACGTAGGTCACGGGCGTTGGGAGTCCCACCCCGTAGAAGCAGTAGACCTCGACTCCAGGTGTGGGCAGGCCGGCTGTGAGGTTTCTGGTGTCCTCCCACATGTACCAGCCGTCCTCAAAGTCAATGTCTTTGAAGAACTGCTGGTAGTCCTGGTTGGTGTAGTTGAAAAAGGGGGTGGAGATGAAGGTGTGGTCTTTGGACCACACCTCTTCAGAAGGGATCATCCACGGGTTTGTGGTCGTCATCCGTTGCTCTTCGCGGATTTTTATATTGGACACGAAGGGTATGCCATCATTTTCACCTAAAAAGGCATAAAATAAAGACCAAAACTCATTTAAAGAGGCCATATTATGCTCTTTTACAAAGTTTTTGGGGTCTACTAGAATCTGCTTTAAGTCGTGACGTAAGGAATGCTGTTTCTGGGTCCAAGCCTCTACTCGTTTCACTTGAGAACACTATCTCAAAAGCCATTTATGAGCACTATTTATTCATATTACACATGTTAAGCTAAGCTTTTAAAAACATGCCGTGTACAATACAGTCTCCATGCTGACGGCGTCCCAGACACAATTTTTAAAAAAAAAAAAAGATTTATAAAAGATGAATCACTGTCTGGCCATCTGGGATTTCAGTATGGAGATAAAGTGTAGGATTATAATTTTTTGGTAGTATTACATCACATTGTAAGTGTATATTGGCACCATTTGTTGTTTTCTTGGGGCAACTGGTAGAGCATTTGGACCAAGTGTGCCACACGAGTCCTGAAAAGTGAAGCCAAAGCGTCTTGATCGCCCCCAGGTGGTTGGATGCAGTATAGGTCATAAACCCCGCCCTCTCCATGTAATGTAACTCGGGATGTCAGCGCCATATTGGCACACTGGCGCTTCACTTACTACAGTGGGAGAGAGTGAAGGTGCGTCTTTTTTTACAGTCTATGGTTTGGACCCAGAAGTGGTGACTCATGACATTAGACTTTTTAATGCTTGAATGTTCAAAAAACACATTATTTTTCACATATTTGACATTTGTTGCAGCACCTCTCTTCCCAGTCTGTCAGTAACGCTCTGTTTAGTTCCTGTCTCTATAAAGCCCCTCCTGAAAAGTGCAGTGCACTCTGATTGGTCGGCTGGACACGTGTGTTGTGATTGGTCAACCGCTTCGAGTGTGTTTAGGAAATAAACACCCCTTACCATAACCGCGAGTTTCAACACACTACTAACTAACTCAACCAGGCCTCATCCTTTTTTTGCATGTGCCTTAGGTGGGAATTATTTAAATAAGGAATACTCTGACATTTTTAATCAAAGAAACATATACTTGACAGTATAAATATGGATGATGTTTTTTTCACTGTACCTGATGCTAAGACTCTGAGTGGCTTCACAGCGCCACCCCAAGGTGCTCCCAGAGAGATGAAGCCCTTAATGTAATGGTCTTTCCAGTCCTGAGTCTGCTGGTTGAGGAAATACAGGATGTAGTTGTTGCCCATGCTATGGCCCAGAAGGTAGACTGGTTGCTTGTACTCATCATACATCTCTTCCACCAAGTTTTTCAGACGTGAAAAATACTCCTCCTGCTCATCTATGTGGTACCAAACATAAAAGTTCACAGATATATTTGATTTGAGTTGGAGCTCTACAGTTGAATAGTCCTGATGTAAAGGCTACAGTTAAAGGGTTAGTTCACCCAAAAATGAAAATAATGTCATTTATTACTCACCCTCATGTCGTTCCACACCCGTAAGACCTTCGTTAAACTTCGGAACGCAAATTAAGATATTTTTGTTGAAATCCGATGGCTCAGTGAGGCCTTCATAGCCAGCAATGACATTTCCTCTCTCAAGATCCATTAATGTACTAAAAACATATTTAAATCAGTTCACGTGAGTACAGTGGTTCAATATTAATATTATAAAGCGACGAGAATATTTTTGGTGCGCCAAAAAAAAACAAAATAACGACTTATATAGTGATGGCCGATTTCAAAACACTGCTTCGTGAAGCTTTGGAGCGTTATGAATCTTGTGTGTCGAATCAGCGGTTCGGAGTGCCAAAGTCACGTGATTTCAGCAGTTTGGCGGTTTGACACGCGATCCGAATCATGATTCGACACAAAAGATTCATAACGCTCCGAAGCTTAACGAAGCAGTGTTTTGAAATCGGCCATCACTATATAAGTCGTTATTTTGTTTTTTTGGCGCACCAAAAATATTCTCGTCGCTTTATAATATTAATATTGAACCACTGTACTCACGTGAACTGATTTAAATATGTTTTTAGTACATTAATGGATCTTGAGAGAGGAAATGTCATTGCTGGCTATGCAGGCCTCACTGAGCCATCGGATTTCAACAAAAATATCTTAATTTGTGTTCTGAAGATGAAGGAAGGTCTTACGGGTGTGGAACGGCATGAGGGTGAGTAATAAATGACATTATTTTCATTTTTGGGTGAACTAACCCTTTAACAGTTTGTTTTGTGCTATAGTGAAATGATTTTTGTTGTCTGTCACTGTGATTTAACTTACTTGGAGCGATTCTCCAGTCATACGGAGCACCACGGACAGTCTCATTTCGCACATATCCAATGCTGACCAAATGTTGAACCATGGTATGAAGGTAACCTAGAACAAAAAAAATGTACATCAGGATGAAAATGCAGATGTTGTGATGTAAGAAGTCCAATTACTTGAGATGTTATACTCACCTGTCAGTTTATTTAAGTCAAGAAACTCTATAGGGTGCGTCTGTCCAAATCCAGGGACCCTGACCTCCACCCCGGGTGCATTTGATGTCTTGCGACTTGTCCTGTTGTACACAATTCTGCACAAAAAGATGCAACTGTTACATTCATATCAAGTTCGAGCCAAAGAAAAACAAGAAATTGTGTTTTAAAAGTATTGTATAAATGGCTTCAGTTCAAATATATCACAGCTTGTGATAATAAACATAGTTAGGACAGTAGATTGATACTAATGTTATGATACATTGGCCTGTCCTTATGACATCAGCCTTTAAGAACCCTCCAAAAGCAACAGACAAAAGGTCAATGACCTGAAATACAGAACTGAGGATGATTAGGAAACAGATGTCAATAAATCAGAGGTACCTAAAAAAGGGGCAAAGCAGTTTAAATATTGAGTAATACTAAAATTCAAGCATAAAACTATACTGTATATACTGTAAAAGTTTTCAAAAGTGACAGAAAATTATAATGTTACAAAAGATTTCTTGTCAAAGTATGTTTCCATAGTCGGTTTACCTTATATTATCAATCCAGCAGTCAATTCCAATGGGCATGAACATGTTTAGGTCAATCCAGAGAGTAAACCAGTCTTCGGATTTCTTGTAACACATCCAGTGCACCAGTGTGGGCTTGTCTATTTTGGCCTCCAGGCGATTACCCAAATTTCCAGGTACTGTTCCAAAGGGGTCAAAAATTAGTAAAATTAGCAAAAATCAGACACATATCTTGTTACCAAAGATGGACCTTGCACAAAATATGAGTTTGAACTGGTCTAAAAGTGAGGTAAATCTGTTATCTTGTCTAGGTTGCCTTATGTAGGCTAATTTACTAAATGAATGAACCAAATCCTATAGAAAACACTTTAAACAAAATCCCTCAACTTAAATATATCCAAAACTATGAATGTAAGACTGCTTACCTATGATGAGAGGAGGAGTGCTATTATTTATGACGCGAGGTTTGGCTGTCGGAGGGAAGATAACGTTAAATAACCAGAATCCAGAAGTCTGGTGCAGTGCAATCAGAAGAAATGCAATGCATCCGAAGGAACGCGAACATCCCATTGTGCTTGTGTCTGTGTTTGTCTGCCTCTGACTCCAGCGCTATCTATTAATGCGTTCGTCCTGTGAGGCGTCGCGAGGGGGCGGTGAGTGTATCAGAACGTGAGGTCACCGGACTGTAAACACACTATGAGCTCCTACTGTGTGTGATGATTACATTATAAGGATATATTTCAATCACAATAGGATTAGGTGCAAACATACAAGAAGAAAAAAGCTTGGGTCAATCAAAAGCACAACAAAAATCATTTTAGTGTACTGAAAAGATAACCACACATGAGTTCCACGAAATGTGCATATTAGCCTATATTTTTGTTGATAACGAGAGATGTTTTTTCTCCGTTTTTAATCTTGACAGTACAAGATTAAAACATGGATCTCAAAAACAGACAACAAAAAGTAAAAAAGTAAAAAGTGAAGTAAATGCAGCAGGATCTTTAGTAAGTTGTTTTATTAGCCTAGTCAAATAATCTTTTGATATGTTTTAAAGATTAACAATAATTTTATGAGTCTGTTTTATTATCATTTATACTTATATTTATAAATATAACATTTTTTAAAATGAATTAAAAAATAATAAAAATAAAAATGTAAAAAGTTATTTTATCGACTCCGCCCTCACATTGTAACGTCAGCGAACCCTCGCTATGGAAACCAAATTGCGCTACGTAAACAAGTAACAGGTTTTTACCCTACTGTCAATGGTGTTAATCTTCGCTTTAGAAATTTAATTTAAGGACAAACGGGGAAGAGATTCACTTTATTGAACTGTAAGTAAATATACAGCTAAACTTTAAACTTTTCGTTTAAAAGTTGTGTGTATATCTCTGAATACGTGTATGACTTGTTTTAGATGGAGGTGTTACCGGAGGCGGATTGTGAAGAAGACGCTACTATAACAGATGAAGAAGAGAGAGCGCAGGATCCGGAGGGTGTTCGAGAATTGGAGAGCAGGCTGTCTTACATACGAATAACCCCCACACTTACACACATGTGAGGTTACTAAAGTTCATAAACATGTGGTAAACTCATGAAACCTCCTGTTAAAGCAATGAGCAGTGTTTCTCCATAGGAGTTCCTCTCACATGAACACGCTGGATGTTTACAATGGCCTTAATCATTAGCCACAAACATGGGTGGGTGGTATATCAGGTCAAGCATGTGGGGTAGTAGACCAAGGTCAAACACCTCCAACTTTTTACTTTAACAAAACTATAGGGTACATTAGTGCACACGTTGTTGTTAAAACCCACCCATTGCCTCAGTCTATAGTGGACTATATATTAAGCTTATAAGGATGAATGTCATAAAGCTGAGTTATTAAAGCTAACTAAATCTAAAACCATAGAAACATTTGAGCTACTTGAAATAAAATAAATGTTCAAATTAAATAAAATATTTAAAAAACACTGTGAACTTATTTTATTTCAGCTATAGACGTATCTATAAAAAAACCAAAAACTAATAAAGCAAAATTACTAAAACTTTAACTAAAATTAAAATGAAAATGGAAAATATAAGAATAAAAACTAATTAAAAATACCAAAAAAAAACTATAATGGTATCTCAATTATACTAAAATAACGCTGGTCCAGGTCATATTTCAGAACAAAAATAAAGTAAAAAATTGTATTTTTAATTAAGAAACATAACATCATTCTCATTGATTTTTTAAAAAAAAAGATTATTAGGTAATGCAAGTCATCCATTCTTCACAAAATAATTTGTGTGTGTATATATATATATATATATATATATATATATATATATATATATCTACAGTCAAACCAAAAATTATTCAGACATTTTTGATATATTTTAACTAGTGGGTGCAGGACACTATAGTTCATTTATGTAAGTGAGGATAGCAAAATAAAGTAAACTGTGACATATTATACCCAAAAATTCTTCATACAGTGGACTACCAGTAAAATTGATTAAAAAAAATTTCACCAAAAATTATTCACTTTGACCTGACCATGTTTTGCTTAAGTGTTATCTGACATAACTCCGAGATCTTGTCATATTTTATTACCATTTTTTTAAACTATAGTGAATAAACTGTATTAATGAATGAAATGTTCAAAGTGTCTGAAAATTTTTTGGTTTGACTGTATATATATATATATATATATATATATATATATATTAGAGATGCGCCGATATATCGGCCAATAATCATATCGGCCAATAAAAGTGAATTTTCACACTATTGGCTATCAAAAGAGGGCAGGAAAATGCACTGCATTTGTGCTTTGTGTAAAGAAAATGCTAAGAAACCAGTTTGATGTTCAATATTAATAGTAATTATATGAATTAATAACATTTAGAAAGTTAAGAAATATTAATTTAATCTTCAGAATTTAGTTAATGTGATGAAATGGAGAGAATAAAGTTTTTATTTGCATTTCTTTCAAAATATAATAATTTAAAATATAATGACTAATTATAATGAAATTATCATTAATTTAAAAGAAGGTATAAAAGGCAGAACCCCCAAACTATCGGTATCGGCAGATATCACTCTGAATAATCGGCTATTGGTATCGGTGAAGAAATTTAGTATCGGTGCATCTCTAATATATATATATATATATATATAAACATTATTTTGTGAAGACTAAAGTTAGTTTGTGTTTACATATATTATGTAAACACAAACTTTTATGTTAGATGCGATTAATCGTGATCGATTTGACAGCACTAATATACATAATCGCGATTAATAGTGCTGTGTAATTGATTAATCATGATTCATCGCATCTAACATAAAAGTTTGTTTACATAATACATGTGTGTATATATATTATTATATTTATATATATTATATATGTGTGTGTGTGTGTGTGTGTTTCAGAGCAAAGCCAAGTCCTCAAGTGGACCTTTCCAAATGTCCATCCTCATACAAGGAGAATTCCTCACAGGAGAAGCTCATGCTTGCGATGGCTGAAAACTTCCGTCAGCAGTATGCGCTTTTATATCCTGACAACAAACCGCTTCTTCTGTGCCCTGTAAATGAGTGCGGTGTTCAGGTACATACAGCAAATACGCTTTCCAGACATGGCAACATTACCACAAAAGACTTGAATACTCTTTTGTTTTCATGATGGTTTCTTATTTTCACTGTATATCAACAGAAATTTGTAAGCACCACATTGCGAAACACCTTGCTGCCGTATCCTGAGCTGTACGGCTGGGAGGGATGTGCCAGTTTTGTGTCTGATTATCTCTCTTTGGAGCTCTTGGATCCACCATTTGAATTTGTGAGAATTTTCTGACTGTATCCCTATTAATTGCGTTTAACTTGATCTAACTTGACCTATGAGGGTTGTTTTTGCCTCTTGCACTCGAAAACATGTTTTTTTATTTCATTTCTGTTCTATTTAGCCCAAGCAGCTGTCATCGCCCACCTGGGTTCTGCAGACTCAGAGAGGAACATGTTTTGATTTCTCCAGTGTGCTGTGTAGCCTGTTGTTGGGCGCAGGATACAACGCTTACTGCGTCAGTGGGTACGCTACAAAAGAGATGTGTCTTCTTGATCAGTCACGGCAAGAATGTCCCTTACTGCAGCCTCAAATCCAAGTAAGTACAGAGTTAAAACCACTTTATAACTCACAATTGCGTTTATATCTCGCAATTCTGACTTCTTTTCTCAGAATTGTGAGATATAAAGTCGCAATTGTGAGAAAGTGTAAAACTTGAAGAAAGTGTAAAACTCTTGCAGTTCAAAAAGCTTACACTACGTCCTACGCCTTCCCTATTCAACTTACGGAAAAAGCTTAACTGACGCAATGCCAGTTTACACTTTCTTCGTAAGTTGAATACCTTGTAGAATAAGTTGGATACCTTGTAGACCATCTGTTGAAAACCACAGCTTTAACACCAATTTCCTTGAGTGGTCGTATTGAAATCAGTTACTTCTGAAAACATAAACTGGATTGTTACATGTTATGGATTATTTTGTATGATCTGCTCAGGGTAAGACAGAGGAACAGAAGAAGACAATGCGGAAATACTCTGTGAAACCCACACGCGACTTGCACAGCACATTTGAAAAGCGTCAAGAGGAGAAACGGCACACAGAAGCTAAAGCAGCTGCACTGAAGGAGCAACTGGAAGCAGAGAGACTTCAGAAGGTTAGATAGAGAATGTTTCAGTGAAATTCAGTTTTATTTTTGATTTGCATTTTCACCGGTTCCTTTTAAACAGGAGAAAGAACGTCCACCACCCGACCCTCTTCTGGGCTTGAGAGTTCACAGCTGGGTTCTGGTGCTCTCAGGGAACCGGGAGGTACCTGAGAACTTCTTCATTGACCCTCTGACAGGCAAGAGCTACTCCACCACCAATGAGAACTTTCTGGGCATAGAGAGCGTCTGGAACCATAAAAATTACTGGGTCAACAAGCAAGATTGCACTTTCGGTTGTAAGGTCAGTATCTCTTAGTGTGGTTGTGATTTTAATGTGAAGATGACAAGCATTGGAAAGTTCACCGGGTCTGTTTGTGTCTGCAGGAGATGACCTTTGACATGGGCGATCTATCAAAATGGGAGTATATGCTGTGTGGGCTTACCAGCCAATCTATGTCAATCATTTCAGAGCCAAAGACACACCAAGAGTCAGAAGATGAGGAAGAAGTACAGAAAAACTGTTCTTTATTTCTAATTTTCCATTTCATTTTGATGCCATTATTGATTTAACTGTTGAAGGGCCCATTCCACACTGAACATGATATTTATCCATATTTATGCTAAGAATATAAGTAACCACCAATAATTTTTCTTTTGAAGGAGGAAATGGATGAGCTGAAAGTGTTTGAAATGCCTCCATCTTGGGTGAATAAAATAGATATTTCACCACAAGGTCAAGTCCTCACTCTCACACATAGCCTTTCATCCATTATCCACTATCTCTTGAGATAATCATCTATGTTCCGTTTTTTTTTTTTTTTTTCCCTTCATTTTTATAGATATGGAAATGCGTTATCCAGGCGGTATGAAGGTTATCCAGTACAGGAAAGCCAAGCTGGAGAAGTTTGCCCCTTACCTTCTGAAAGACGGTCTGGTGACTAAACTCACCATTTATAAAGACCTTGATTGTAAGACCTTTGCAGATGTTTTTGTTTTCAACATAAAAAAAAAACAAACAAAGCATACCTTGTCATATTGATCATGTACATTTATATTAAAAAAAAATTGTTAAAGGCATAGTTCACTCAAAACAAAAATAACACCTAAATAAATTTTAAATGTATTATATAAAGTATTATTAATACATTTACTAATAATTTTTTTTATTATTATTAACATTAATTATTATTATTATTTAAATATAATAATACATAATAATTAAAAAATAAAGTATTATTATTAAATATTTATTTATTTATAAGAATGTTAATTTAACCTTTGGCCTGTTGACATCAACTACAAACTCACACTTTGTCAATTTCATAAATAAATAAATATTATATATAAATTTTATTTATTTATTTATAAGAATGTTCATTTAGCCTTTAGCCTGTGTTGACATGTTGAGTACAAAATCCTATTTTGTCACTTTTATAAAAAAATAAACAAACAAATATTCTACATATTAAAATATTATAAATATTCTGAATAAATTGTTTATTTATTTGCAAAATATTTTACCATTTAGCTTGTGTGTACAAACTCTCAGTTTGTCTCTTTTTTTTATCAGGCACACAACCCAGCACTATTAAGGAATGGTTTAAACACAGAAGTGACTGTCTTGATGAGAGAGAACTACACACAGACAGCAATGTGACATCTGAGCATTTCAGGCCTGGAAGAAGTGATGCCCTCAAATGTAATCTAACACACATTTTCTATATATTACCGATGCCAGTAAGCATGACTCGTTACATTACTGATGACTCATTAACTTTAAAGGGTTAGTTCACCCAAAAATGACAATTCTGTCATTAATTACTCACCCTTATGTCGTTCCACACCTGTAAGACCTTCTTTGTTCATCTTCGGAACACAAATTCAAAGATATTTTTGATAAAATCCGATGGCTCAGTGAGGCCTCCATTGACAGCAAGACAATTAACACTTTCAGATGCCAAGAAAGCTACTAAAGACGTAAACTGTTTAAAACAGTTCATGTGACTACAGTGGTTCAACCTTAATGTTATAAAGCGACGAGAATACTTTTTGTGCGCCAGAAAAACAAAATAACGACTTTATTCAACAATATCTAGTGATGGAAGATTTCAAAACCCTACTTCATGAAGCTTCGAAGCTTTACGAATCTTTTAAATATGTCTTTAGTAGCTTTCTGGGCATTTGAAAGTGTTAATTATCTTGCTGTCAATGGAGGCATCACTGAGCCATCGGATTTTATGAAAAATATCTTAATTTGTGTTCCGAAGATGAACGAAGGTCTTACGGGTGTGGAACGACATGAGGGTTAGTAATTAATGACAGAATTTTCATTTTTGGGTGAACCAACCCTTTAATAATACCAGTTTTGCTCAAATTGTGTCAGTGCTCTCGGGGGCACTTCATTAATACAGAATACTGCTCAACAAAAATTTGAATAAATAATTCAACTGATTATTTTCAATTTAAATTGAATTGTTTACTTTTTTTTTACTATGTGGGTTTGGTAACTAAATTAGTTAAAACATCATTTCACAAAAAACAAGCTTGGCATTTTAAATGTTTAATTTTGTTTAGACCACAGGTACGTCACTTTAGTTCCTGAGGCGGAGCGACAGATGGACTTTTATAGTCGTACTCGCACTGACGGTCTAGCCAGAAGAATCGAGAAGCCTTTCGAAATGACAGAAACCTTTGAAGATCGGACTGACTTCCTCTTTTATCGACATGTTGTTTATGGAAAGCAAATCAAAGTGATTCGGGCTGGAGAGGCTTTTGAACAACGGCCTCTAAGGGTAATGCTCTCCCAACAAACAGGCTTGACCTTTAACCTTTAAGCGGTTTAACCCAATATTATCTTGCAGGTATAACATTAACCAACAATATACTAAAATCTACATATTTTGTTTCTAGTGGCTTTGCTAACAATAAAAATCCCAAAGATGGGAAAAAATGGTCATGGACATTTTGTTTGGGGTCTCCAACAGAGGGTGGAGGAGCGGTTCCACAGAGATCCTTCTAAGCCGGCAAGTAAAGATGTGGCTGAACGGATCTTTATGATGCCTGATAGACAGATCCGGGTGACCTATCATCTAGAGGACGACAGGATCATCCCAGCTTGGCTCAACTTCATCAAGCCCAAAGAAGCGGCAGACTCGCAGAAAGCAGAAGCTTTTACTCCACAGATGGTTTCTGGCTTTCAGGTCTGATGTCACACATAAAGAATTACTTTGGTCAAAGTAATACACCAATGTTTTATTGTCCCTAAAAAATAAAAAACAGAGATTTCGAGAAGAAACATAACAGGAACATATGAAACATACAAGAAAAAAAGACAATGTTTTTAGAAAAATCTCAATAGACCTTGTATGGTAAAGTCAAAACATTGCAAGATTAAAGTGGTAATATTTTATTAGAATAAAGTCAAAATTACGAGGGTAAGTCATAGCGACATGAGACTAAAATTGTAATGAGAAATTAATAGAAAACAGTTATATAGAAAATGGAAAAGCGACAAGACATTTCTATTTCTGTCAAGTCATGATGCATAACTCCACCCACAGTAAAATCTCATTGGTCCAAATCTGACTCCAAATAACTGAATTTTATAGAAATCTTTGACTCCAAAATGATTCTGTCCAGTGAAGAAAAAGTCAAAAAAGAGTAAATGATAGAATTTGTCATTTTTGGGTTAACTGTCCAACACTGTCCCATGACAATTCAAGCTATTTTACGCTTTGACAAACTGGTGGCGAATTTGTACGAACTTATTTGTACGATCTCCTTTGTACGTTTTTATACGAACTGCTAATTCGTCACTGAGGGTTAGGTGTAGGGGTGTGGTTTATTACAAATAGTACGCTTTTCTACAAATCCAATTATATAAATTTCTACAAACTTGCAACTTTGTAAAATAATCACGTTTTCTTGTGTGATCAGGTTGGAACTGTCTTTTTAAGCATCAGATAGGTTCTGATTTGCTACACAGCATTTTCGCTGCAGATGGAAAGATTGTCACGAGAAATTAAAAATCAATATTATGGTTTACATTTGTTGCGTTTGTGTTTAAGGCTTGTTTCATCTTCAGGTGGATCGTTCTGCGAAACCCTACAACAACTTGCAGTTGTATGAAATGCTTGTGGAATTGATGAAAGACGAGGAGAACGTTGAACTTCAAATCAGAGATTCGGAAAAAGAGGTATTACAGATCACAATCACCACAACAAATGTTTTTGTCTAGCAGATCATATTGACGATAGCATGTGTGTTTCAGGGTAAGTCCATCCTTTCTTCGAGAGAAAATGAGGAAAGTAATACTGATCTGCTCATTTCTATATACAACACTATGAGGAACAAGATGGCCCATCAGCACATGGAAGAAAAGGTGAATCAGGGCTTTAAACGGTCAACCACTTTCATTGCATTGATCCAAACTACCACCTACCTCTGGTTCCTTTCATTCCTCAGGAACGGATGGCTAAAGAAAAGCAGCAGCGGCAGAAAGAGAAAGAGCTGGACCTGTTGGCTCCATTCCAGGCCCGAGTGGGACATCCAGAAGCCCTCACGCTCCAGGAAGCACTCCAGCTGAAAACAGACTGTCTGACTGAATTTAAACAGCAGCTTAATAACAAAACCAGCCTCATCCAGAGCAGAATCGCAAAGGCAAGCTAATTTAGTCTAGACGATTTAGCACATTCTTTAAAGGGTTAGTTCACCCAAAAATGAAAATTATGTCATTTATTACTCACCCTCATGTTGTCCCACATCCGTAAGACCTTTGTTGATCTTCGGAACACAAATTAAGATATTTTTGATCAAATCCGATGGTTCAGTGAGGCCTCCATAGACAGCAATAACACTCCCTTTTTCAATGCCCAGAAAGCTACTAAAAACATATTTAAAACAGTTCATGTGACTACAGTGTTTCAACCTTAATATTATAAAGCGACGAGAATACTTTCTGTGCGCCAAAAATAACAAAATAGCGACTTTATTCAACAATATCCAGTGAAGGGCGATTTCAAAACACTGCTTCATGAAGCTTCGAATCTTTACGAATCATTTGTTTCGAATCAGTGGTTCAGAGCGCCAAAATCACATGATTTCAGTAAACGAGGCTTCGTTACGTCATAAGTGTTTTGAAACTTCAATAGTTCACGTTACTTTGGCAGTTTGATACGCGCTCCGAATCACTGATTCAAAACCTATGATTCGTAATGAATTGAAGCTTCATGAAGCAGTGTTTTGAAATCGCCCTTCACCGGATATTGTGGAATAAAGTCGCTATTTTGTTATTTTTGGCGCACAAAAAGTATTCTCGTCGCTTTATAATATTAAGGTTGAAACACTGTAGTCACGTGAACTGTTTTAAATACATTTTTAGTAGCTTTCTGGGCATTGAAATAGGGAGTGTTATTACTGTCAATGTAGGCCTCACTGAGCCATCGGATTTGATCAAAAATATCTTAATTTGTGTTCCGAAGATCAACGAAGGTCTTACAGGTGTGGAACGACATGAGGGTGAGTAATTAATGATATAATTTTCATTTTTGGGTGAACTAACCCTTTAAATACTAATAATGAATTCATAATTGCGTTCAAGCATAAAACATAGCTAACAAGCCGTTTCAATCTGATTGGCTGAATTTGAATGTTTTTGTTTGTTTGTTTGTTTTTTAATAGATAAATTGCCCCATAAAGGGCCAGAATAAGCTTGTAGTGAATTTAGATAATCTCAAACTTTGTTCAGGAGACAGAGGAGTTGCAGAAGAAGCAGCAGTGGTACCAGAAGAATAAGCTCAACTTGACCATTAAGGACGAGGACGATTACCTCACCTACTGCTCTGACGCCAAGTTCAGGATCCACATTCTCAATATGAGACTCAGTCGGTACGCATTTCAAATCATATGTCGAATACTGACCTTTTTGAAGACGGTACAACTGTAGCTAAATTAACCAACTGTAGCTAATTAACTTCGGAAGTGTATGGGCAGATATTTGCCTTGTCGATTGGCTTGCAAACAAGCACGTTGGTACATTTTGCTTTAAAACAGTAAATCTGTATGTTGTTTTTGTAGACACAAGGAGAGGGCACCTCAGAAGTATCTGGAGCTGGAGGAGGAACTAAAAAGACATCCAAGGTTGGCCAGTCACTTGTTGTGACACAAGACTGCCACACAATCTTTTTATATGATGATCTGGGACACTCCATGTTTCAGGACATATCTCAAACTGTCACATATGACCTCAATAAAATTTTCTGTTGCATCATTTGGGGGGTTATTTTCCTTTTGTTTTGATAAATATCAAGAGACAGACACAATAACTGATAAACTATGAGAAAAAGTTAAATGTCAAGTGACTAAGCCACAATTATGAAATACTGTTTAACCCTCTGGGCCTCTTCGGTCAAAAATGACCAAAAACTTTAAGGGTTTTGAAAGTCATTTTTTTGCTTCATCGGAATGGGATGAAACTTGGTGACTTTTGTCGCATTAGCTATGTGAACACACAAAAAAATCATGGACATGATTCGGAATAAAATAAAATAATTCGAATAAAATTCGAATAAAAGTCACACTTGGCTCCTTCGCGGTAAAAAATGACAGACATAGGAAACGAATGGGAAATATGAAAAAATATGAAAACTCAGAGAAACTTTTGGTGGTACAAACTACAATTCAGCCACTTCAGGAAAAAAAGTGCACAGCAATGAAGGGGTGATGCTCCTAAATGTCAAGAGTGCAAAATAGACACATCCCCCCCCCCACCCCCACATATATATATATATATATATATATGTATATATATATATGAACAAGTCCGACTATAACACAGCAAGTTTTTGCAAATGTGTGAAATAAAATCAATAATTCAGCCACAAAGCAGTAAGAAAGAAAAAACAAACAAAAAAAAAACTGCAAGGAAGAGGTTACACTCTGAAACATCAAGAATACAAAACAGACACACCCACTCACCAACACACACAACACACTATCATACACACAAATGAACTGGTGTGGCTGTAACAATATGATAAAATTGAGCCAAAAGATTCAAATAAGAGGTTGAAATCAGATCAGACCCAGATTAAGCTGTGATAAAGCATGATACATTTTTATTGAATTTTGATGTTATGTGTATGTGTAACAAAATGTCCTCCTGTGTGTTCAGGTTTGACTGTAGTAAAATTAATGCAAAAACTGACACTTAAAATCAACATTTAAAAAAAAAAAAAAAAAAATTTAAACCTCAACAAAAAGTAGTCTTTGACAATGTCTAAGTATAAATCCAAATCCACAACTTAATAAAAATAAGTATTTATGTCTAAAAACACTAGATAATTTATAAGCTACATTATATAGAACTATATAGGAATCTAGTGGTTACACCATGGCATTACAAAAGTTTTTCTTTATTTTTACTCCCACCAGATGGCACTAATCTACCTTCAAAAAACTGGATTTTAAATGCCTTCTCTATTTTAACATGGAATACTGCTTTAATTGAAAAATATATATAAAAGAAATTGTGTATTATTTTCAATGGGGGGAAAATAGCTAATAAAAACCATATAAATATTGCATAGTATCATAAAATACCCTCAAAATTCTAAATAATAATCAAAAAAATATTACTGAACAAAAATATATTACATTGATTTTCCTGGGGGGGAAAAAAAGTTACAGCTTTTGACTGTGATGAAGCCAAGTCTGAGGCCCAGAGGGTTAAAAGTTTGGGGTAATATTTTTTTTTTTTTTAATGTTTTTGAAATAAATCTTATGCCCACCAAGGCTGCATTTATTTGATCAAAAATACAGTAAAAACTGTAATTTTGAGATATTTAAGAATGTGAATTTTCAGCATTACTCCAGTCTTCAGTGTCACATGATCCTTCAGAAATCATTCTAATATGCTGATTTGCTGCTCAAGAAACATTTATCAATGTTTAACACAGTTGTGCTGCTTAATATTTTTGCGGAAACCATGATCAACTTTTTAAAGAAAAGTAAAAGAACCACACTCATTTGAAAGTTTTTTGTAACCACATTCTTTTTGATCAATTTAATGCACCCTTGCTGAATGAAACTTAATTTCTTTCCTTTTTTAGGACTGCAATAAAATACCATTCATTATAGATTGCTTTACGTAAATCTATATTGTAATAGTATTGTACATTGCATAGCCCTACAGACTTAGCCCCTTGAAGTAGAAATTCAGAAGAACATCATTGTATAGTTTGTTAAATTATATAAAAAAAAAGATCTTTATTGCCATTTTCACTATAGATTATACACTTAAACTTAATAGCAACACTTCAACACTAATCTGAGTTGAATAATACAAAACAATGCATCAATAACCAACATTCTACAGAGTGCAAAATGTTGGGAAATATTATTTAAAGAAAAACTGAATTAACAGCCTTTAGTAATGCAAACTTTATTTACATAAAAAGAAAGATCCAGTACTTCATGCCATGCTCCTTAAAAGAAAGGAATCAATCCTTCAAAAGTTATGAGAGATTCAGAGATGCTTAAGAGAGAGAGAGAGAGAGAAAAGGCAGAAAGAAAACAGCAAAAATGTCAAACAGTTTTGAACGGAGAGGAGTTGAGACCAAGTGAAAGCGACATTAATTTAGATTTCTCTAAAATGTCTATTTAAAAAAAAACCAAAACAAGCTTCAGTTACACATATTACAGCATTCTGCACAAGAAAACTGTACACGGAAAATCCTAAATGACACATAAAAGCCTGGTGTGGTTAGCCACCGTATGTACAAAAACAACTGTGCACAATACTAACATACAGAAAATGTTTACTTAATATTATACAATGACAGACCGGGTTATTTATTTTTTCATCCTATGTCGCATTAACCGTAATCTATGCACTGTTTACCCTGAAAGACGTTGGGATGGTTGAGTTTAGGGGGAGTCAGCTGACTATCTAGTGCGTTAGCGAAAATGAAGCGAGGCGCCGATCTACTGCCTGTTGCTCTTTATCCTCTCCAGCCTCTTTTTGAGGTCGTCGAGGTTGGAGGCGGGAGAGGAGGAGCGGGTGGGGCTGTGGGAGTGGGACTGCTCCTGCTGGAAGTGCTCACGAGACTCCTTCAGCTGGGACAGTTTGCTGTGGAGCATGTCTGTGGAGGAAGCCACCGATGGTCTCAGGGAGCTGAGAGGAGGTCGGTCTTCCTCTGGCTGCAGGAGAACACAAAAACATTTACAACTCCATTTTATATCATGTAAATAAAACTATTCCTAAATCTTTGTTATAGTAGTTAATACATTAAATATGTTCAATTATTACTACTAAAAACAAATCAAATTCAAAAATCAAATCAAGTATTGTTAATTCATTAAATAAAGAAATATTTCTGATTTACTGTAATTGTTATTGATGATAATAAAAATGTTATTGATAAACGGTGTTGTTAAACAGTTACAGAGAGAAAAACAAAACAAAAAAAATTTATACTGATTTTTAATTAATACCTTACCAAATTTTAGGACTTAAAAATAAGTTATTAATAAACTGTCCATTAAAGTGACAGAAAATCAATTTTTTTATACTCATTGATATGTATTAATGCCTTACCAAATTTTAGGACTTTAGTAATTATTATTATTAATACTAATACTAATACTAATACTAATACTAATAATAATAATAATAATAGGTCAGTTGGTTTATTATCAATAAGTAAACCAAAAGTAGTTTTATTCTTATTGATATTTGATGTATTACTGATCTTTTATATAACTCAAAAGCTAATAGTTTTTACTATATAATAATTCAATAGTCTTTACCCATTTAAAAAAAAAAAAAAAAAAAACCTACAATTTAGTTAATTTGTTAATATGTCAAATAGTTATCAATACAAATTTTGATTTACTTAAATTTTAGGATTTATATAAATAATTAAAACTACTAACAATTAAAAAGAATTAGTTAATACGTCAAATATCAGGGTTTTTTGATTCACTGTAATTGATAATTATTAGTTAAAACATGCATTACAATAAATCATAAAATTTAGTTAAAGGTATTAAGTCATTATCGTTTTAAATACAAAGAAAGAAACTATTACTGATAAGAAATTAGTCAAAAAAAAAAAAAAAAAAAAAATTCAAAATATAATATAAATCTGAGTGCCACAAGGCTCCTAAACAGCTTATTTGCATATAATATCAGCTTCATTACCAAAGATTGTAGCAATATGAACATGAAATGAGTCAATAACTATAGTAAATTGTGTCTTGACAAGTTTTAATAAGAGACAAACCGTTGAGTTCTCAAGGCCGCGCCGTTGCCGTAAGATCTTCAGTCTTTCGTAGTAGGCGGCGGCGTTCAGATCTTCGCCGTTGGGCACAGTGCTGGAGCTCGGAGGAAAAGAATCTGTGCTGTGCTGAGGGATTACTGAAAGAGAACACAGACCTCAGTGTGCTAGAAAAAAAAAAGACGACAAGAAAACTTAGGTTTCATAAAGGTTGGTGTAATTCACCTGTGGAGGTCTGGATTCGGCCCTTTCCTTCACGCTCAGACTCAATCATGCGAAGTCCTCGCTCCACATAGCTCTGGAAGAACTGGGACGTGTTCCTCAAGAAGGGCTCGAGGTCTGCGTCAGAGTACTTCTGCTTGTATTCATACAGCTCCGTCAGACCCTGACAAACAACATGCTCAGATTGACTAATGTATTGAGTGGACAACAGTAAAATGATTCTGGTTGTTTCCTAGGGCTGGGCATTGACATTTCACAATTCCACTCGATTTCGATTCACAAGCTTGATATACATCAAGTACAGTACATGCCAAGTTTTCTCAAGGAAAAAAAGAAAAACCTCAACTAATGCTGTAAACTGTACAAGAAACACTGAGTGGCCTTTTCTGAGGTAAATGTCATGTTAGGTGACGCTTTTTTAATCGATATTTCCGTGGTTGAAACCAACTGAGCGATTACACGAGACATGCGGATACTGTATCTTTTAACATACCTTCTGATGTTCATTCATTTATTATTTCATGCTGTAACTAGTAGTAAAGTGGAAGAGATTATCAGTTCACATGCTCTTTGGACTGCCGCCGCTTCACTTTAAAAAATTAATTTTTGGGATTTAAGAATTGACATTGGCGTGTTAAAATCAGAATAGATTAAAATCGAGAAATTCATATTTTCAGCCCAGCCCCATTATTTCCCAAACATTAGACAACTCTTTCCCAAGCTGCAGTGTTACCTCTTTAGTGTTCTCCTTGGAGCCAATCTTTTTAAAGATCTCAGACAGGATGTCACTCACTTTGGCCTTGATCACCTTGTCATCCTATTCAAATTGAAATAAAATTGAAGAAACCACTGCAATTTTTCGTAACTAGATGAATGTTTCAGTTCAGACCCAGCAGAACATACCGATCTGAGGGCGCCCTTCTCTGTGCTCTTGTCAGACTTGAGTCCCGACAGGTTTGCCGAATGCTTGACCACCCGCCTCAGGTGCGCCTCCAGTTCGGACTCGTTGCGGTTCTCAATCATGGACATGTGATCTAATATCTGTAAGAGACATTGACGGATCACGTTCAGCAAAAGCAAAGTTTCATGGAGAACGTCCAGGCTGTTAGGGTCTCAAGCGTACCTTGGCGCCGGTGAGTCTGCAGAGCGTGTGCAGCAGTGTCTTCAGTGTCCGGTGGGGAACGTCACTCTTGAGCTGTTTGAGCTTCTCTTTGGGGAAAACCTTCATGAAGTTGTGCACGTCCAGCAGTATGCGGTCCAGATTAATACTGTTAATGGTCTGAGGCAGGAAACGGATCATTCTCCATAGACACTAGACGGGACAGAGAAAGGTGTTTGAAGAGAAGAAAGCAAAACTTCAATATTTTTTTTTTTTGTATATTGACATCATTCAGACACCTGCAAAGGACCACATGGTCATGAAGCAAAGTAACTAACTCTCTCTTAACTATTTGAAAAATTCATGTTTTCTCTTGCTCATGCATGTCCCGAAACATCAGGTCATTTGGTACAACTGCTATAAAACATGGAAAATGTAGTAATATTTTAAAAACTTGTACTAAATATAAAATGTTTGACTGTCCTTTTGCTAGCTAGCTAGCCAGACATCAGCCAGTTAGCATTGTTTGAAAATATTGTCATTCGGTATAACCAAAAGTGTCAGTCGTTAAAACCGAAATTTTGGTTAAACTGAATGGCTTTGACAAATTTTGTCCATCTCGTAAAAAATAAAAAAAATAAAATAAATAAAAGTAAATAAAAACCCCTCATTGTTAACACTTAATAAAACTTCAAAATTAATTATATCTCCATTATATTTTGACACTTAAACTTTGTCAATGACCCATATACACACACACATAAAAACATGCTAAAAATGGATCCACGTGTATTTGTTGATGACAGCCACCTTCAAAAGCAAAAATTCACATCTATATTCTTCAACAAAATGTCTAAAAACAAGACAATCAGCTAATAAAATAGTCAACTCAAAGTTTCAGAGTTTCCAAGGTGCAATTATAAATTTAAAAATGTTATTGGTGTTTACTAGTCAGAAAAAGTGCAAATTATGATAAATTGACACGGGAAGGTATTATTGCGCATGATTGAAAACACCTGCAACAATACCAGAAGTGTTCATCAGTGCATGTTATTATGAGTTCATGTCAAATGTTATTTTCTCTACCTCTGAAATGACCTTTCTGGGTGTGTGTGTGGAATTAAGCATGTGACCAATTTCTTTTAATAATTTATTTTAATTAAAAAAAAACAAAAAAAAAAAAAAAAAACTCAAAAGATAAAATTAAAGTCCCACCTAAATATTTCCCACTTAATTGACATGACTTCTGGGTGTGTAATAAAATTCAATAAAAAGTAATAGCCAATTAAATCATTTTTCCATCATGATTTGACTGGAGTGTGGAAAATGAAGTATTTAGAAAAGAAGCCTTCTATATGACGCAATTAAAACGTCAACATACATGTATGCCCAAACAAAGTGTGTCAGTTGTACCTTCATGACAAGTTCAGAGAACATGGGGGAGCCGGCGGTGCTGATAAGACTGTCCTGCAGCAGCACCAGCAAAGCACTGGAAAGAAAACAATGACCTTTAATCTACAACCATCGATTACAATCTGTTTTGTGTACTATGCTGTAAAAATTTGGCCAACACAGCAAAGGTTCGTGGAGGCGGCCTGTACCCCAGCAGAGCTGCACTGCTAACCTTAGGATGTTGGTCTGGTCTGATTTCTCCAGCACTCGAACCACAAGCAGGTTGACGGAGCGAATGAGCTGCTGCCCGTCCTCGATGTCCTCCACTCTGGAGTCCAACATCAGCGTGATTAGACCATGCATCAGGTCCTTCAGGACGCCCATGGAGGCCTCCCGCGCCAGACTCTCCATCGAGAACAGCTGGAAACAGACACACAGTGACTCAGCACACCAATGAACGGTGACTTTTGTTTGCTTTGCAGAAACTCGATGCATTTTAATGCGTAAATGATTTTCTGCAAACAAAAGCTGTTTGTTTCTGGCAATACAATACCAGATGTGTTCAGAAATTCAAAGCAGAAGTTCTCTTCCCAAACTAAAAGTAAAGCTGCACTCACAGAGAGCATGTTTCCAATGATGCAGCTGTAGAGTTTGAAGATGTCTTTCTTGTCCAGCCGATCGTCAGCCATGTGCGTGTTGTAAATGAGCCGCAGCTGCATGAAAGTGGCGATGAGGAACTGGTCAATGTGTCCAGACATGGCTTCCGCTTTGTCCGCCTGCCTCAAGACCTCATCAATCTGCAGAATGTCACAGGGAAACGGCTTAAGCATATTCACTTTCGGCCAAAATTATTTTGTTGCTAGAAACATTAGGGCTTTTCACACTGCGCTTAACCCCAGGTTATCGTCGTTCTAAACACCGTTTTTAACCCTGGGTAGAGGAACGTTTCACAAGTTAACCCAGGGTTTAAGAATGTACAATTTGAAACCGCTTATGAACACCCAGGATTAATTGTTAACCCCAGGTAAAATATGAGCAGTGTGAAACGTGAAGCAAGATAACCCAGGATTCTGTTTACCCGAGTTTAGAATGACCCAGGGTTAACCATTTCAAGTGTGAAAAGCCCTATTGTCCCTGGCTAAAAGCATATAAATTCTATGAACATGAAGGTGGGATATCCAAACAATAGAAGCACCCACCTGTGCCAAGGCCTGGATACTAGTGTTGATGTCCCCACTGGCCACCTGTGAGATGACGAAGTTGATGGTGGAGGCAGTGCTATTGTGAATGTCGTCGAAATGAGGAGAGACTGAACGCATCCTGAACACACCAAAAACAGGATTTAAACCATTTAACAAGAGTGATACGCCATAGCATTTCAGAAGCCAACATGTAATACATTTAAAGGGTTAGTTCACCCAAAAATGAAATTTCTGTTATAATTACTCTCCTGTCATTCCACACCCGTAAGACCTTCGACCTTCTTATGGGTTTGGAACGACTTGAAGGTGAGTAATTAATGACAGAAATTTCATTTTTGGGTGAACTAACCCTTTAACTGACTCCAAACAAGACCTCTATTGTGCTAAACTCTTACTTGCGCTCAGGAATCATGACCGGCTCCAGAACTTCATCCAGTTTGTGCTGCACCAGGTCGGGGATATCGCTGGCACATGTGTGGTTGTTCTCGAACACGTCCAAATCCAACTGAAACTCTTTAGGGATGGACGGAGCCGACTGCTCTAAGTGAGCGTTCTGTGCCCGGGCTTGACTGTTGAAAATGGAGGAAAACATCACTTTGTTGCATTTTTTTGATTATCCCCCCCCAAATTCTGATTCAGTACCAGCAAAAAGGAAAACAAGTATTAAAGCGTATATCCACTTACAATGATTTTTTTTTGTTTTGTTTGATTCCTTTGTGAAGTTCAAACTGCGTTTCAATTAAATGGTTCAAAACTGGTTCAGTGATTCATTTGTGCCCTCACTCAAGTTTGTATTAAACATTTCATAAGTATATACATATGTACATTCCCGTTTAAAGGTTTGGGGGTCAGTAAGTTGATTTAAAAAAAAAAAAAAAAAAAGCAGCACAACAGTTTAACACTGATAATAAATGTTTCTTGAGCAGCAAATAAAAATATGAGAATATTAATGGTTGCTGAAAACTCAGCTTAGCAATCACAGGAATAAATTACATTTTAAAATAGGAACCAGTTAGTAAAAAAAAAAAAAATTTGTAATATTGTGAAATATTACAATTTAAATTGTTTTTTTATTATAATTATTAAATAAACGCAGCCTTGTGAGCTTAAGGTTTAAAAAAAAAAAAAAAACATTTTAACCAAATATGTGCGTATTTCACAAGTATATTGGTGCATAAATTTAATATTTTTCATTGTTCATTTTGTGAATCACTGTGAACACATGCTTTATGAACTATCTATACTGTATTTTACTCCTTACATTAAATAATCGCAATCGCAAATACAATCAAATGAGGCGTAAAAATATTTAGCTATATCAACTGTATAATCCAATAGTTTCCCTTATATTTCAGTCCAGTTTTTTTGTGATCTCTAGACCTCCAGGATGTCAGATGCCTTGTGAGCAGTGGCTACAGCAGTACGGCAGTACTTACATCCTGTAAGTGCGATACATTATTCTGTCCATGGAGGGCAGCGAAGAAAAGAGAGGAATAGTAAGAGGAGAAAAGAGAGGCTCAGGATTAAGAAACTTACATGCAATGACACAAGAGGATAGAACGAGACAGACAGAATTAGACTATGGCCGCATACAAAGTATTACACATGGGTCAAGAATTCCCATTTTGGCCAACTTGCCATATAATGCCCTTGCATTTCAAATGATCATTTAAGAGTGCGTGACAAAATGTTTGAAGACTTGGCGGTACATACTTGAGCTTGTTGGGCACTTCCTCTTGAGCAGGCTTGCGGAGGAAGGTTGCATTGGGATTGGTGGGTTGCTCTCTCTGGGGTCGCTCCTGTTTGGTTGAGGCCACAGGCGTCTTCTTGGCCGAACGTTTGATTCTCTCCTCAAGCATGCTCATTTCTTTCTCGGAGAGCTTGACAAATTATAAAACAATTAAAGTTGAGTTTAGCATGACATCACATCCAACATGAACCTTTCACTTTTATTACAAGTGGCCAAGGCGATATATCAGCAGATATTTGACATTTTTTCTATTATTGTAGTGCAGAGAAAGCTAGTGCCCGAATGTCTGAGCTCCCATTCTCAGTCTTCATTAGTTTACCATCTTGGATGCCCAATCGACAAACTATAAATTCCTGAATAAACAGCGGCCAACTGGATAGCACTGCATATTTTGAAATCATGTCATATTTTTGGGTGAACTATCCCTTTAATGTTATTTTCATATAAATCATTTAATAATTTCTAATTTAATATTATGTAAAATAAATACACATTTCAGCAATTGTTATACATGCGTTTCTTTAAATTTAATTTCAATCAGATATATATTGGCTTTATATCGGCCACCCAGCTCTAAGACATCGGCATCAGCCATATATTTATTAAAAAAAAAAAAAAAAAAAAAAGAAAGAAAGAAAATTTCAATATCGGTCGACCACTATTCATTACTGTCTGAAATATCATGTTTGAAAAACTGGCGTCTTACATTGCCGATGAGTTTGAAGACCTGGTCTCCACAGGTGTTGTAGGCAGCCACGACAGTATTGAGAGCAGCATTGCGGACCGTAGTGTCACGGTCTCCGATGTGAATGGCGATTTCTTTAAGAGCCTTGGCCGGAGTTGGCTGGCACACATTCATACCGAAGTTCTCAATCAGGCATCCAAGCTCCTCAAGACATTCTGAAGAACAAATAATACCAAAACGTCATGATAAAGACACTTTCTACTGTAAAATGATGTTTGAGAAATCAAATCCATGTGCATTTACCAGATCTCTGCTTGGAGTTCTTTGATTTGGTTCCCTCCATAAGGAAGGGGAAGACTTTACTGGCTGCATAGACTTTACACAGCATCGTCAGAATACCACGGACGTCTTTGCGCACCACATCTTTTGATTCTCCAACCTGCATAGAGGGTAAGAAACCGAAAAGGACCATGTTAGGCTGCATTTCAACTAATTAGATGTCTTTGTTGTCCAAAGAAAATGATAATAAATCAAGACCCACCTTGAGGATCAGGTAGGGGATGAAGGAAGAGGCCTCATAGTCGCTGAGCTGGTAGTTCTTCCTGCTCAGCATGGTGAAGAGCAGCTTGAGGAACTCCAGGGCTTTCATCAGCACACTGGTGTTGGTGTCAAAAAACCGCAAGGTGAACCACTTCAACACCAGGTCCAGACAGCCAATCACAGCGTCATACTCTACCTCCATGTGCTGGAAAACAGTTAACAAGTTTTAAGTCAAGTACAATTTGATATGATTGCAGACTCACCAATTGCTTTGTGACTAACCTCGATCATGGCTCCAATAGCTTTTACATGACGCTGAAAGTCAAAGTGGAAGAGTTCGTCTTGGAGCCACTTGGCCAGACATGTCGACATTTGAGTCTTTAGCTGCTCCACGTACTCATCACGAGGAGTCATGAAGTTCCACTTCAGAATCTAGAAAAGAGATGGGATTTTGTAACCAAACACACAGATGAACCTAACCGTGCTACTCAATAGTGTGGACAAATGTTGTTCACAAGGACAAAAGCTGCTCACCTTTAATGCCCTCTCTTCCTTGATCCTCTGCTCTTTGCCATTGGGAACGAGGATGAAGATGGGACCAGATCTGTCCTCCTCATCCTTTGCCCCAGCCTTAACTGGAGGTTTCTTACCCACAACACCCTAAAGTATTAGGAAAAGTCGCATTACCCTCACTCTACAACAAATCCTTTAAATTTAATGGTATTCAGAACAAGAATGAAAAATAAAATATATAAACATCAAAATAAATTAATTTAAAGCGAAACAAACTGTCGTTGGGCTCACATAGCCTACCTCTCTCATTCGGCACAAATCCAAAGGTTTCCATATTCGCAATGTATTTGGATGCTAAATTATTATTTTTTTTAGGCCTGTGCTAAACAGCACAGATTGTACTACAGCTGAACTAAATTGAGCAGTGTAACTTATGTTTGGTTGACTTTTATTTTGATAACGAACAGGCTGCGATGTCAAGTTAGCAATGCTAGAACTGATATTTGCGCACACGCGAGGGCCCTGCGCGATCACTTGAATTGTTTCCTTATAACAGCTGAAAACTTAAAATACTCCATTTATGGTCATACAGATAAGCACAAGGCATCATTTGAAACTTTAAAGGGTTTACTTGTGTACACTTACAATAAAAACAAAAACATTGTGCTTTTGTATAATATATATATATATATATATATATATATATATATATATATATATATATATATATATTAAAAAAAAAAAAATCTTTCTGATGTCTCGTTTTTGCGAACTTGTTTTTGGAGTGCGTCACAAAAATGAGCCTTTGCAATTTGATCATCACACAGTCATACTATAATTTAAATTTTATTTTGATTAATTGCTCAGCCTTAATTTTCACTGACTACCAAAATTAGACCGGACCATTGTGACTGTATAATAAAAGGTGGGAAGGAAGGTTGTGAATCAGTTTACATTACATGCAGTGCTTCCCCACCAAACCGTGCCACCTCACACCAGCTCCACTGGTGCTCTGTAGGAGATACTAATACCTTCTCGCTGTTAGGCGTCCCTCTTGAGAGCCTGTTTTGTTTAGCATTATCTTTCTCTCCCTTCACCTTGAGCTCCATGCTCTCGTTCTAGTGCACAAAATGACACTTTAGAGAGCAACACATTTAAAATGCTAAAATACAGAACCCAATTCATCTTAACACTTTTGACTTTTATAGAAAAATAGGCATAAAACTAAATTTCACTTTCAATAGTGGCTTCTTTTGAAATGTAAAAGATAACACTGTCATTGTCTTCCCACGAACATTCCCTTGTGTATTTTGGACCTGGTGTTTCAGATCACAGATTGGATAAGGTTTTAAATTGTTCATGAGCAGCAACTCCCTACAAAAACAAACACTGAAATGTGCCACACCTTTTTAGCTGCAGGACCTGCTGGTTTAGCTTTCTTTGTGTCTGGTTTGGGTTCTGGTTCACTGAAGTCTTCACTGGGACTTTGGTTCCTGGCTGGAGCTGTAAAAAAGACATTCAAGCTGTGTGCACCATCTTTAATAGGTCTCAAATCTAGAGTTTCTAATTTACATTTTCAGAAACCTAAATCACAAATATGATTCAAAAGCAGGGCTGGGCAAATCTAGCCCTCATGATCCAATGTTCTTTCTGCAGGAAAATGGATCTTAAGGGCCAGAGTTGCCCACCCCTGTTCAAAATAACTCAAACCAGCCAGGCAGTGGTGGTCATGTTAGCTGTGGTTAAAGGGAAAGCAAGTGAACCTGAAGCTGGTTTGGCAGCAGGAGCGCTGGAGGCGGGTTTGGAACCTGCAGCTTTGGCAGGAGCTGCAGGCTTGGCTGGCATCACGGCCCTGGCCTTCTCCAGCATGCCAACCACCTGGTCCTTTGAAGCCGGCTGTAGAAAGACGAGAGGGCAAGAGTGACGTTACACAACTGCTTTTCTCTGGTCAAAAGTTGATCCATGTGTCCTAGTCTGAATAACCGTGTACATTACCATTCATAAGTTTGGGGTCACTAAGATAATTTTATTTAAAACTTCTATTCAACAAGGACAAATTAAATTTATAAAAAAAAATAAAATAAAAAAAAAGCTGATCTTCTGAACTTTCTACTCAAAGAATCCATAAAAATATTAAGCAGCAGAAACATTTCTTGAGCACCAAATCAGCATATTAGAATGATTTTAAGGATCATGTGACAAGCCCAGCTCCAACGTTAGGGCAAACTTGCCTTCAGTTTGCCAGTAGCCTTGACCATCTTCTCGTAGCTCAGGTGCATCATGAAGGTGGGGAGGGCATCCTGAGCTTTCTTGCGCACATCGCCGCTGCGGTCCTCCAGGCAGGCGTACAGGTGAGGCACACACAGCATGAGGTCCGCAGGCACCGTACGCAGGGTGGGCAGCTTCTCAGCCAGCCAGCCCAGCAACTATAGAATTTAAGCAGCATTTTAGTTTGTGATCATTGACCAAATAAAACAGGATAAAAACCTTTCAAAAACAGTTTCATGTGGAGTTGTGTGGCTTTTAGACTATGTCTAAAAGGCCATTTAGGTGTTAGAACAAAGTAAAAGCCACAAAACTTTGATCATAAAACTAAGCATTTAAATATTCAAGACATATTATTGGGAGATACAGAGCGAAAACTGATATTTATATGCATTTTATGCAAGTAGTTTGTAATAAGCACTCTCTGATTTACATTACAAGCTATCAGAATTTCATCTTTTTGGCCATATAAATATTAGCAACTGCACCAAATTGCATACATTTGCTCAGTTTGGGCTTCTGAATATATTTTTCCTATATCATACTATGAGCCACAAAAGCCTCATGTATCAAACATGTAACATGGAGAGAAAAAAAAAAAAAAAAGATTAATATTTTGCACAACTTCAAAAAATGATTTCATACATCAGGCTTTACACAGGGTTAAACGCCAGTTTTTTACCTCCTGTCTGAGGAAGGGGTTTTCCTTCTTGAGCTCCTCTGATAGGTCCTCTCCTTCAAGCCACTCCTTCATTCCAGTCTGTTCCACCCAAGCGTTCAGTGTCGTCATGGCAGCAGCACGGACGTTAGCCTGAAAGAGTCAAATTTCAAGCAAATTAGAAACCTCAAGCTAGAGCGTTGAATAGTTATCTAAACAGCCAGACAAGTAGCACAAGCTTGTGTGATTCCACACCTTAAGTGCAACAAACAGACCCCCAATCAGTGCATACTTGAGGGTTTCATACCTTGCTATCACCGAGAACAGTGATGACAGGAATTCCCAGGTTCTTGACGTGCTGTTTGAGAAATGGACCCATGGCAGTGGCTATCTGCTGCAGAATATTGAGAGTCTGCTGGACCTACAGACACATGTTATGCGATTACAGCCATGTCTTTAATAGAATGCTACAACTGAAATGCCTGAGTGGCAATAGGCAACAAAAATAAATAAATGTGATAGCCTAAACAAGATTCAAATATTTCATTTCTGATATTAGATAGTTTAATAAGAAATTTGCGTTACCAGGAGTTTATTGGAGTCATTGAGACGGCCCTTCAGTGCCATCGGCAGCTCGCCGATGCTGGCCTGAATGAATTTGGCCTCAGAAATGATGGCCGCCACCTCATCAAGACCCTCCTTTCTGACCTTCCAGTTCTTGTCACTGATCTTTGACACCATGTCATACGTGATTTTATCACTGTGAATGAGAAAATCAATCTCTTAACCTGAACCTTTTTTTTCAACCAGCATCCAAAAGCTGCCTGATGGATCCATTATTTAAAAGCACTGCAACACTCACTGACCTGATATCAGTTCTGGGCAGCAGGTCCATGATGTCTCCGGCTCCACCGTCCACCTCCTCTTCTTCAGCCGCATCTCCCTCCTCCTCAGCTCCTGCTTTTTTGGCGCCACGGATTGGGGCGGGAGGAGACTGTCCTTGCATCTATGAAAGATAGCATGACAAGGTGAAAAGTCAGACTTAACAGAAGAAAAACAAAAATAAAATGATTTAAAACATTAGCACCAGTGGTCTATAAAAGTCAGCATGAATCCAAAATTGGCCCCCATTCATTTTTAATGTATGTGGTCTTAAATTGAATGACGGCAGCAGAAAAAGCTAAATATAAAACCAACTATAATAGATTTCACTTCTTAGATTTCTTTCATTTACTTTGTAAATCAAAAATAAAAATGAATAAAACAGTAAAATAAAAAGTAAAACTAAAATGTAAATTAAAAAATAAAAGATTTGAACAATTTAATAAATCAAAGATTGTAAACTATGAAACCATGCTTTGATAAACCTAGTGTTACTGTAATGGGTAAACATGGGCATTACAGACAATGAAGCAGTAAAAGTACACAAACAAAAAAAAAAACCACACCCCTATAAATATACTTGGCATAAGCTAAATAGGGAGGGACTGGCATTATCAAATTAAAACAATGAATAAACAGGTGTGGTTCACTTGATTATGTACATAAAGCAGGTTTTAATGTGAGCTAAAACCCAGTGATGGTCCAGTCAACTCTTTGAAAGGGTCACTTTGAATTACTGTATTTCAAAAGGCCTTCTCAAACTTTACCTTCTCAAACTCAGCATCTATTTGTGAAAGGAGGGCTGGTTTCTCATCTTCAAAGAACATGCGCAGGGGAGCGCCCATGTACAGGTGCATGACTCCCAACAGAGCGATCGCTGATGTCCTCACAGCCTGAATTTAACACGAACAGCTCATTATACGCAAAAGGTCAATATTACATTGTAATATTCCAGGCAAATGGTGTTTATTAATCGCTATTATCAAGTGTTGCACATAAAAGTACCATTAAACATGTCATTCCACTTGGAAGGCCAAATAGAAGTATGGTTATGTATACTGAAACCATGATTCATAAAATCACTCACTGGATTTGTGGCACCCAGAGCAGTTTTGACATTGTTGATGAATGCCTTGACATTTATTCTGGATTATGGGGAATAAGGTTCAGAGTTAGAAATGAGGAAAAGATTAACTGCATGACAGAAAAAAAAAAATAAATAAAATAATAAAAGACCAGGTATGCAGTGCTCACCCTGCAAATCCAAACTCCTTCATGGCATTGGCCAACCAGTTCAATGTCTCTGCTTGGTTTTTAGGATTTTTCTGAGCAAAAGCCATTGAGACAACCTGAGAATTGAGAAACAAAAGGGCAATTATAAATTAAAAAAAAAAAAAAAAAAAAAAAAAAAAATTATATATATATTATATATATATCATAATAGTAAAATAATATATCTAATAATCAAATAATCGTTAGACAAGTTAATACGTTTCATTTATTTAATTATAAAATAAACTATATTACAGATGTCAATAGCAGTAATATGTAATCAAATAAACAATTGTTAGACAAGTTTAACGACAACTACTAAACATGTCTAAATAGTCAAAAGTACATTTAATAATCAAATAATCAATTGTTATACAAGTTTAACAAACACGTCTAAGTATGAAAATGAAAATTTATTTATTTTATTATTATTATTACAATATAATAAATTGTTATTGATTTTTTTTAGATATCATAATTATAGTAATAATTATAACACCTTTAATAATCAAATGAACTAACAATTATTAGACAAGTTTAACTATTTTTCAACGTCTAAATGTTATGTATAAAAATTATAAAAAATAAAAAACCATATAAACAAAAAAAAACAACAACAACAACAACAACAACAACTACTATGAAATTACTAAATTTTACCACTTTTTGATTTCTGCTAGTTGAAAATTAAGAAACCGATCCACATCACAAACACCAACCTGTTCAGCAGTCCAGGGCAGAGAACAGGCCTCCCCGATCGCAGTGAGAGCCTCTTTAGCGTTACTTCCACACTTCACATCGCCAACCTTATCAACCAAGCCATCCAGAACCACCAGCGCGGACGTCTTTGAGAACAATCCCTTTTGTGCAATCAGACCCACAATGTGGAGCTTCATTTGCATCACCTACAGAAATAAAACAAACACACTGGAAACTAGCACCTGATCGAATGCCAAACCCTGAGAACTATTAAGAGCCTTGCATGTTAAAGAGGACTACCTGAAAGTTGGTCTCTTTCCATCCAGGTTTCTTAGCCAGCATCCTGACTAAAGCCTGGCACGGCATTTCAGATTTGTCCATCTGCTCCACAGCCTGAACAGAACACAATCAAGTTTAGAGCATGTTCCTTAAGTTGAAATCATCACAAAAGTGCTTAAAATGGCACAAAAAGTGGACACAAAATCCACAAGTCACCCTCTGAAACTCCTCCATGCTAGCAAGCCTCTCCTTCCAGTTGCCGCTGTCCAGCAGCTGCATACAGGAGGCTGGGAGCACAGCAGCCGCCCTCTCCTCACACACTTCCAGCTGATGAACATACACACAAAAAATAATTATTTTTTTTGGTCAAGCCCTCAGTTTCACAAAAATATTAAATGTGTCAAGACATACAGATAACTCCGTCTCGACAACTTCTTTAGTGTCTGGAGCTTTCTTGGACTTTGCACTTGGGGCAGAGGCAGGTTTGCCCTTCTTGGGAGGTCCTGCAGCCTGTTCATGAAGAACATGAGAAACCAATCCATTTTAAATCTTTTGTCTCACTTTAAAAAACACAAACCGATTTAACAAAATAAGAACTGATGATACCTTTGCAGGAGGAGCTTTCTTAGAAGGCCCGGATGATTTGGCAGGTGCTTCAACAGGTGGAGGTGCTTTAGCAGCAGGTTTCTCTTTCTTCTCTCCACCACCACCACCTCCTTTCTTGCCAACAAGCTGCACTTTATCAGCACATTCTTTTATCTATTTATGCATGAAACATGAAAAGAAGAGCCATGAACTTCTGCACTAGCTTCACCCACAATCCTTTCACCAACTGTCTGGTGCATATTGCATGCAAAACCAGGGGAAGGAAGTTGTTCTTATTCAATTGGCTGGTTTTATGCAATTTCACGAAGTTTACAGGGTACCAGGTTGATTTCCCCTTCTACAAATCTTTAAAAAGTCTTTAGTAAATTTCAAAATGAATATCCTTTTTTTTTTTTCTCCATACTCTAAATTAAGTGATGTAGCATTCAAGTTGATTCATTTTTAATTTCAGACAAAAATAGTATAGAATTTTTTTTACATTTCAGCCAATTATCAGTTATTGGTATCCACCAGAATATTAACATTGGTGTACCCCTAAGAATTCAACCTAAATGCAAAGCTAAACACGTTTTTACCTTGTCCAACTTGAGTTTGTCAACATCAGTCAGGAATGGGTTGACTGCTTTCTCCCCAACCACCTTCATGGCCGTCCCCAAAGCCTCAAAAGCAGCATCTCTGACCTCCGGAGCAGAATCATTCACTTGCTGCATCAACAGAAGAGGGACAACTTACTAAACAAGACCCCAAGACACCAGTACCGGGATTCAGAAAGAGTTTCAGCGCACTGTACCTTGAGGAATGCTGCACAGAAGGGCTTCAGAACGCTTTTTGGCAAAGTGCTCGGGGTGCAGTGACAGAAGCTTCTGGCGAGGAACAGTGAAGCCTGTTGCTTGATGGAGGGGTTCTTGTTGTCCATCACTGCCAGAACATCCTCACTGATGTTCTGCAAGGTTGTCTGCAATACAGTTATGCCAACAGTTAACAATTGATCAAATTTTAAATCATTGTCTGCCATTTGCCACCATTCATTTTGAATACTTACAGTAAGGAAGACTGCATCAATGGCCTCCTGCAAGGCCTGAACCACCTGAGGTTTCTTCTCCTTGAACTTCTCCAAGATGGTTGGCACCACCTTCAAAAGATTCAGAGGAACAAATCATCCAATGTAAATGCTGTCAGTTTACTCTAAACACCTCAGAAGAAGAAAAAAAAAAAAAAAAAAAAAGAATCGTGAAAGGGTTTGTGATAATTTAAGTCATGGAGAGCACTTACAAGACCTGCATATGTCCCAAACTTCTTCCTCAGTCCTGCTGCCAGTCCAGCCAAGCACTTGGCTGCCATGGCCACTAGCATCACATTGGCATCTTTCCCAATAACCTAAAAAAACAAAACAAAAGAAAGTGGTAATGGCCTTGCGTACAGAGAATCCCCCGTTACCCAGAATTCCACTCGAACTTTTACCTTTTTTAATGCTCGGACCAGGTCCCCATAGTCTCCATTCTCGAGTTTTGGGTTCTTAGTCAAAGCCTCTACTGCCTCCAACGCTTCCTTCCTCTCCTGCCATTTTTTTGCTTCCTGCGACAAGGTGGTGAAATGACACAGAAATTAAATTGACGCAAAAACCCAATAATGATTAATACATTCACACTGTTATTCTGACTTACGATTTTTTCGTAGAAGTCTTTAGGAAGTTTTGAAAGGATCTCAACGGCTTCCAAGAGCTCATAAGGATCAACCTGAACAGCTTCAGTCTCCTCATCATTGTCACCTATGGTCAGAAATTAAAATGAATATGAAGGCATTATATTCATAAGACAACTAAAATGAATAAAACTAAATTGAAATGAATAAATAATATATTTATGTAACACATATAAAATATAACATACGTTATTTGCATTAGATTATATTATAACCAGTCAATTTTCTACACTGACAGCTACTCTCAGTTGTTTAAGAGTCTCTTGGCTTGCTGCTAGCAACTAATTCATTCACTATGGCAACCGATGTAGATATACCAGTCAGATATCGACTACAAGGTCTGAACAAACAGATCTGATTTCATTACATCCAAAATGGTAGTGCAGGTAGTCTAATAAAGACTGGATTTGAAAAACAAATCTGAAGGATTATAAACATTATCAATATTGTCTGGATGACAGTGTTTAAATTTAATGCTGAATTTTCACTACTGCCGTGTCTCTGGACACACCACTGACTACTTTGCTATTTTCTCACCGTCCGCCTCATCTCCTCCTGCAGCTTGCTGCTGCTCAAACTTGGCCTTCAGGTCCTGTTGAGAGCGTAAGAACCTGGTCTGCTTAGGAGCTGTAGTTGGGAGTTTCACCCATTCTTCCTCCAACTCTTTCAACTGAAAGAAAAGGGTCAAATAAGTAAATATTACCACCTGTATTAACCATTGACATGACGCAAAACTCAAAAGAGCCGATCTACACCAATATTTCAAGAGAAGAACTATGAACGTTGAAGTACAATGACTGCTACAGATGCACATTTTAAAACTTCATAAAGAATAGCAGTCTCACCTGTACAGAATTAATATTCTGGAGGGGAGCTCGCAGAGCATCCCGGATCCACCTATAGATCTCCACCGCCAGCAATTTGGCTTCGTCTCGAACTGCCTTTTCTCGAGACTCGAAAAGTTTTGGCAAGACTTTTACTACAGGCTTGAGCGTTATGATCTTCGATCCAAATTCACTGAAAAAGGACAAATAAACAAGTATTTTATGCTGAATAAGTGTCAGTAAGTAAGTGACAATTTGACAACCACATTTCCTACAGTGATGGTTAACAGGTTTAAGAATTGCCTACTCACCAAAGTGCCTTCCGTAGCGTCTCAATACAAGCAACAACAATCTTGGGGTTCTTGTTATCCAGTCCTTTGATCAGCTCATCCTGGACCACTTCTGCTTTCTCAATCTCTATGTACATGAGGCAGATATCAGAACCCAACTCCTTGGCTCGTGCTTTGGGCTGGTTGAAGACTTTGCCGACTACTCCAGAAACCACTTCCCCTGTTGTCCTGCAAGACAAGACTCGTTTCCATTAGATCCCATTAAGGCATAATGGATACTAGGAAAATTCTTCTAAATTGAGCCAAGTATGTTCCTGTTTAGTGCACCAACTTGAACATTCTGGTGGCACAAATAGCTTTTTTTATAAAAAAAAAAAAAAAGGGGGACAATATTCTTGTTTTCAAGTGTTATCTGACAATTACAGACTGTATCCCTAAAGCAAACTAAGTAAATCACACCAAAACACAAACATTAAGGAAGCAAAGTTACTTGTTTTCACATCACTCCTTTATCCAAACTCAGTTAAAAGAATTGATACCAGAGGTCAACCGATTTATCGGGTTTGCAGATTCATCGGCAACGATGGTTATTGTTAAAAAAAACATGCTGATATTTGTTCCGGGTTGCGTCCGTTGCTGGAGCGGCTGAGAAGTGTCCACTGTCATCATACAGTACGAGAGCGGCCTCTAGAGGTGGAATCACTGATGCCTCGTGGTGTTTATTTTGACACGTGAGGCTGAGCGCTGCACGGAGAGCGCTGACACTTCAGACGAGCATTTAAAACACCGACAGTGAAACAGTATGAATACAGAACATGTTTTCATATCATTATAAATTAATTTGCTTACTAGATGCTGCATTAGAGAAAAAAACAGTAGTAGCCAATGTTTGCCGTCAAGGCTGAGGACGCTAAAATTAAAAGTACTATTACTAATAGTATTAATAGTAGGGGTTAAAACAATGTGACAAAAATACACGCAAAGCCGACCCAAATGTTTAATGTCATGATTGTTACCATCTATTTGCATTAGTTTCAGCTGGCCACTTATGCATTTATTAGCTGGTGAAGTTGCATATTAAAAGCTAGTGACATGAGAAATTGTTCATGCAGCCGACAGAAAAAAAAAAAAAAAAGAAAAAAAAATATTCAGAAACGCATCCAATTTCGGTTCTTTATCAACACTGCGATACATATTTAGTTATTTTGATTAGATAATCATCAAGTGTTCTAAAACAGAAGCAAATAAAGTGAGAGACTATACATTTACGTAATTTCAGTGCTCTGGCCTTTGCGTAGATATTTAAAGATGGCCATCTTTAAGCATGACCGTTTGGATTTATATGAAATGGTAACACTTTATAATAAGATTTTTATTTGTAACATTAATGTTAATAAATGCTGTATAAGTATTGTTCATTGTTAGTAAATGTTGAAATTAACAAACTAATACATTTTTAGTGTTTTACTTTTTGTTCCAGTTTGAATGCATGCATTTTATTTACTTCAATATTAATAAAATTATTATATTCATATTTATCTATTTATTTCATTTAGCACATTTTCATGGTTCAGTACTTTTTTTTTGTAATAAAGTTCAGCACTGTTTTACTTGGAATGTCATGTTTGTTTGTTTTATCCAATATCCATTTTAAAAACTATCGGTTGATTAATGGGTTATTGGCAAGTACGGTAAAACCTAGTTATCGGTAAAACCCACTATCGCTCAACCTCTAATTGATACTCTACAAAAGTTTATCGTACCATTAACAATGACTAACAGATTCCATCTGGCTATATTTAGACAGTCATAGAACCAACTCAATGATGAAAAGCGGTAAAAGGAGCAGCACAAATGTAGGCCTTTTACTTAGATGCTTGTTTAAATATAAGGAATTGCTGTCGTCCTCATGAAGACTGAGGAAAATAAGCTATATTTCTATGGTCTTCTGAATGGGTTAAAGATAGCTACTGCTGCGTTCCTACAAACAAGACACCTACTTTGCCTGATCACTCTCGCTCGATCCAAAAATAGACTTTCACCAAGTATCACATTTCTGCTTTGTTCCAAAACTCAGTTGTAAACAAAGTTCTTACAAAATATTTTCCCATATAAAACATTTCAAAAGAGCTGCTCAGGGATTGAGGGAAAAGCAAACGTCGCCATTAAGCCTCCAAGGACAAAATAAGCGGTTCATGAAACTCATTTAAAACTTAGCCACTAGCACTATATTCAAAGACTTCTGTTGAGACTACTTTAATGGTGCTTTTTGGACAAAAACAAAAGCTACTTACTTGCCAGCCACGTGTGCATTCTCGATATAAGCAAGTGCTGCCTCCAGTCCTTTGAGTTGGGCTACGGCATTGGAATCTGTTACGAATTTCTTGACAAGTCCAAGGTATTTGCCCCATTCTGGGCTCTTCTCGTCTTCTATCCTCTGGAAGAGCTTCAATGCTTCCTCATATCCGTTTAATCTCGCTTTCCAAATCTAAGGGAAACCAGAAGATCAATCATGACAACAACCAAATTAATGAGCTCGTGACTTGAGGTAACTGACCCACTTTCCTTAGAGGCCGACATACGTTTAACAGCCATTATTCATAATACACATGAACTCTTCAACTACACGACATGCTTTATCATTGAAGTCGCAATGTGCAGTACATGACTACTAAACTGAATTATCACAAAACTCGAGCAAATTTAAAGGGGTGATGCCCTTTAATGTGATGTGAACAATTAATGTATCCATTTACTAATCTGTCAAAAACTAGGGCCTGGTTTCACAGACTTAAACCAGGATTAGGCCTTAGATCAATTAGGACATTTAAGTAGCTTTAATAAAAGTGCCCTAGAAAAAAAAAAAAAAAAAAAAAAAACATTACTGGCGTGCATCTTGAGACAAAACAATGGCATTGACACATTTTAAAATATGTCAGTGCAAGTTGCTTTCAGTTCAAACATGCATTTTAGTCTGGGACTAGGCTTAAATCTTGTCTGTGAAACCAGGTGAATATGTTTTAAATAAAAGAGCTGCACACTACTCTCACCGCCGATTGTCCCGCCCCTTCACTACAAGTATCAGCAAGAAAAAAAAAAAATGAATGAACATCAAAAGTCATGTTGAAAGACGCATTGCAACTGGCTGAAATGAAGCCTCTCATGCAATCGTCCAATCAGTTTAAACTGCGGGAAGACGTCATATGTAAACAACTTGTCACCTTACGTTCACCTCAGGAAAGTTATCTAATGTCCATTTATTTTATTTTTTACTATACTTCTGTTCAAATAAAGGCAGCCTTGGTGAGCGTAAGAGACTTTTAACATTATCAACACCAAAATTTTGAATAGTTTATGTATGCGTGTACAAATCTTTACTGCTCATTTTTTGAACAACAAGGGTTTATACTACAGTATTTATTAATCTTTATTGCCATGTCAGCATCTAAACCTATCATCATGGCAAAAATTGAGTTGCAATAGTTACAGAAACACAAAATAAAAACAAAGCAAGAAAAATATGGCCAACAAGGGTTTATAACTTCCAAAATTTAAATATATCTTAGCAGTGGTTTAGAGTACAAACATTATATCAATGAAACTTGACACTTTCCTTTATATATTATATATAAAAAATGTTTTTGGGTCCAAGTGGAGCAAACATTTCACATTTTAACATTTCACTCATTGACATGATCAGCTAACAACCATATAGCAAAGTGGTCGTTCACCTAAATGTAAATGAGATTCATTACATCAAGGTGTTAGATTTCCATAAAGGACGTTCACATTTATTTCACTGCTTTGCATGCATTCATCTCTAAAGGCAACAATTAGGGTGAGCGAACTGCTGACAGTTTGGTTCTTCGGCCACAAGCTGTTCTTCTAACACTGTCAGGGGATTTTGGATGGGCCAAAATATAAAAGTAGCCTGAATCACTCACCTTGTGTTCACATTTCTGGTCGATGGGTAACTTCATCCATTCACTGTCATCCCCCATGGCTGTTTTCTGTCGGTCTTATCTATTCAACTAAACAAAAGAAGGGGAAACTTTGGTTGCTCACACACCATACAAAGCAGAACAAAAAGTCTATCACAATCAAACCAATTTTTACACAATATACTAAATAAGTAAAGGTTACCATTTAAGAACAGATGAAATTAAGATTTAATCTGAATTTAGACATGTCTGAGCTCATCTGATGCATGCAACAAACATCTCAACCATATAAAGTAATTAACATGGCATGGGAAACTAAACTAGCTTGACATAGTTTAAAAAAAAAAAAAAAAAAAAAAAAAAAAGTTCTGTGCACTTTGTAATACCATCCACATGCATTTCAACAACAATCTCCAGCCAGACAGAAGAAATGCCTTGATTCACTTCACAGCAAATGCACACATCCAGATATGCAGCCAAAGCAGAGCAACATCCACTAATGCATCTCCCAGAAGAGCCTAGTTTCATATTACATATCGATCCGAGCCGAAAAGTAAATCCTTAAACACAAAAGCCCAGGCTTTAAGTGAGGAAAACAACATTTAAAAGCATATATGCAAAGAAACGTGTAGGAAAAATAATTCATGCAGAAAGTACCGCCAATTCAGGCCGCCCAAAACAAATATAAAAGGCAAACACGGAGTGTTATGAGCAATAGCAACCGTCTAAATGATTTATTAGCTAAAAAAATTATAAATAAAGTAGTGTGAGGGTTTTAAAAACGTTTGAGTGGTTTGCAGCGCATCACATGTGAAAACACTATCGGGGTGCAGCAGAGCCGTTAGTGACCCGAAGCTACTGTCGCTCGGGCCGTAGCTTTTTGCAGATTAAGACGTTCAAATATGGTCTTAATTCAAACAGGACATTGCAAATCTAATCCTCACGGCTTTCCAAAACAATTCCCGTGTATGGTTTGTTTAGTTTCAGAATGTAAATATGGCTAAATTTAAATATACCGGTTAGCTGTTAGCACATACGCGGCCCTGACTGACTGTCTGTTAGTCCTGCAACAGCTTAAACCATCAGGAAATTCAAACAAATATCGCCATTTTCACATCTTTCCACAGCAAACACAACGATTGAAATGTCAGCATTTACCCTAAACATCTCATCTAACCTGACACGCAACAAAAAAATGAAAACCCCGACTCACACTATTGTTTGTCACAGATATAAAAGCGGCTTGATATTATTCAGTCCGTCACTAAAACTGAGGCCCTCAAATAAAACGCAGCAACGTATAATGAAGCAGAAAACGCTTAAAACGGCTTTCGTGTAATAATCTGCGATCACAAATACATACATCAGTTTTAGTTACCTGCTTTTAGAGAGGGAAGACAGGGCTATCTTCTTCAGCTGGGACCGATATTTGGTCATTACTCTCCGGGCTTTGAAACGCCTCCGAGGGCGGGGAGACAGAGGGAGGAGACGCCTAGTTTTCATTCAAATGTCCACTTCATTTGTTATAGGCTATTTAGTGCATTTTGTGCTGTTTATACACGTTTTATTGGATATTTAGTGTTTTAATTTGTTTGTGCATCAATAAAGTGAGCATGCAATTACAGAATGTTCGTGTTTAACATTTCTATCGTCTTATCACGTTTTCAGTAACGAATACACTTTTTGGTTTTGGAAACAAACTTTTGGGACATTGACAAAGAAAACATTATATATATATATATATATATATATATATATATACTCAAACTGTGTTACACTAATAATTAATCAAAACATTCTATCATAAACTGGGGTCATTTAATTGTGTTACGTCAGTTAACGTCATTTGTTAACATTTTTGTAATATATCACAATACATATCTATAATAAATAAAATTTAGGTATTTTATGAACAAAATAAATTTTTTTACGTGCAGTTGAGTATTTACGCACATATTTAAGTAGTTTAGCTCTAAATAGTAAAATGTCAGGATCCTTAATTCTTAAATGGATTTCAGTGCTTTTGTAATTGATATGTTCGCGAACTGTGGCAGCACAAAAATACAGATCCTCGTGGATTAGTATTTAAATGGTAAACCATATGGGCGCAGTAAAACAGCTGTGCTGCGCATGCGCGGGTTTCCATAGCCGCGGCTGCATCAACACAAACTGACGAAACACAGCCAAGCATTTTTCAAAAAAGAGAGCGAGACTCCACCCAGCGCTCACTTCCGCGTTGTGTCATGTGCTGCTCGACCGCGTCGTCTATTGGTTGTTTTATATCCCTGGATGAATTTGAGCCAAGATACTGTGGCAATTACACAAATTCAGAATAAATGTTACTGGGAAAACATGACTTCCAGTGACTATATTTATAAATAGGAGAATAAAGTTTATTAAATAGCTTTATATAAAGTTTTATCTTCAATTTTAGCATTGAGCCCTAAGAAACTGTACGCAGGATTACTTACTGTTTGATGCGCTGTATCTGTCGCAGCAGTGTCGTCAGTGCAGAGTGGGCACACTGACCGCTAAAGCATCTTTAAGGACTCCATTCTGGGTTACCAGCAGAGTCATGAACCGCATCTGCATCCCAGCAAATAATTTAAAACCCTAAAACATCATGAAAATGAATACGGACCGTTTCAGCCTCACTGTTGACGAGTATTTAGGTATGTTACGTTTATTATTGCTTGGGCAGTTGTCTTGTTAGCTCGCAGACTGATAAGCTGCAGTGGGCTCCAAGATGCCTGCTTGCAGAATGATTGACAGTTGCATTAAAAACTATTAACACACACTATTGTCATCATGTCATTGCCTTTTCTTTTTACTTTACAGCTGAAACGAATGTCGTCTTGTATCTCAATGATGCAGTCACACAGCTACTTGAACATAAAGAGGAATACAGTCAATTTGGTGTGGTCCGATATTTTGCAGAATAGTAAGTTGTTATTATTATTTGTGATACTAAAAAATAATACAGATACTACCATGGTACATGTCCCAAAGTATAATATAATCTAATAATAATTTTGCAGTTTTACTAGTGTGAAGAATGGGAATCATGTACTCTTCAGGGAATTCAGTTACATCAAAGCAACACCTCATAACAGAGAGACCTTCATCCATATCTTCTGGAAATGCTTCAGACAGATTGGAAAGAATGGGGGTAAGCAGAAGAAAATGTGCTATTTATCAATTTTTAAGTCATGCCACAACACTTTCCTTCAGTTGTTCGCATTGTTGAGTGTACAATGATCAAAAACAACTGTTTCTTTTTTCAGATCTGTTGGCAATGTCAGAATACAGTTCACTTTTACAGCTGTTATGTCCTGACTTTCCCACTGAGATGGTACAAAACACAGCCAGGTAATTTCATATTTGCTGTTTGATGATTTTTTGACCTTTACCTCCTTTCACATTGATATTTAAATGTTTAACTTTAATATTTTCTTTCTATCGTAGGATTGTCCTGACAGACGATGCCACTGACTGTCTAATGTCATTCTCAGATTTTATTTATTCATTCCAAATCCAGTTCTATTATGAAGGTACTTAACTAATAATATAATATATAAACTAAACTATAATATAATATACTATAATATTACTATAATATTAATCTTAAAATGTCTGTACATCACATAAACTATTCATATAACTTTGAAAAGTGATTGTAACCGCTTATAGCACTTAAAAAATATACAATTTTCCTTATACATTCATATAAAATGAAAAGTAAAAACTTGATTTAAAAAAAAAGTAGATTCAGGTGTTATTTCTTAACTACCCAAACGCAAAAGCACTGGTGATATTGAAAGGTCTTGCTTACACAAAAGCTGCACTGACCTTGAGAGTTTAACAGCGGTGTAACAAAAGGCCAGTGACATCATCACCATGTGTAAGCGTTTCTATGGTTACTCGAGGCTCCGCCTTTCATCAGAATGATCTAATTCTCATCCGCTTTCACAGAGTTTGTGGAGAGTGTGTCCGTGATTTACCAAGACCTGCTGTCGGGGAAGAACCCAAACACTGTCATAGTCCCGACCTCCACCTCGGTGGAACAGTTATCCAGCGCAGCCAATGAGGAACCGGACGCTCAAGAAGGCGTAGACTCCTCCATCTTTTGTGAATGTATAGAGGGACTTTGTGAGAGGTTCAAACACAAGTAAGACATAAAGAGTTTTGCAGAAAATTAATGAATTAATTAATTAACTATTATAGTATTTATTAATATTTTAGTTAGCTTTTATTTTTATATTTTCAGTTAACTTTTTTCAGTTAACGTTACTTTTGCGTTACCTTTTCTCACCTGGGCTGGGCTTGCTTGTTTGTTTTTAATAACAAAAAAATCCAAAAGTTATATTTTTGGCAACTGTAAAGGCCCTTTCACTCCAAAAGTGAAATGAATAAGCCTCAGGCTGAAGGAAATGCAAATTCACACCTGTACAGTAGAGGGCGCAGCTCAAGTATATTTGTGTAATTTAAAGGGATAGTTCACCCAAAAATGAAAATTTGATGTTTATCTGCTTACCCCCAGGGCATCCAAGATGTAGGTGACTTTGTTTCTTCAGTAGAACACAAATGATGATTTTTAACTCCAACCGTTGCGGTCTGTCAGTCGTATAATGCATGGCAATGGGAACTCCATCTATAAGAGTCAAAAAAACATGCACAGACAAATCCAAATTAAACCCTGCGGCTCGTGACGACACATTGATGTCCTAAGACACGAAACGATCGGTTTGTGCGAGAAACCGAACAGTATTTATATAATTTTTTACCTCTAAAACACCACTATGTCCAACTGCCTTGAGCATCCGGTTGGTGAGGTCTAAAAACGCGCTCTGATGACGGAAGTGATCTCTCGCGTGTATACGTCAATGAGCACGAGCGATCACTTCCGGTGCATTCAGACCTCACACACCGGATGCTCAAGGCAGTTGGACATAGACATATTAGAGGTAAAAAATGATATAAAAACTGTTCGGTTTCTCGCACAAACTGATCGTTTCGTGTCTTAGGACATCAATGTGTCGTCACGAGCCGCAGGGTTTAATTTGGATTTGTCTGTGCATGTTTTTTTGACTCTTATAGATGGAGTTCCCATTGCCATGCATTATACGACTGACAGACCGCAACGGTTGGAGTTAAAAATCATCATTTGTGTTCTACTGAAGAAACAAAGTCACCTACATCTTGGATGCCCTGGGGGTAAGCAGATAAACATCAAATTTTCATTTTTGGGTGAACTATTCCTTTAACATATTTAATTATTTGCAGGCTTGCGTAATATTCTGAGTTTGCATTTCAGTGTTTTTATTCATTTTGAGGAATACTAAGTCTGTTTTTGTGCAAGTGAGATGGTATATGCTCACATTAAGTCTAGAACTACAATAACCATCATGTTTTCCCCTCTACACTTGCTCTCAACATGAGCACAAGAGAGGTGTCAGTCAATAAATCGGAAAACGTTACTTATTTGAAAAAGTGACTCAGATATTTTGTTGTAAATTTAAAAGTAATGCGTTACTTGAAAAAAGTAATCAGATTACATAATTTGTGTTACTTGTAATGTGTAGCCCCTAACTCTAGAACATGATGTTGATCTCACTTTTCCCAGGTTTCCCTCCATTGTTGCTATTAAGGAGATATTAGAGAGCAGTCAGCGAGTGTCTTTCTATGGCTTCCTAATGGCCTTGGCCAAACATGAGGGAGTGAACCAAGACATCAGTGAGTATTAGCTAATATAAGATGCTTACTTGTATTTCTGAATACATATAACTTTTGTTCTTTTGATAGTTAGAAATGTGTAGTGAATGCTTTATCTGCTGTCATATATTTATCAGATGCTCTTCCCAATAAATCGGACCTGCTGATTGATCCAGAGATGGACCAGGAGCTGGAGAGACTGTGAGAGAGACGGACTTGCTTCAAAGAGTATATTACTGTCACTTGCTGGTTAACCATAAAACGTCTTTTATTAAAAGACAGAGAGCTTGCTAACAATGTTTTTATATTTAACACATTTTATTGAAAGCTAATATGCTATAGGGGAGATTTGACATGTAATACATTTGACACTGTTTCTGTGAATCTTCCAGCATAGCTCAAGTCGCCATAAGCCCGACGTCCAACAACAGCAGCAGCAGTGCTGCGGGACAGAAGGAGACGTCCAAGAAGGCCTCGCCACGCAAGTCCCTGCATCAACGCAAGAGGATCGAAATGGAGAGCGATGGTTCCACGGAGGAGACAGACTCCTCTGAGAATTAACACGCACAGACCTGCTTGCTAGCATCTTTAAGATTTTTTAGACAGCAGTTATGCCGGTTCACTAATTTGATTAGACAAGTGGCGTTCCAACAGTGCTGATGCATCTCTCTGCCTGTCTGTGTTCACTATTTAGATTTCCAGTTCTATGGGCTACACTGTAACCCACTTACTTCCATTTCTGAAGCCAAAAAATAAACAAATTAGCCATCCACATTGTGTCTGAAATGTCAATTACTTAAAGGTATATATATATATATTTCAATCATGAAAACTCTCAAAATAGCAATCTCATTGGTGGCAGGATCAGCAGAGGCCAATCAGGTCATGCCATACAGTAATGATGTAATCAGGGTTGCCAGGTCTGTGCAACAAAGTAGCCCAATGGCAAGTCAAAAATAGCTCAATGCGATTTTCTCCATTGGGCAGCCGAATTCTCCACTGTCTGAGGGGTGTTTTGGTGGTGGTGGAGTGGCGACAACTTAAAAGTAGCCTAATTCCATGGGAAAGACCAAAGATTGCCCGTTTTATGTACCCAAAATGAATTATATCTCATGTTTAACCACTATAATAGCCAGCGGCAAATCCCTGAAGCACTGGCCGAGATGAAGCTGTTCTCGGCGGGTACACGAGCACTGAATGGCCGCTGACGGCCTGGAGCTCGCATCTCCGAAAACGTCTAAACAAATTGTAAAATTGGCGCTACGATTAAATATGAGTCACATATTTCAGGTCTAAACAACTACATTCTCGCCTAAAAAACTCTTGAAACTACAGTTCGTGGTACAGCAAGTACCACCAGTATTTGTAAAAAATACAGTGGATTTGCTCGGCCGCCACAAACGGTGAAAAGGTAGGAGTGCTGTTATCACTAGAATATCGCACGGCTCTCAGCCAATCAGATTCGAGAACCAGAAAGAACTGTTGTATAAGTATATACTGTATATATACTGTTAGCAATAACACACCAGGACAATCCATTTACAAATAGGATTTAATTTTATGGGTTCCACAGAACAGTTATGATCATTCAAAAAAACAAAAAACAAAACAATGTACAGTGATAACAGATGAAATAGGCACAACTTGTGATTTTGCAGGATCGGTTCGCAGATATTTTTTGCAGACACAGATGGTCCTAATAACTGATTACCACCTTTCAAAATGGCCGTACCAAGCAAAATATCTTCACGCACAGTGAGAAAAACTGTTCTACAGAACACCATTTGATCTGCAGATTATTCAATTTTAGACTGCTCATTTTGTGAATATTGCATATTAGGTAAGCGCATGCTGTGAGGATGTGCCATTTTGAAAGGACTGGTGAAGATGGGTCCATTTTAGGCCTTGGCTTTAAAACCTGTATCAGGAGAAAAATGAGCAAGCACAATCTTTTCACTACCAGGCAGTAGTATTCCTCAAGCACCATTTATACAGGCCTTTTTGTCATTATGACAGTGTTGCATCCTCTCCTTATATATATTTCAGGTGCCAGAATAATATATACTTTAAGATCTTTCCATTTCATTATATTTATAAATAAGATATCTAATATAGAATGTAAAAAGAAATTATTTGGTTTTCACAGCTACATACGTCAGGGATTCTGAGATTGAACCAGAATGCAAATAGGCCCAGACTACGCTCTGTTTAACAGAGCAACATATGGGAATCTAAGCACACATAAACATTAAATACGAGAACCAAAAAGAAAAAGCATTCACTGAAGTAAGCATGGATGCTATATTGTATTTATGAGACTTTGTAGCGTGCAGATAAACGGAAGCAAGTACCCGATTTAACACAGAACACTTGAAATTGTGGCACTGGCGCTGTACACACAGGAAAACAATGGAAAAGTAGCGCAGTGGAATGGAAAATGGAAAAATGTGGAATGGAATAGAAAAACGTGTTGTATGTAAACACGTTAGGGTCCGTTGCGTTTTTCCGTTCCACTGCACTGCTTTACCATTGTTTTTCAATGTAAATACGTGCTAGATGGACGTCTTTAACCACTGCACTTGCGTCTTGCACATGACATCGTATCTACACCGGATGCCACCGTTGTCAGCTAGAAGCTGTCCACAGTGGACGCGACAAAGTGACCGCTGCAAATCCATTTGCCCTTCATATCAGAAGTAGCGCGAGGGCTTGGAGTACATCAAAAATGGAACGGGGCTTCAGTTTACTGTCGCAAATTTTTCATGATGCATCCAGTGTAGACAGCATCACTGATTATAATGAGTTCTGTTTGCTTTTGTCGCATCACATGTGCCAGTCACGTCTGGTGTAGGCATGGCATTCTAAAAACATGCTGCTCAAGTTAAAGCTTTTAAAAATGCATCTCCAGGTCTCCACTGACCTGCATCTTGCATTTTTAACAGCAAATACACGTTCTGTGTGAACCATCCCCTACGATCGTGTTTGACCATTACACTCGCATCTCATGTCTTTTGCGTTCTCTAAAAACATGTCTCTAGACCTTGCATTTTTTTCATTCCACTGGCCCGTGTCTTTTGCGTTCACCCGCTCTGTGTGAATGGAAATCAAGTAGCTTTCCGTAGGATTCCAATTGAAATGACTGGATTTCAACTAAATTCGCTAAACAACGACAAATGTGACTGCACTTTAATGCTCTGTATCAGGGATTCGTAACGTTGCTAACCACCCTTTCAAAATGACACAGGAAATGTTGTAAAGTGGTCTTAACCTGTGGTGCAAAGAAGGTCACGGACACCAGATGGACAAACTGGGCTGAATTCAATTACATGCTTCACATCCATTCTGAGTGAAGAAGGACGTGCCCCAGTAAAGCTTTGGTTTCTGATAAAAACTTTGAAATACAGATCTTGATTTTGGATCAGGTATAGCTTTAAGTTCTCTGTTCTGTCTTCTGTTGTTTCATCCATCATTAATGCATCAAACATTGTGCTTCGAATGAATTCAAATGAAAACAAACCTCGCACAGAAATGATTTTTACAAGTTACATCGAACATTTTTTCTTAGTTATTAAACTTCGTAAGGCTTTACACCAGTCAGTAATACTCGAGTTGTACGAGGTGAAAGTAGTTGCGCTGTGGCCGATATCTGTTTCGATTTTAACATTTGTCTAAAATAGACATCAACATTATATCATCAACATGACACGTTACAAAGAGGATCAAAACCACCATCATGCGACACCTCATATAGTATGTGATAATGCAAAAATACAAATAGACTGAAGGTCATTCGAGGAAGATGTCTTCTGTCGGACAGGAATATTCCATATGTTCTTTGTAGAATTGCTGAAAAGCTTTCCTGTTAAAACAAAGGAAAAACTCTTTATTTACATACATATTTAAATTATATGCAACAAAGTTGTATTTTAACTGCATTTTGGGAAGGTCTAGATGTGATTTTAGATCTATAAACTTATCAACAATGAGTTTTGTTTTTATTTATGCTTTCAAAAAATTACTCAGGAACAGAACTTAACTCAAACACAAGGTGCGGTTGTGCCATAATTTAACATAACATAGTCGAGTTCCAGAAGTAAAATCCCATTAATTTTCTCCACTTATAAACCATTAAAGACATACCTAATGTGAGCTACAAGGTTGTTAATTGGTGGTGTATGCTGTTATCATAGTCATCAACCCGCATTTTTTCAACTAATTCAAATCGAGAAAGTAAATTGTGTTAATGAGGTCTTGAAGTGACCGGAGAACTCACCCTACAGATTCAGCCAGTTTTGTGGTTGTATCATCTGAGAAGAACACGTGACAAGCGAATCTCTGGTATGCTGGATGTTTGGTTATTAGTCCAAAATACCTGAAAGAAACGCACAGAGTATTTACTGTCAAGTATGTGACTCTAATGTCATTGTTGTATGTTCTCTTGTTTTCCTGTAGGGGGCGGTGTAGCTGGATAAAAATGGGGTTATTGTATTTACAGCTTCATATAAGTGACCACAAGCTCTCAGTCCAAGATTAAGAATCTTATATTAGTCTCTGCATCTAAACTACTGTTCAAATTTTGAAAAAAGGATGCATTAAAGGGTTAGATCACCCAAAAATGTCGTTCATCTTCGGAACACAAATCAAGATATTTTTGATGAATTCCGAGAGGTATATGACTCGTCTATAGACAGCAATTTAAACGACACTTTCAAGGTCCAGAAAGGTACTAAAGACATTGTTAAAACAGTCGACGTGACTGCAGTGGTTCAACCTTAATGTTATGAAGCGACGACAATACTTTTTGTGTGCAAAAACAAAACAAAAATAACGACTTTATTCAACAATCTCTTCTCTTCCCTGTCATTATCCTTATGTAGTTGCCGCAGTAAGCACAGTGAAGGCTTCTGTGTTTATGTCCGAATGCCGGCTCAGTATTGGCCAAAGATGATCACGTGAGCAGCACGACGCATGCGTGTGATGCTGACGCAGGAGCCGGCCAATAATGAGTCGGCATTCTGACGTAGAACCTGGAAGCGCTGGACATAAACAACGTATGAGAATGAGACAGAAGAGAAGAGATTGTTGAATAAAGTCGTTATTTTTGTTTTGTTTTTGCACACAAAAAGTATTGTCGTCACTTCATAAAATTAAGGTTGAACCACTGCAGTCACGTCGACTTTTTAACGATGTCTTTAGTACCTTTCTGGACCTTGAAAGTGGTGATTATATTGCTGTCAATGGACAAGTCATATTCCTCTCGGATTTCATCAAAAATATCTTAATTTGTGTTCCGAAGATGAACGAAGGTCTTACGGGTGTGGAACGACATGAGGGTGAGTAATTAATGACAGAATTTTCATTTTTGGGTGAACTAACCCTTTAAATTGATCAGTAGTGAAAATAAAGACATTTATAATGTTACAAAAGATTTCTATTTCAAATAAATGCTGTTCTTTTGAACTTTATATTCATCAATGGTTCTGAAAAAATGTATCACAAAAATATGAAGCAGCAAAACTGTTTTCAAAAGTGATAATAACAAGAAATGTTTATTGAGCAGCAAATCAGCATATTAAAATGATTTCTGAAAGATCATGTGACACTGAAGACTGGAGTAATGATATATTTTATATTTTAAAATATATGAAAATATAAAATAGTTGTTTTAAATTATAATAATATTTCAGAATATTACTGTTTTTACTGTATTTGATCAAACAAATTCAGCCTTAGTGAGCATAAGAGAGTTCTTGAAAAAAAAAAAAGCCAAAATTATTTTATAAATAAATAAATTAAATAATATTTTTAAATAAATTATATTAATTTATTTAAGCCCTAATTTACCCTTATTTTCACTTTATATGTGACCCTGGACCACAAAACCAGTCATAAGTCACACGGGTATATTTGTAGCAATAGCCAACAATACATTATATGGGTCAAAATTATCGATTTTTCTTTTATGCCAAAAATCATTAGGATATTAAGTAAAGATCATGTTCCATGAAGATATTTTGTAAATTTTCTACTGAAAATATATAAAAAAAAAATATTTTTGTGAGTAGATATGCATTGCTAAGGACTTCATTTGGACAACTTTAAAGGCGATTTTCTCAATATTTTGATTTTTTTGCACCCTCAGATTCCAGATTTTCAAATAGTTGTATCTCGGCCAAATATTGTCCTATTCTATCCTCAATAGAAAGCTTATTTATTCAGATTTCGGATGATGTATAAATCTCAATTTCAAAAAATTGACCCTTATGACTGGTTTTGTGGTCCAGGGTCACATCTAGTCATACTGGACAGAAAGGATCTAATAAAAGCATGATGAGAAAAACCATACATTTGTTCAAACTCACTTTTTATTCTTTGGATGGCATCCGCAGAAGGAGATGTTTTTCATTTGAAAAAAGTGAAAGCACTTCTCACCCTGTAAAATATGGAAAGAAAGACTGAGTGGTCTAATCAGCAGCAGAGATGGGAACACATTAGTGTAAGCAGCACAACTTGATGTCATTGCAGTGTGAGGTCGTCTCAGTATGTGTGCTAAACTCGATTTTAGCGATTAACATCACTGAGCGCGCTCACAAATTCACTCAGAGGGGCTTAGGGGGCGAGACCCCCCCGCATTCTTAAGACGCTTCATTGCGTAACTGTGGAGCCGTAAATGTTGCGTCACAGAGTGCAGTTGAGTGGAAGAGCCTTTTGGTGGCAACATCTAGTCACACTAAGAAGATGCCTCGATGGCAAGAATCCATTGATAAAATGACAGAAATTAGTATCAGAATATTTCAATATCATAATATTTAAAGATTTCAAAATATAAAATACTTAAAATATTAAATTAAATTGGCCCCCTTAATCCTTTATTAAATAACTTCCATAAATAATAACACAACATATTAATTTTGAAAACTATTTGAAAAGGTACTACATGTTAAGAATAACCATATGCTTGGCGAGTAATTTTTAGGAAAAATAGTTATTCTGAGGTATACAAACCCTTCCAGAAGTCCGACAGTCATCCTGAACAATGATTTTCACTCCTCTTGTGTTGATTTCCAGAATGCAAGGCGAAGGGGGGCTGAACTGCATTGTTGTTCTTCTGTTTGATGCTATCTGTTGACATAATCAGATTGCATATGAACATCAGATTACATATGAACAACATGTCATTGTAGTTATTATGTAAATATATGGAAATCCAAGGCAGAATTATAATGCAGAAATGAATTATTATACCTTGTGCATGGCGGCACAAAGCACATCGTTCCCTTTGTGATACGGCACTTGAACAGAACCAAGGAATTTCACCCAGAATTTGTCCATCCAGTCACCTTTAACCTCTGAATAAATCACAGTGAACAGACATTATTGCACAATATATAAAAACTCAAATACTCAACATGCTATAGAAAAGCCAAGGTTTACCTTTAACAAGTTCATCCTTTGTCACCTTGACGGCGTAGAATGCAGGAAAGATGCCTCTGGATCCAGTGCGCATGTTGTAGCCCTCGCACCACAGATCCTCGGCCTGCACCTCGACCAGTAAGGGGTCATCCGCCTCTAAATCCAACTCATCATCGTGGCGAGGGATAAACCTGTAAACGAGACAAGATTAGGAATGCTCAGGTCAAATGTGGCATGATTGGGTGATCTCCAAAAAAGTAGATAGTAGTAGTACCACCCATGAGTAGAGTGTGACTTTGAACAAAATATATATTTGCATAGATAGATATGTCCTATTACTCATGTTATATTTTTTGTGGTGTCATCTTGTTTTGCTGTAGTTGGTATGTGGGTGAATTTCACTACAAATCAGAAGAATAAACCTATTTTTGGTACAATTACTTTGCATTGTGACATTTTCATGACAAAATAATGGTCCTCAAAATAGGGTTTAAAAAAGCTTCAAAATTTCTAATGAAATATGGTCAGGAAAAGTTTCAGTGTCACTTTAATTGAATCTTTACCTGAACACTGCTCTGTGGCTCTGTTCTCTTTCCTCTCCATTAATAACACAGGAGAAGAATCCAAACTCAGCCCCTAAGTGGGAGAACAAACGTTCATTGTCACAACAACAAGGGAAAGAGACATTTCAGCAGGTAGTGCTTGCTGAATTTTATCGCCTTGATCCTGGCTGGTCAAAGGCAGGTCTGATATTAGCAAACCCGTTAATGAGGAAAATCTTTGCAGTTCTTCTGAGGTCTTGGCAGATACATGGGGAGTATTATGGAAGGGGTGCAACAAGGTTCAACCCTTGGACCTTTTCCATTCTTTCTGGGCTTTTTCACACCGCACTTGCATTTGTTTGGTGAAACCTCTGCACGTAGTCTGTTAGTGGATGTTTAGCTTCACATGAAGAGCTAATTTTTATAAATGTAGGAGCCATTTATTCTCTCTGAATTATATAGCATGTTCAACCCTTCTACAGGACAGGTTATGGCATAAAGCCGTCATCTACTGGGAGCACATGTACTTTAGAGCTTCTGCTACACAACTTTAAATTGATTTTAGATACTTTCTGTTGGTAACACTTTTTTTTTTTTTTTCAATTTATTGTAACATGAACTAAGCCAAAGCCAAAAATAAACTCATAAACTTGGCATTGTGAACAATGGAAGTGTTTCATAGTCATAAGAAGTCTAAAGCAGCCCCAAAAAATGGCTAAACAGATCATTTTAGAGTATTTAAAATATTTAAGATCTGTGCACATTTAAAAAACTTTTTTCAACATTTTTAAAATATGAATTGTAAATTAAAGGGTACCTATTATGCCCCTTTTACTAGATGTAATACAAGTCTCTGGTGTCCCCAGAATGTGTCTGTGAAGATTCAGCTCAAAATACCCCACAGATCATTTGGGTATGAGCAAAAACACACTTTTTAACAATGTTTTTGTGTGTGTCCCTTTAAATGCAAATGAGCTGCTGCTCCCGGCCCACTTTCCAGAAGAGGGCGGAGCTTTAACAGCTCACGCTTCGGTTGCTCAACAACAACAAAGCTGGACAATCTCACACAGCCAAAATGACGATTGTCAGTAACAGTGTTCAGCCTTACATTGTTCAAACTGGAGTCGGACACTGAACGGTTAGTGGATAAATTTATGTAGTTGCTGTGGAGTTGATTCAACTCATCGACTAGCATGTGCCGTCATGTTAATCTTTTGTGCAAATTCAGCATTGAATTGACCCTCGTTTGTGAAGCAGTCCGGCGTAAAATGATGACGTGCAACAACACTCTACTACAACAACCCTTCCTCTTCTCCTCTTGCCCAATATGGCCTCACCCCCTTTGTTGCGTGTTCTTGGGGGCAGGGTTTATGTAAATTTTAGGGTTAGTGATGTTACCAACCCAGGAAGAAGCTAGTTGTAGTTTAAGCATTGTAACTTTGCAGACGTTGTTTATGCTCTAACAGCAACATTACACACTAACTAAAGTTAAAAAAGTTAAATCATAATCAACCACCCCTTTAATTTCTAATTTCCAAACTACTTTCTAAGCCCATACTACTCACCACAGAAACGTGACCGTCCATTCACAAAGACGTTCATGAACTTGCGGGAACGGGGCACGTCTGAGGTTGTGTCTGTGGTGGAGTCCGCAGACAAACAGGAAGTGTCTCTCCTCATGCTCCTGGCTCCTGACTCTTCCTCTTCTTCGTCCGCTTCCTGATCCTCGTCATCATCGTCAATAGCAGACTCGTAGACTGTATTGTCGCTGTCACTTTCGTAACCTTTGTAGCAGTCCTTGATGCTCACTAGCTCGAGCTTAGCATGCTCATCCACCACCAGGGTGTACTTAACAGAGTCATACGTCAGTCCCGAAGCATCCGTGCTGACCGCCACCGTCTTTAAGGTGTCCTCCTTTGCCACTTTGGGCTTCCGGGTTTCAGTCCGCTGACTAGCATCCCCCGGGTCACTGAGGCTGACAGTCCGGCATGGGGGTGTGGGTGGGTACACCTCATCCTCCTCGCTAATGGAGGGGTTTGGACAACCCGCCGATGGGTAGTAGTGAAGGGGAGGAAGCTCCGTGTCTGAACTAATGGACATGCGATTGCTGTCGCTGCTCTGGGACAGAAACGGTCGTTCCTGCTCACCGTTAACAGGCGTGAGGTGGATCTCCTCAGTGGCGTTTCCTTCCGAAATGCGATAGTCCTTGTTTTTGTCGACCGACTGGTCACACGTACCTTCATTCTCCACAGGATACTGCACTTGTTCCCGATAGCCATTGACGGTGTGATACCGGGCTTTTTCCTTGCAGATAATCGGGATGTCAAGGACACCCTCTATGAGGGTCACTTCCGTGGATTTTTCCCTCATGACTGCCTGTGTGAGGGGCTCCACCACTTTGGGGTTGTTCAAAGACTCTGACAACTTGTCCTGCTGCTTGCTGCGAAAGGCTGAGGATTTATTTGTAGAGGAGGCAGGGCCTCGTGGTTTGGTGTCAGCCCTGGCCTGAACTTTGTCCCCATCGGTCAGGCTAACCTGCTCAGGTTTGGCCGCCGGATCTCCTGTTTCACACACACAGAAGATTATACATTAGGCAATAAGCCTAATGGAGGAAAACATTTGAAGAGGATTATGTAAAAATGTCAGTTAATGCCTCATAAACACAAAATGCTACATTTCACTCAGCACAGGAAGTAATGAATCCTTATGGTTTTTAAACCAAAGCAAAGTAGGACTATTTTTCCATGTAGTGTAGTCTTTACAATTGCAATGCCATTGCCGTTATTTTTGAAGGTGAAGTGTGTAATATTGTCAACTGAAGAAATGCACCACGAACTACGATGTCACAATTTGTAAATGTACGATCCTAGAAATAAAGAAACAATGAACAAAACGATGAGATGAATAGCGACAGATCTTTTCTTACGTATTGTGACATACATTTGAGTTAAACGGATTATCAAAAAGATTATCAATCCATTGTTTGTTGAATGGATGGAGGCAGATCTGAATGCGAACTTGCAGTTGATTGTAAGAAAGGGCGGGGTTTAAGCAGACTATGGACCTGTTTCCACCTAGTATTAAGATGCGTTTTGGTTGAACGGATCGCAAGTGGACAAGGGAGACACATACCCGTTTCCACCTGGTATTTTAATCCATCCCTTTTGTCCACTTTCAACCACTTCTGTCCTGATTTCTTCGCGGGGAGGGTCTATGGGCGGGTAAATGTAAGTGTTTTTTCAGATCTTTTGATCTAATGGACAAAATAAGCTTGCGCAATTTACATATGAACGCGCCAGACGGAAAAAGAGAACAGCAGCTTTCATGTCTGCTCTGACAGTCGCAAGACCACGCCGAACGCTGTGAGTGTGTGTTAGAAATCAGAAATGGTGAGAGAACATTGTTCTTGGTAAGTTTTTCATCTTCAAACCAAACTTGTGTCTTCAGCTGACAAAGTTTAAATCCCGTCTGGATAGCGCGCTTCCCATAATGTTTACACGTTAGTAGGCGGAGAGTAGGTGGTCTTTTGTGGCTGTTTGAACGCATTCGACCACATGAGCGTTTCCACTACGAAAGCAATCCGGTCGAATGCGTTTTCGACTACCTCTGGAAGTGGTTGAAAGTGGACAAGCTCAAAACTTTTCGACCCCTTTTACACCTGTATTTAGCGTCGTCAACTTGTGATCCGATCGACAAAAAGCATCTTAATACCAGGTGGAAACAGAGCCTAAATGATTGAAGTCCATCATACGTCATCAGAGAGAAGTTTGTTGATTCACTAGAAGACCTAGTTATGGTCTTCCAAAAAAAAAAAAAAAATTAAAAAACTGAAACATGCACAGATGAATTGTCACAATAAGATAATTTAACATGCATACATGGCTGATGACTTTAAGTAGGTGCTAATGCTTACACATGCCAAATCATCAACAAAGTATACAGTTTTAGTACATAGTAAAAGCATGACAATTGGGACATAGCCTGGTAGCCATAGTATTTACACTACTTGATGGATTATACTGGGACAGGAAAAAGTATTTTATCATAGACAACATTTAAACACATCACCTACAGTGATCAAACCTTTATTTTCATACTTCTAGCTAGTAGAGTCAGACACAAGTGACATCTGATGAACTCTCTGGGTAAGTAGATTGACGAAAATCCCATTAAGTTAATTGCAGCACGTAAACACATTTACATTCCGTTGAAGCGAATACTACAAAAACACCCACAATTATGATACATATATTGTATTTCTTTCATTCATCTCATAGTAATTCCACTAAGGCATAGAAATTAGTTTGAAAAATGACTTGTTTTGAAAATTTAAGTCTCAGCAATTCATCAGACGTGTTAATTTGTGTAGTACGCCTGGCTGTTACTCACCCTTAATGTGTGGTGATGAAGAATGGGTTTTCTTTTCTTTCCTCCGTTCTTTCTCACCAAAGGAATTGTTATTTATTGTGTCCTGTGATTAAAGTGGAGAAAAAGAGTGAGGGATAGATTTTTCAATATACAAAATGCTGACAGGGTCAGATCAATATTGGTGAGATTAACCATTACAAAAAATATACCAAAATAAACAATAAATATGATAAAAACATTTTTTGGACACTACCATGAATCAGTATTCTCTACAGAACCTTAAAATAACAAATAAATAGGTTATTAAATGTTATTAAAAATGTAAAAATTTAAATATATATAAGAATGTCATTAGATAAAATATCAAAACAAGTGGAATGTATTTTAAATAAATGGCAGGAATTTTTTTAATTCATTTTTTTATTTATTTTAAAAATGTCAAACATGCCACCACATTTTAGGTGCTTTTCTATCATATAGTGAAACCAGAAACAGAAAGTGTATTTGACTACAATCTATAAAGCAAGAGAGTTCCAGGAAGAGCAGCCCGACAGATAGATTTACTGCTCTTTCCTATCGCTGACTCACCAATTGACCACGCTGCTATAATGCACCTTTAACACTGACACTCCTATGTTGCCATAGCAATGCGCCCATCGATGATGCAGGAATTGGCATGCGTGAGAGTGTGTCAGTGTGTGCGTAAGTGTGGGGGAAGAACACAGTAGTGCTCATGACGGAGGAGGAAGACACAGATGGCTGAAATGATGCTCTTATCCAGTGACTCTAAAAACGGTATCAGGAAAGAAACCAGATGGGAGAAACTCTATCCCGACAATTTATTGCTTTCTAGTTTAATAATCAAAGCCTGGCTCAATCTATTACTGTCAGTCTACTAATATCAGACTAGAATTAAGTCATCTTTATCTCTACAGGAAATAAAGCATGTGACATTTAATCTGAGAAAGATGTCTCTTAAAGAACTGGCAGTTAGATTAGATTATTAGATTAATTAGTTACGCTAAAAAATAACGCGTTAAAATTTTTAACGCATTTAACGCACTTGCCCCGCCCCAGACCTATACAGTTCATCTAACATTTCATACAGTTGATTGATGACGAATATGATGCAGGGCAACAACTCATTGCACAATGAAGCCTATAGAATGCAGTCAGAAAGCCCCTAAAATTAAAGATATGGGGGCAAAAATTACCCTGTTGAGTTTGTCTCATATTTAGATCATATGAGTTAAGCAATATCACACAAGTAACGAGTGCAATATTACACGAGTGCTGTTTTTGCCCCATAGCCTATATAACGAGTGCAAATGCAATAGCCTACTTATTTTATACAACAGTTCAGTAAATAAGAAGTTAATATTTTATTATTTTAGACACAATATTGTCTATTTTGTTAAATTTTGCTAAATTAAAATGTAAAGACAAAGCAAAACTGTTAGTCTCTGCTCAATGCACGGCAGTGTTTCATTTCTGAAGCCGCGTGAAATCAATGATTCAGCGGACCATTCATAAAAGACTTGTTGGATTTGAAGTGGCGATCAGTGTATTACCGCCACCTACTGGCAGTTTTAGTTTCTTATTTATAGTCTAATTTTATTTATTTATTTATTTTTTAATAATAATAATTTCATATAAGTTCACTCAAAAATGAAAATTCAGGCATCATTTACTCAACCTCATGGTTTGAGTGTGTTGAATCAAATAAAATATTTCTTTCTGAAGCTACTTTTTGTAATGTCTATTTGATGCTTTACACAATAATGACTTCAAATTATCTTTTGGGGATAATGATGTGCGATTAAATTGCGATTAATTAGATTAATTAATCGCCACATCATGCAATTAATTAGATTAAAAATTTTAATCGCTTGACAGCCCTAACATATATATATATGTTAGGGCTATATATATATATATATATATATATATATACACACACAGTAGTGGCCAAAAGTAATGTTCAGAGGGGATATTTGTATTTAATGACTCTACAAGTTCTATTAAACCATCAAAATATGAGGAAAATATTTTACATTTTTAAAGTATTTTAAATGTGAGGGAAGATCAAAACACTAAACTTGGTTAAGGTACTTATCTGACAAAATATTTGTATTGTGTGGTAACCGTTTTATAAAAGCAATAAGGTACGAGAGGCTGTGCTGTATCGTGAATAAGTCACGGCTGAAGGGCGATGTTAGACACGACGCGAAGCGGAGTAACCCCTTCAGCCGTGACTTATTCACGATACAGCACTAGCCTCGAGTACCTTATTGCTTTTATAAAACGGTTACCACACAATACAAATATTAAAGCCAGAAATATGTATCAATGCAACTTTCATGAAGTAAACTTTTTCTAAAAGCCTTCCTTCCGCCGGAAAAGATAGTCCCTGACCGTGAACAGCAACAGAAGTTACATTTTCACGCCATTATATGGCGGCAAAGACTGTCTTTATGAGTGTGTCAGTCAGTAGCGAAGACTTTTATATTGAAAAGACTGAATTGTTTTGAAAACAGAACAAGACGCAACTGACAAATGCTTTGACTAGCGCTGTCAGTCACAGGAAAACCCCTTAACTGTTAAAAGGACAAGATATTGCAGCGGACATTTAAACAGATTTTTTATTATGAACATAGGACTGACCTGAAGGAAAATGCTAAATCTGAATGCAGGTAATAAACTCGCTCACTCTATCTTTTTCTCACAACACTCTTTTACATAATACAGTAAGCTTTAATGAACAATATCAATTGAAAACATACAGTTTACGTTGCTAAGAGTGGTTGCTAAGGGTGTTGTGTAGTGATACACTGAACCGTTGGGTGAAGCGGTCATAGCCGTGTTTTATCATGAATAAAACACAGCTATTGACCAATCAGAATCAAGGACAGGAACTAACCGTTTTTTATATATATATATATATATATATATATATATATAGTCTTGGAGCTGAAATATTGATTACTCATCCTGCACTACATTGTTTCATCCAATCAGATTCTTGCTAGAGTAAGAATGTATCTCCACCTAAAACCATATGCAAACAGCAAATCATGTTTTACAGCTGTGACAAACTAAAGGACATTGGCTATTTTGTTTTAAAAAAGGACCACTTTGATATGTCCCATCCAAACATCCTGTTTCAATAACAAATATGTCAACAAAAGAAAAGAAAAAATGCACGTCAATTGATTTTGAAGTCTTTAAATAGTCAAAAAAGCGTACGTTTTAATACTTTTCCACAAAATTCAGAGATAAATTAATTAATTAAAATAAAACATACTGATTCTTTGTGTCAATAATACGTGAAACACATTAATCCAAGTAAAAAAAAACACTTCAATTATTTCATGATAAAATCAAGTCTTGTCCAACATTTTTAATCGTTGAATATCCCATTTCGCTCAGAAATGTGTCAGATTACAGGAATAATAGGTTGTCAATAGCACTTCACATCTATTCTAAGGGTTTCTGTCAACATCCAGGCCTCTGGCTTGCTAGCTGAAATATTTTCGTCACAATGTAGATATTTTTAGAGCAGACTTTTTCACAGTTTTACTTGTATTACCCAATAACTCTATGCACTTTCTGTGGAAAAGCTCTTTGCTAATTCCTCAAATGCCCTTTGAGCCCAGCGGCTGTGCCAATGCTGCAGACGTGGAGAGATTCGACAAGCCAAGATTACGAGATTAAAGACAGGGAAGCACATTTACAGTCATCCACCATCTTCTCTAGTCGTAAAACAATCTGCTGACCTGGATATGATTCAGTGTGCGCAAACATTCGAGCAAAAGGCTGTTTTATTACTCTAGCAACACTTTCATGTAAACCTCACAACTATAAATAATAAGATATCATACAAGTGGGTTTTTGCAAATCCTAATAATAAACATCAGTTTCAATATATCCAGTGATTTAGATATTCAGGACTAGCCAGCACTAATGCTATAAGATGGTAAATATTGTTATGCAATATTAAACTGACTAAACTGCATTGTGTTTAATGTGCATTTTTAGCTCAATGCAGATTAATGGGTTAGTTTACCCAAAAATGAACATTGTCATCATTTACTCATCCTCATGTCATTCCAAACCTGTATTATTGACCTATATTAAATCAAGAATGAGACTTGAGGTTTTTGTATGACTTCAAAAGATCTGGAATAAAGTATTTTCAATGTATGTAAAAGAGCAGCGGGAACGCTCAGCAAAATATCTCCTTTTGTGTTCTACAAAAGAAAGAAGCTTGGATTGACATGAGGGTGAGTAAATGATGACAGAATGTTCATTTATCTTTATCTAGAATCTTTATAATCATATGCCTTTTTATAATACTCTGGCCAGCGTCAGAAATTACAGCAAGCAGCATAACCAAACACTATTCGGTAACAGAGAAAACTGAAAAGGTCATTTTGAGGTCAATACAGTCTGGGTTGGAAGTCTTTTCAGGAGATAGCAGTGCTGGGCCATTACTTAAATCATTTAGTTCCCTCTGCCTCATTACCCACAATGCACTTCAAAAATGAGAGAGAGAAAGGATGGCAGCAGATTATTTACCTTAAAAACAAAAAGGTTAGATCAGTGTTATTTTAGTATTATATCTATCTATACTATAGACGCTTTTCACATTTCTGGTGTTCTCAGAAGCAGAAGTCATCTTAGTTGAGTGAACTTCTAAAGTGGTGAACAGGAGATGACAGCAAATACAAGCGTTATAAATATTAATTTTTTAAAAAATGAAAATATGAAAAGCTTCACTAGATTTACGATGTTGATAACTGTGGAAATGTGTCATAACAGTCTTAGATATTCATATTTTACATTTATATTTTATTTTACGTCTATACTTTCAGTTTTCCTTTTTAAATATTTCTATTTAGCTTCATTTTTTTTGTTCACATTTGGTTTAGTAATTTTGGTACTTTTTAAATTTTATTTCAGCTTTATTTCCATTACCAAAAACAATTTTTCATAGTTTCACTGGGTAAGATTATGCACAATAGGAAGAAAGAAATAACGCTCCATTTATAATTTCTGTGATATGACAGGGTGATGTTTAAAAGTGTGATTATGTTATTATACATAATAAATTAGGGTATTTAATGTTAAAGGGATAGTTCACCCAAAAATGAAAATTCTGTCATCATTTACTCAGCCTCAGGTTGTTCCAAACCTGTATGAATTTCTTTTTTCTTTCTACAAATGTAGATATTTTGAAGAATATGGGTAACAAACAGTTGATGGACCCCATTGACTTTCATAGTATGGACAAAAATACTATGAAAGTCAATGGGGTCCATCAACTGTTTGGTTACCGAAATTCTTCAAAATATCTTCTTTTGTGTTCAACAGAAGAAAAAAATTCATACAGGTTTGGAACTACTTGAGGGTGAGTAAATGATGACTGAATTTTCATTTTTGGGTGAACAATCCTTTTAAGGGCTACCAAATTTTAATGCAAATTGTGCTCAAAAAGAGTTTCCAAAAGAGTTTCATTTCTTAAACTTCATTTTAGTGCTTGGGAAATGTAATGGAGATCAAGGCTAGTTCTCACAGCTAAAATTCTGATATCATCATATTTTTGCTAAAGTTCCCAAGTGAAATTTTCATAAATATCAGATCAGAGTATGTTCTTTTTCTATTGGGGCATGCTGTCACACAAGGTTCCTGGACAATTACGATGGAAATGTTCACTATCTTTTATGAAGCCAAGAAATACTGGAGTAAAAAGTATGCCAACTTGCCCCGCATCTATAGATCAACAAGTTCTACAATATCTAACCCTAAAATGTCAATCTATTCCAAATACATTACACAGAACGCAATACTTTCAAAAACAGCGCCACATATGACATCCAAAAAACAGGGTTTTTACTCCCACCTCGTAATATTTTGTTCAAATCGCCCCATTAAAGTGCCGCCCCCTGCTGTTTGACCCTCACAGGTCAACAGTAATGATCCACTCACGCTCTTTCTTGTCAGATTACATTACACATGGAGGGCGGACAGCAGTGATTCATAGCAGGTGGGCTGAGCGGGAGCTCACAAACAGGAAACGTCATCAGCATCAGCGGCCGGGAATATCAAAGAAAACCGAACGCTACATGCGTTTACACTGAAAATACACCCCATCCCTCCAGGGGAATGGCTCGAAATGACATTATCGCTCGAGATCCAGTATGGAAATCATCATTTTTACTGTAAAACAATTTCTAATCCCCGTCAATCTGCCTCGGATGCAATTCACAAGCCTCTTACAGACCAAAGGCCGCTGCCCGTCTCACCTGAGTCCTTGGCACTTGAGGGAAAAGATTCAGGGTGGTGGGTCTCTTGGGCCGGTAGGTATCCATGGCGACGGCAGGGATGAAATCCTTTAGCTGAGGCTGAGTGACAGGCAGCCCTGCACCCTGCTCTTGCTTGTGGTTGTCATCGACGGCATCAACCGGCCGCCTCTCGTCCTCCTCTTCCTCCTCTTCTTCCTGGATTCCTCCCTCTGCATCAATCAGGTCCAAGTGAAGCATCTCCGTCTGCAGCTCCACCACCCCCCTCCTCCGGCCGCTCCTCGGCGTACCATTGGTCGGCTGGGTCATGTGATCCTGGGAAGAGCAGGCAGCAGAGCTTTAGAGGCAAGAGCAAAGGAGCTGCAGTCAGAAGCAGCCGGCCAATCAGAGTGCGGTGATGACATCAGCCTGTGGCTGCCTTCCTGGCTGCTGTAAGGAAAGCTAATTCAATCCCAGAGAACAATGAGGCGTGTCACACGACATAAGCAAAGTAAACACACCCAGAAATGACACAGAGAGAATTTAGTACATGTTCAATTACACTAAACTGCCTTATTGTCTTTAAACGCAGCAAAAACACTTGTTATGATGCTAATTATTGTATAAAAAAGGTTGTGAAATCATAAATGAGGGATTTTTGTTTAAGTGTAAGTGATTAGATGATGATATCCATGGTCAGATGTGAACGGCTATGACAGAGAGAACTTATAACATGTTCAATAACTCTAAACTATCGTATTGTCTTTAAACACAGCATTTCTGAGTATAAACACTTGTTATGATGCTAATTATCACATATAAAAGGTTGTGAAATCATAAATGAGGGATTTTTGTGTAAGTTTAAATGGTTAGATGATATCCATGGTCAGATGTGATTGGCTTTGACATTTAACTATGCTAAACTGCCTTATTGTCTTTAAACGCAGCCTTAGCATAAACATTAATGTCATGATGCTAATTATTGCTTGTGCAATCATAAATGAGTAATTTTTGTTTAAGTTTAAGTGGTTATATGATGATATCCATGATAAATCACATAGTCAGATGTGACTGGCTTTGACAGAGAGAATTTATAACATATACGCTAAACTGCCTTATTGTTTTTAAACACAGCTATTCTTAGCACAAACACTTATGTTATATTGCTAATTTTCACATAAAAAAGGTAGTGAAACCATAAATGAGGAACTTTTGTTTAAGTTTAAGTGGTTATATGATGATATCCATGATAAACAGTCAGATGTGTTTGGCTTTGACGAGAATTTATAACATGTACATTACGCTAAACTGCTTTATTGTCTTTAAACAGTTATTCTTAGCATAAATGCTAATGTTTTTTTGCTAATTGTCACATAAAAAATGCAGTGAAACCATAAATGAGGGACTTTTGTTTAAGTTTAAGTGGTTAGATGATGATATCCATGATAAACAGACAGATGTGATTGGCTTTGACATCTCCCCTCAGTGTTAATGTCTAATGCTAATTGACTGCTATGCTAATTGGCTCTGAACGCAACAGCCTCTTGTGACCTTATACACACTCATATTCATATGAATGCTGAAATTTTTACACACATTCAGACAGCAATACATGGAAACTAATGCTGTGCCGATGACCTAGAAATCTATTTTTGCTGTGGGGTAAACTGCCCGCCAAGCTCTGCACCATCAAATAATTCCTCATTCAGCTCAAGACCGTATGACTGTGTCTCATGGTAAGATAAGTGACTGTTTGGTTTTAGGGTGGAGAGATATAAACCACAAGTACACGTTTTACTTTGTGGTGGGGACTGCCTGTTGACGTCTACTGTTTTTGAATTAAGATAACTGTGATTACTATTGTCTAACACTAATCATACTCTTTAGTTACAGACAATCTTTGACATCTTAATTAAGTTTAATTCATGGGGATCACAAGGAACGACAAAAATTGAAGATCATGGTAAATCATGCAAAAGTTTTGGTCATCATTTACTCACCCTCATGTCTTTTCAAACCTGTAAGAGTGTTTTTTTATAGAACAGAAAAGGAGATATTCTCCTTTTTTGCTCTTTTCTATACACTAAAAGCTAATGGTAACTAATGTCTTCGTTTGTTTTCCAAATACAGTTCTAGAATGACATGAGGGTGAGTAAATAAACAATTTTGAATTAACTTAGCGACATCAGTTAATTAAATCAGTGGATATCTGTCATCTAGGCTATATATTGACAAATTCGATATCTATTCACAAGCTTGCTTTTAAATTCAGTTCTGATTATGATTTGACTCAATATCGATTAATTAGGTAGTGTATCAGGTACATGAAAAATATTCTCAAAGAGAAAAAATAGAAAAAAGAAGAACCTCAGTTGGTAGGCCTACATTACTATAATATTAGGTAACTGATTTGTATGGGCTAATTGCATTTAAATTACAAAAGGAAGTTTTTTTTTATAATAATAACATTATAATAAAAACTTTTTAAAGGCAATAGGCTATGTTTCTGATCGTTTTTTAAATATAAACATTTAAATGGTGGCTGTCATAAAAACATGACGGATTTATTCAAACATATGCTACATTAAATATTGAAAAACAGGTTAAAATGAATGTACAATATATTTATCAAAATGCTCCTCTATTGAGTTCATTTTTCTAGCTGACTAACGAGTTCATGGACATTCAATGGCTTTTCTGAGGTAAATCTTACATTACGTGACATTGTTTACAGGCTGTTTTATTGACGTCTTTCCGCGGTTGAAACACCGATTGAGCGATTACATGAGACATGATACGGATTTCGGTAAGTTGTAAGTATCTTTCAACATACCTTCTGTTGTTCATCCATGTTTATTTCGTGCTGTAAATTAGTAGTCGAGCGGAAGAGATGATTAATTCACATGCGGAACTTGAGGCGTAGCGATCTGTCACTCCGCATAAAAGAGCGCCAAAACGGTATTTATTGTTTGAATATCGTAATAAAATGAATAGAATTTGAAAGCTAAAACTTTGTTTAATATCAAAAGCAACAATGGCTACAAAGTTTTGTTAATTCATCAACTGAAAACAGCAACTAAAGATCGATTCTTAGAATTTAAGAATCGATATCGTTAATCAAAATGAAAATCGATTAAAATCGAGAAATCTATCAACCCAGCCCTGTAACTATTGTTAAACTTAATTTTGAACAGTTACATTTAATTTACAGTGATATCATATACAAATATTTTTTCTTAATGCAAACCCAAATCTAAAGTTAAGTGCCATTTTTTATTCCTGAACTAGTCTTATAGTAATACCTGGATTAGCCCAATGGAGATTAGCTACAGGCTCAGAGCAGATGTTGATTAACCCTTATAGGCATGTACAGGTGGTGCTTTGGCACACCTCCAAAAACCTAAACCTTACACTACAAACTACATGTGCTATATAAAATAGATATAAATACATAAAATATTAAACGCAACTTTAATGCAAATTAGAATGTAAATAAATGACAAAACAAATTTAAAATGTAAATTGTGAAAATTACATATAAATATCTTACAAAAAAAATACATAAATTAAAGATAAAAGTAAAAAATTAAAATAACATAGTATTAAAATGTATATGGTTTACCCCAAAATGCCAGCTTATATGCAAACAGACTTTGTATTTGAGGGTACAGACTTACTTTAGGGTCGAGGTCGAGGTGGCTGAGAGTGATTCCGTTCTCATCTGTGATTTCTGTTACTTCTGACAGGTCATCATCCTCGTATTCATTCAGACTGATGTCATGGGTTAACCTGAAAAGTGCCAGCACACCCACATACACAGTGACACACACTACGTCATTCCTCCACGAGACTATTGCTAGACAATCACAGAGAGGGCACGGCTCGCCGGGTGATCTGATAACTTCAGGAATACTGCAATGCTATATATATACACACACAAACTTGTTTTCATGTTTTATGGGGACTTCCCATAGACGTAATGATTTTTATACAGTACAAACTGTATATTCTATCCCCCTACGCTAACCCTACCCATAACAGAAAACTTTCTGCATTTTTAGATTTTCAAAACACTTCATTTAATATGATTTATAAGCCGTTTTCCTCATGGGGACCAAAAAAAATGTTACCATGAGGTCAAAATTTACTGGTATTATCATCCTTGTGGGGACATTTGGTCCCCATAACGTATGGAAATACCAGGCACACACATATACATATATATATATATATATATATATATATATAAAACAAAAGTATATTAAAAAATAATTTATTTAATGGCCTAACAAAGTTATATTCAGAATCATGAAAGTTAAGCATATACGGAAATAACACATTTCTGCTATATTTTTCTGCTGTTTTTTCAACACATTGTATGAACTTCCTTAACAATTACATTCTTATTCAGCCTAATCTTAAGAAAGCAACTGTTATTAGGTGTCCTTACCTCTGTCAAGCTAGCAAAATCTTTTACTGATAAATTAAACTTTAAAAAGCATTCAGACATACTAACTTCTCAGCACCTCCTTTTTATATACCTGCAATTTGTGCAGCTGCCCACATTTCTTGATAGATAAGATGAACAAGATAACAACAAATTCAGTCAAGCAGAAAAAAACTAGTAGACCTATAAATGTCATTTTGCACACCACAGTAGAGTAATTTTATCTTTTTTTTTATTTTGTACCATGCAAAACACTCAAAGCAAGCTTAATTTTAGATTAGGAATATTATACACATATTAAACGACAAAAACCTTCATATCTCCTTCATTCGCATCCACAACCCATTTATTTTCCTGCATGCACACCAAACTGGCCCATTTCAGAGCACATAGGCTGATCCAAGGTCAGTTAAGTGCAGCGCAAAAGGCCGCATGACTACTGTACCATTTCTCCCACTGTTCCTCCATCCAGCTGTCCCCATCCTCTCTGGAGTCCATGGCCAGGCTGAGCACCATCTGCGGGGCAGGGCGGGGTGCCACTGGACCCTTGTTGGGGGGAAATCGATGGAGCCGACAATTATGCCACTTTCTTTCTTAACCACCCGTCCGGCACTCCACACAGAAACGTCCTCCACGAGGGTCCTCAGGGGGCTTACATCAGCCACGGGAAGCTGTAGTGCCTGTGGATGTCCTCACTTCCCCTGGAAAACATCCTGCTGCACACCCCTGACACTCCTTGCTCTGCTCTGCGTGTGTCCTTCAATGGAGCCATTAAAGTCAGTGGCTGATAACTGAGGGAGAGAGAGAGAGAGAGAGAGAGGGAGAGAGAGAGTGAGAGAGAGAGGCGTAGTCTCCTCTAAAAGGGTCTGCCACCCCAGTGATTGATGGTCCAGATCAATGCAGCTCAAGTTGCCACCTCCACACAAGTGCAGGCCGGCAGATGCCTGCTGGAAATCGATGGCATTGATAACAGATGAAAATATCTCCAAGGCTGCCTGTGATATATATTGTATCATTAAAGTTCATTAGTAACTCCTCCTAAACCCTGTTAATTAGATCCAGATCGTCATGTTTCATTAACGGAAACGCAAGCATGTTATTGATGGATCAAACATGCGTCATCTTATTTTACATTGAGCAGTGGGGCGAGCGAAGATAACACGTGTTATTGACTTGCAGGAGATCTGTTTCATTGCGGGACTCGGCAGAAGATGGAGGACGAAGAAAGAGAAACAGGCAAAGAGGCAGCGATAAGAGTCTCTGTATGGTCATTATGCTTTATAAGAGCAGACATTAGCTGACCTGGACAGGAGCTGAGAGCTCTTCCCTCATTAGCGCAGCTCCCACAGGACGCCGTTCACATCAGCTCTGCATACAGCAGCTCGATTGCATTACTACAATGCCAGTCTGAGATAAACAGCAGCTCACTGCTGGATGCTGTTCAGTTCACTCAGATGTTCGCTGACGGTCAGTTTTAATAACAATGAGAGATGTCATTTTTATTATTCACTTATTTAGATAAATAATAATTAATTACTATAATACAGAGGAAGTATCTGTGACTTTAGTTTAATGTGAAGGTTGGATGACCTTTTAAAACAAAGGAACAACATAAAAAGAGAACAAAACAAAGAAACAAAACAAACAAAACAAAAAAACAAAACAAAGAAACAACCAAAAAAACCAAAAAATGACAAGCAACGACAAGCAAACATAAAAAGAGAACAAAACAAAAAAACTGAACAAAACTGAACAAAAATGACAAAAAGCACAATAAACAGAACACAAGAGGAAAAAACCCAAAACCAAAACCAAATAAAAGACAGGACAACAAAAACCCAAAACAAACACAACAAAAAAGAACATAAAAAAGAAAAACAACGAAACAAAGAAACAAAAAACACAAACACAGAACTACAACAAAAAAAAGAACATAAAGACAAATAAAAACAACAAAAACAAACGAAAAACAGGACAACAAAACCCAAAGCAAAAAAACAAAAAAACAAAAACAAAAAACAAACAAAAAATAGAACAAAACTAAGAAAAAAACAACAAACCAAAAAGCAGAACAAAACAAAAAAAGATAAAACTAAGTAAAATTTTTAAAAACAAAATACTACAAAAGAAATACAAAATAAAAAAACAAAAATAAAAAACTGAAATGAAATAAAAAATACAACTAAATACTAATAAAATTAAATAAAAAAAGAAAAAAGAAAAAGAAAAAAAACGCTAAACATTAAAAGAAAAAAAATGTATATTGTTGGAATGAAAGATTTGTACCGGGCAGTTAAGAGAGACATCTGAACATTTAGAAACATTTATAAATGAACAGTTTTATGACTATGACCATAAATATAATCAGTTTCAATCACTTAATGCAAATGAGCAGGCCTTTGCAGAAATGCAATTCAGCATTCTAATTTTTTATATATATGAGAGAGAGAGATACAAAAATTATGTCCATATGACGCCCTCTGGTGGTGAATGAAGTCAGTGTTCTCAAAACTGTGCAGGAGTTTCCATCACCATGCAAGGGGTTGACAGCATTGCTAAATGGTTGCTCGGGTGTTCAGGGTGTTTTTAAGCATGTTGCTATGGTGTTAAGGTGTTCTTGGTGGTTACTTACTGACCCACATCAAAAGAGCCCACACACTAGTGTCTGCGATATTCTGATACCTAAATACGGCTTGCGTCCCTGTCAGCTGCTGTAACGTCCAACAGGCAAAAGTCTGATCACTTAGAAAAGTAAAAGCACACCTCTCTTCTACAAGCTGAGATTTCATTCATGTTTGTAAAACAATGGCTGTTGGATAAGTAACATAATAAAGATTCCAGGTTGAAGAAAAACAAAGTCAAACGAGTTTCAAATAGATTCATGAAATTTATTTGATATATTGTAGTCTACAGAGAAACATCGTAGATGCAATATATCGCAGAAACATTGTCGCTGACAGAAGCATGCAGTGAAAAGGCTTAAATAAATTACTGCCTACAAACAGAACAATCCCATCAGCCTTTTAATGAAAATAAACTCTTTTATACAATACAAAAAAGAAAAAAAAAAGGGAGGAAAAATAAATAAAGCTGTTCCACATTGCCAGAGAGAACATCTTAAATTGTTAAATTATAGTGAATGAACACATTTAGTGGAATGTACAATTAATCGTCGTTAACTGTTAGAAAACGTTATAATAAATCAAGCTTATTAAATTAATATGAGAATTGGATGCTGTTAAATTCAGAAAACTTTAGTGCAGCCAGTGGCAATGAAATGTTTGCATTCTGAGTTACATACACAAAGCATATATTTATAGGGAGAAATTACCAAAACAGAAACCGAAGAAGTAAAATTCTTCATTGCTTGTGCGAACTAGTTGCTTGTAGCTTGCAAGCAATTATAGAGTTCAACTATATCAAACTTCATACAAAAATTACAACTCTCAGTTCATGTGGTCAGAACACTGTAGGCCGTATCTTCAAATGTTCCCTCATCATTTCTATTACATACCATTAACCCGAGTTGCATAAAATTTGGCTAGATTTCATGAATTCTTATTTCTGCGAATCGCTCATTACCCTAAACTGTCAATGGCGACGGCAAAATCCATTACATTTCTGTCAGATCGCAATGCACTAAACATCTGAAACAGATCTGCATCTTCATACAGTCATGTTTAGTTTAGCAGGTCAAAAGCAGCTGTTTATGAAGGATGTTTGGGAAAGAAGCCCTGGATCTACAGTATAACACGCCTTGACAGAACCTCAGTGTTAAATGGTTTGTCGTTGTTTTTTATTAGTGCCGTTTCTGTTCTTCTGCAAAAGGTGGCGCCATTTCACACTTTTCTCCTGCCGTTTCTGTCTGTTGGATGGTTCGGGGAGGTAGACTCCTCCGACTCCCTTGGATATGGGACTGCAAATGCAGTCTGAACCTGAAGAAGGCAGAAATATAAATCATGATCATCATCACTGTCGGCTGGTTCGTTTTGCTAGCAAATTAAAACCACTGACTTGACTTTAAAAGCTTAAAAACCTGGTACACACATATATATATATATATATATAAAAGTGCTGTCAATCTATATATATATATATATGTGCTGTCAATCGATTAAAAAAAATTAACTAATTAATCACACATTTTTCTGTAATTAATCGCGATTAATTGCACCTAACAAAGTTTTTAATATTTTTTTGTTGTATTGTAATGCTTTCACATTGAATCTCCAAAATAATGTAGAAACAACATAAAGACTGTATATTTTAAATATTTGTTTAATGACATTTTTAACTAAGCACTATGAATGAAGGCCAGTATCACTGATACCAGTATTGATACTGATCTCTATTACATGGATTTTTTTCTCAATTTTAGCCATTAATTATAGTTTTTCAACATTAAAGTATAACTGAAAGCATTTTTAACATTTAATAGGCTTTAAAAATATAACTTTTAATTTAAGTGAACTTAAAACAATCTTCACATTAACCCATTGTAATAGACGTCACATTCAGCTGTGCCTTTAAAGGCACAATATGTAAGTTTAACCACTAGAGGTCGCTTATTCAAAACAAAGGTGTAGCTTGATGACGCCAATGGAAAGCAATCCGACGGGCTCGGGCAGAAATCATGTTCATGGATGAGCTAATGTATTGAAGTTTTATTGAAGTTTTATTGGTATGAAGCAAGACGCGCCAAGAGCCGTGGCCCGTGGGAGCGAATGCTAATGAGAGACACCTGCGATTCACACCACTCTCGAGAACAGCGGAGCTTTTATTATGCTGCAGTCGGCTGCTTCTGCTCTTTTTAAATTAATTTTAAAATGTATGATGGAGAAATCTCTCTCTGATTATGCTATGTTAGCAACTTGACAAAAAAAAAAAAAAAGTGTTGTCTCTGAGGTGTGGTAAAACATAGTACTCGTAGTAAATCATGAAAATAATTCAAACAATAAGACTAACCGTGTTGAGCTATATAACAATGATTTGTTGAAACAATGACAGTTTGTTGATAAATGTATCCAAACAGTTGCTCACCTGCCTAATAAAACAATATATTAAAGTGTCTTTGTTGTTTCCATGGTTTCTACGAAAGTAAAACTGAAAATCGATGGTAGCACGGAGGGCTCAACGCTAAGGGTTTTTTTTTTTTGTACTGGCCCAGGCGGGCCGGTTCATATTTTAACCTGCCTTGCTAAAATGCACAAAAAGTTATTGTTTTCATTGTTTTTGACCCATGTAACCTTGTAAATGGTGCTTTAAGATTTTCAAGTAGGTCTAACTGGTAAATATATAGAAATTGAATAATTTCTTTATCTAATAGACACTTCAGTCTTCACTGCATAAATTATAAACTGAATATAGATTAATCCTTATTAAAGCTACGAAAGTGATTTAGTCAAGAGTAGTGAGTGATTTTCTCTGTCTTTTGTTCTCTGATTAACATTAATGACAGCAGCAGGTTTATTAGGCTGCTGTCACTTTAAGACCTGCCGCACATGACACGGATCTGACACACATCCTATTTTCTTTATGTTCACTTAACACTTTTTTTTTTTTTAACTCATTTAAGACTGTACTTACAAGGACACTCACCACTAATGTGAATTTTGACAATTTTGTGTGTTTTTGTCCATTTAAGCGAAAAAGAAAACTCAATGCGTTGCTGGCATGCTGTCCGAGGCGGCATTCTGGGCTCTCGTTTTTGTTGTTTGTTCACAGAGATAAAATATTTTTAACGCGTTAAACTGAAACAATCACATGCGTTAACATGTTAATTTTGACAGCCCTAATAGATATGCATACACACAAACATACATATATACATAGGAATCAGAACAACCACTGTGGGTTTTATAACTCTGGCCTGTACCTGTGGTCACTGCTTGTCGTCAATCTTCTGCTCGACTCCTTTGGCTTGGTTGGTATGCTGGACTTTTGACTTCTGTTTGCTCGTGAGCTCAGAGGGTCGACCCCTCTTCCTCTGGGTGCCGGGGGCAGCTGCTGTCGGGCTGGAGGGCTCTGAGCTGGGCGGTGTTGATGGTGCAGGGGTGGGCGTGCAGGCTTGACCTGTAGAAAACATGACACCGCTTCAGCAAAAGTACTGTCCTGACAAGAAGAACTGTTTGTCTGGTCATAGTAGCAATGGTATGACTAATTATTAAAAATAAGGGTGAAGTCTGCTTCTTTGGCTTTGTAAACATTTTTAATGTGAGATCAGGGAGCGTAGAGTCACATTGTGCTTTCCAGAGAAAAACAAAGCCTAGCTGAGAGAAAAGAAACCTGCACAAGTGAATCCTGTTAGTGTGATGACTGAGGGGTCTCACCGGCAGTGCTGCTGCTGGCCTGAGAGTCATCTGACATGGGAGGCTCCGCCTCTTCCTGGATCGTAGGGACTGAGGCGAGCAAACCTGTCACAAACAGACAGAAAAAAAGGCTATATTATATAGCCTTATATTATATAGCTATATTATATAGCCTTATTATATATATATATCATTATCCATCACTTTGATGGATTGGGATGTAAATTTACTGACATACTCTATTTTATCCTTTACTAAAATGCTGTAACTATCTGTATTTTTTATGACACACTGAAATCACAAGGACTTCTGTGGCAAGAACTCTTTTAATCTTAACAAGACTAAAGCCGTAACTGAAGTCTTTTAGTCTTAACTAAACATGCACTTCAGCTTTTTCAATTATTGAATCATTAGCATGCACTTATTTATGCAGTAAATGACAATCATAAGCTAATGCAACCTCTGCAAATGTCCTATTTCCCATATTGTGTGGGCAAGCATGATCAGAGCTCTATGCAAGGCCCTTTGCACAGAGATTTGTTCCCTTTTTTGTGTGATCCTGACTTTAACCTGTAATTCTGAAGAATTTCAATCATTTGACGTCACTCAAAGCTCCTAACAGGCATTGAGTTTTAAAGTCTCATTTACCTCCACTACTAGAGCAAAATTATCTATAAACTGCATCAGGTAAAAAAAAAAAAAAAAAGAAATTTAGTGAGAAATTACAGTAAATTACTGTACTTAAGTCACTGCTTAAATAACCCCTTACACAAGCTCTCTGTTTCATAAGAACTATCTTTTAGTTGGTGACAAAATGCTGTAATTTCCTATTTCCTCCAGTAGAGGGCTGTAATAAACCTTACATTGTGTTTGATAGATCCACAGTGTGTTACTCACTAAGGCCTCTGTAGTGCGACAGCTGCTGGTAAACTTGTTTCATTCGTTCGATGTTAAGCCGGCTGCTCTCGGCATGATTGATCATAGGTTTAGGATAGTCCACACCCACAATGCAGTTGGCCGCTTTCTGCACCGATTCTGGAGCATTCCATGGCTCGTAGATGTAGCGGTTAGGATACTCTTTTAACTTCGGGATGTACCTCCTGCATGTGAGAAAATATAAGATGGCTTTATAACAGACACTTACAAATAATGGCAAAATATCAATTTTTTAAATTAAATTATATACATTTTTATTACAAATTACATTATTAGTATAAAAAGCATTTCATAATTTCTTAGTATTTGTTATGGCATCTTGTGTGTCCCAAAATTTGACGCAGCTTGTTATTTTCCAGGGTATTCTTGTGATATTCTTAATTTAGAAGGCTTCACAATGTCACAGCAGCTCCTTTGAATATGCACAGTGGAGAGATTCAAACCTGTGGCAGTTTATATAAGCCTTTATGCAACACAAATCTACGAAACTCAAAATATATAACACCTGGCAGTCATGTAAGACAGTATAAGTGTGGTTCAGTGTTGGTTTGTATACCTAATGTAGTCTCCGCTTGGATCCGTCCTGCGGCCAAAGCCCACGGGACAGTAACAATGAAAGAACTGCTGAAAGAATGCACTGCAGGAGAGCCACATCCAGCTGCCCGCGTTCACGCTCCAATCTGCATCCAACAACAACTCCTCAAACACCTGAGAGAAAGAAAAAAAGAGATTAAGAGAAAAAAGGAATAAAAAGGAAGAAAGGGGAAGTTGCACCGTCTTATTTACTTTCATTCCGCTTTCCCAGCTGATCCACAGGTCTCCTCGAGTAAGGAAACAGGCTACGGCATGCCGGGCCAAGTGGTGGATCCAGCCCTCCTGTCTTAGCTGGGTCATGATGGCATCGATCCAAGGGAACCCTGTTCGACCTTCTGCCCACTTTGCCAGTGCCTCAGGGTTGTGATCCCAGGGAATCTGCACGCAGATGGGGTTTCCCTCCATACGGTCAAAGTTGGGGTTGTTGGTGGCCGCCGTGTAGAAAAACTCTCGCCACAGGAGCTGGCCGAAGAGCGAGAGGGGTGGACTGGAGCGTCTCCGCAGCTGGACAAGAGCAAGGTCATGAAAATTGTTGCAAAATATGCTGTAGTAGTTTTACAGTATGTCTTTTATAACCATACATACACACTCAACAAAACACACCAATAATTAATTCTCTTACTTTATTATTACTGCCACATTTTAAATAAATATTACAAAATTAACTTCATGAGGTATCCACCTAGGATACTTTTTATGAGTAACCAAAGAGTCCCCATGTATGCTGGGCACTTGATGGCTACTTTGGAGTCACTATTTCATCCATTGCAATTAGGTTTTAATTAAATTAAATTATTAATTCAATTTTTAATTAAAATTTAGACAATTTATATTCATCTCTAAAATTTAATTCAGCCTTTAGATCAAATGGATTTTTAAGATTATGAGAAAAATAAATTCAGTCAACGGTGCCCAAACTTCAGCTGGTTGTGTATTATACAGGTTTTCTTGTGGTGTCCCCCAAGGCTTGATACTGGGACCCTCTATTATTTAAGTTAAATGCATTTATTAGCAAGTGTAATTATTCAAATATGTGAATAATTGTAATAATAACAATAATAACAATGTCATAAAATAACAATTACTTACCTTTATATAAAGTTCCCGCAGATTGTAGTAAAAAACACGACATGACAGACAGCCGAATCGTAGGTAAGGACTAAGTCCAGCTGGGCTTGCAAACAGTGATTGAGCAGTTATTCTAGGCCTTTCAAAATTCGCTACCCAGGCCTGCATCAAAACAAAAAGAAGAAAGAAAAAAAAAAAAATCAAAGATTAAATCAAAAAGATTAACAGTTATATATAACCATTTATTAATTATTACTTTCTGTAAATACACTGGACAGAGTTTTAAAAAACTCTCCATTTTATTTTCAAAAATATAACTGCATTTCTTGTTAATAATTAATTAGTCATCAGTCATTATTAAAATGTATAATTTCATGAAATATCTCCATGTCTCACCTTTCTGTCTAAGTGTTTATTTAATCTTTCCAGGGCTTCTGTCTCACCACCCTTCCATACGTGTAAGCTGTCACCCTGAGTCTTAAAACCCAGCTCCTCGAGAGAGGGCACACCGTAACGTTCATCATGATTGTCCGAGATCTGCGTCCGACACCTGGCCATCTGCTCTTGAGTGATGGTCGGCAATGGTTTCCTGGGAAGTTCAAGTCGGTTCACAATGGCTTGAAATCTCTTGAAAGTGAGAGGGGGGCTGTGGTTGTTCATTTCTATGATCCTGAGGGAAAAGCAAAAACATGTCTCTGATTTCACTGTCTAAAAGCAGCTATTTTAGGTTGAATATTAATAGAACTTAGAAAGGGAAATGTCTGTTTTGAACTAGTTTGATTTGATCTCGTTGACTGATTGTCAAAGGTTTTAGAGTAGAAATAAATCATTTTCAAAGGAATCATGAGTTCATTTTCAAGGCTCAACATAAATAAACGTGAGAAAGTGTTTTGAGGCAGTTGATAGTACCATCACAGGCTTGTGGATCACTGAAAAATACATACATTTTCTTTAAGTGCATAAACATGTTTGTGAAGTTTGGGATTAGTATGTTTTTTTTTTGTTTTTTTTTTAAAGGAATACTTTTATTCAGCAAGGACACATTAAACTGATCAAATGCTGTTCTTGTTAAAATATTATATATATATATATATAATAATTTAATATATAATAATAATTTAACAGTAGCGTAAATTAAATACAAATCATTTAATTCAAATATTTTAAATAAAATATTAAATAAAAATACTTTATGTAGTTTGGGGGGAGACTTTGTTGCCCTGATTGATATTAACACAACCTTGCTTGTTTGTAGGACATTTCACTTCTAGCTCATTCTACTACACCCATCTGTTTCAAACAACCGGAGGTGGCACTGCAACAAGCCTAGTTTTATTCTCTAGGAAACAAGGTCACTAAAGTAAAGTCATATTCGATCAACTAGGAAAGACTGCCTGTGGCAGAGTGTCCAGAGGAAACACACTTCCCCACATTCTCCAAATGCAAGCACACATGTCCCTGACTGGTTCTGAAAGGATCTAATAGTCATCTAAGAGAGAAACAACAGTCTTAACACATTAACAGCCTGTCCCTTATTTATACTCCTGATCTTATACAACTGTCTATATGCGTCAGGGGTGGAGCCCCTGCCATTGGCCGGTTCTCTCGGCACGGTGCAGAATCAGGGGGCACCCGCGTGCTCGTTAGGAAAAGACCGGCGCTCAGCTCGCACATGTTTGCAGTGGTGACTTGCATGCTGAGCTATTTCACCCTCCCACTCGCAGCACATGTTTCTCAGTGTGACCATCAGGGACACTTTCAGGCAGCAGATGGCAGCAGCGAGTCTCATTTCTTCTGTTTGTACTAGAGAGTTGGACGTCACAGGCACACCCGCACATGCATTCACACGCTTGCATGCAAGCTCATTCTCATTCCCTTTGAATGAGAGATAGAGTCTGGGCGTATAACCAACCTTATCCCATTTATGTAACCCATGCAAAAGGCCTCTTGTTTTACATTACACATCAGAAATAGTGGTATCTGCACGATAATCTGAGAAGGGAAGAGTCATTCTCTCATGTTTGGTAATACTCTCAGGAAAGGCATGAGAGAGAGAATGTGAGTTGCACATAAACACAATTGTCACGGTACCACAAAGTTCATTGTTATGTCACATTATGCTAAAAGTGATGGCAAAGTTTACTGAGTAATCTAGTCAATGATTAGGGAATGTTGCCCCATGACAAGGAGTGCACTAACAAGGAGGTTTTCCCCTCTGGCCCAGTAGTTTAGATTTATACCTGTCCTACTGACAACATTTTCACTGTCCCTAATGCATTTTTTAAAAGTGAATTTTAAAATTATTAAAAAAAAAAATTTTTCGGTAACACTTTAGTATAGGGAACACATATAAACTATTAACTACAACTTTTCCCTCAATAAACTCCTAATTTACTGCTTATTAATAGTTAGTAAGGTAGTTATTAAGTTTAGGTATTGGGTAGGATTAAGAATGTAGAATAAGGTCTTGCAGAATAAGGCATTAATATGTGCTTAATAAGTACTAATAAATAGGCAATATTCTAGTAATATGCATGCTAATAAGCAGCTAGTTAAAAGACCATAAAATAAAGTGTTACCAAAATTTCAGTAAATTGTATCCATTTTTTTATCAGTGTAATTTTTTCCCCATATATATCACATATATTAATATAATATAATATAATATAAGGGGGCCCGCGCGGTAATGCAACACTGTTTGCTAACCTCCACAACAAGAAAAGCTCAGAACAAGAAGAACAGATGATCTAGATATGCGTGTAATCTCTCAACCGGTGTTTCAACTGTGGAAAGATATCAATAAAACAGCTTGAGAATAATATCTCACGTAGCATTACATTTACCTCAGGCAAGTCATTTAGTGTCCACAGCATTAGTTCACTAGAGAAATTAACTCTAGAAGGGAGCGTTTCACTGAATATATGCACTATAGCTTAGCATATAGCTTATATAATCATTGTATTTACTTTACCTGTTAGTAATATATTAAATAATTAAGATATGTTAAAATAAACTTGTCATGAAAACAAGTTACGACAGTAACTGTGTAAATGATTATATTTCAAAAATGAATTAGAGTAATAATTTTATAATTAGATTTAGAAGTTAATACAAAACCTGCCTTATGTGCAATTTACATGTTTTTTTTTTTTTGTTTTTTTTTTTATCTGAGTGTTGATTATTATATCTAAAAATAAATAGCAGCTGAATTTAATAGTTTGGGCTCTGTTGTTAATTGTAACCTTTAATATTATAGTAATGTGTAAGTAAGGGCTCCCTGTATATAGTTTACAGCATTAGCTGAGATAAATTTTTTTTTATTCTTAAGAAAACGTCAATTACAATTGAATTTATTTAAAGAGAGAGACACAATTTGTTCAATAAACCACTGTTTAATAAAAAAAATAAGAAAAAAGAAGCAATTTTGTGTTTAGTTTTCTCCCCCTGCTGTACCGAACCATGACTTCAATACCGAGGTACGTACCAAACCGTCATGTTTGCATACCGTTACACCCACAAATATTTTGCCTGTCCCCTAAATGCCATTTATTGTTTGAATTTCATAATAAAAAGGGACAGAATTTGGAAGCTGAGACTTTGTTTCTTATCAAAGGTAACAAAGCACAAAGCTCTCTGCAATTATTGGATGGGAGGCACACTACAAATAATGATTTACATAGGGAAAAAAACGCGGACTTTGCAACCCTGGCTTGAACTACGGGTGATTCAAAGGGTCAAACAGAGCTTGCTTTAACATCGCTTTTTTAACTGTTAATGCGTTATTGTCACTTTCACTTCAACAGCTCTAAATTCAACATGAGAGATTTTCTTCACAGACAGTATAAGTTGCAGTCTGACATGTTTTTCAACCCTCTTTTTATTGATATAATCAGCCCTGGTCATCAGCTGTTTTTAAATAAGAGATACATCGGTCCATCCCTAATGGAAACCAAACCAATCACCACATCACCTTCATGATTGAGATATTTTTCACTCATAATAATGTAAAAAAAAAATAAATAAAAGAGAGCCAGCAGTACAAATAACATATTGCCTGGCTAGCCTGATGGGGGAAAGATGCTTGAGTAATTAACAAAAGATGAAGTTTTGAAATTATATAATATCAAATAATAACTCCCCTAATAGGAAGTGGTAATGAAATTTGGACTAGTTTCTCCAATAACTCTTATATAACGGCTGATCATTAACAGGCTAAAATGGCATGCAAATATTTGAGAAGATGAGAAACATACAGGGTGTTGTGTCAAACCCATTGCCACATTTGCAAAACAATGTAAAACAGATTCTCTGATGGCAATTGAGACCTGAGTGAGTTTGAAGCACTGCGTCATATGATAAAGAATGTTTCTAAATGCTGTTTGATTAGATCCTTCATTTTACTACACTTGTGAGGGCCACGTTTCTGAAAATGTGATATTAGAGTTGGTGCTGCGAAAGAATAAATTGGTATTTCAAAATATTGCAGTATTTTACCTCACAATACCATAATCTCTCGCTTAACAGGTCTGTGAGGGCAATATAAACAAAAGTTTGGGGTCAGTAAGGTTTTTTTTTTTAAAAGAAATTAATACTTTTATTCAAGCAAGGATAAATTACATTGATCAAAAGTGACAGTAAATGATTTATATTTCAAATAAATGTTGTTCTTTTGAACTTTCTATTCATCAAAGAATCCAGAAAAAAATGTATCACTATTTCCAAAAAAATACTAAAAGAAGAAACTGTTTTTAACATTGAGAACAATAAGAAATGTTTCTTGAGCAGCAAATCAGCATATTGGAATAATTTCTGATTGATCATGTGACTGAAGACTGGAGTAATGATGCTGAAAATTCAGCTTTGCATCACAGGAATAAATTACATTTCGAAATATATTACAATACAAACTTTATTAAGTCTGTGAGGAACAGGAATATGTGTGTGAGTTTTCATTGAGGAACGTGTGCGAGTGCAGTTCATCACCCACCTGTCTGGACTGTAGAGCGTGTGAGTGTTTCGTACCACGGTTTCCACACCGTATTCATGCGCCATTTTAATGATGGCTGCATCTCTTTCTTTCCCATAAGGCTCCGAGTCGTATTCAAACGTGAGACGTGTGACGTTCCACTCCTGAAAGAGACAGATCAGATATGTGTGTTAAAGAATGACACAAATGGTCAAACTAACTACAACATCAACGTGTAGTATCTTTACACCTCATTTCTAGCCATGTAAAAAGCAGTATATAAAAAAATGTAACATAACAGTGAGGTCAATGATGTACTTAACCTTCATTAACATAATTAGCTTCTTTTGACATCATGACATCAGTGTTTTATTACCAAATAAGGCCTGAAAACTAAAGGTGAGCCATTACTAGTAATGTTAATTTGATCTTCACACAAGGACACTGTGCTCTTCAGTTGTTCTGAAGAAGTGAACTGCAGCTCATTCTGTGACATCTTAGTTATACAAGCTCACTTTGAAGGGCTGATGTGCTGGTGCCTTCACCCCCTTGCATAAACAGCATTATTAACCTGCCAAAGGGATCGTACAACCCACTTGCCAATGTCTGAATGATGCACTGCTGTGCTTGAGAGAAAGAGAAGACCACTCCGACTGCATGAAAATGAGATCTTTCATAACAAACTACCTTAAGATGCTGGTGTAAATCAATCAGAGTTATAAGACACGGATGTTTGGCTGAATAGGGGATTACTGGAGTGTCTAAATGAGAAATTTAGGAGCTGTGGAGTCACCTAACTTTAGTAAGGTTATGGATTTGAATAGACTCCTGAAACCAAGTGTACACATTAGTAAAGTGATGATTGCCTTAGCATTTAAATTACTCAATGTTCCCACACCTTTTGAGCAATGAATTTCATGATTACTGGATAAGGAAAATAAGGATTAGGATTATAAAAATGATTTTATAGAGATTTTCCATGAAATTGGATTTTAACACCAACTGCTTTAATTATATTGGTTGAAAACTTCCAAGGTCTTCCTAGATTAAAGTGTAAAATTATGAGAGAACTTGATGCTGAGTAATAATTAAAAAACCTTAAAATAAATATATAAATACAAAAAAATCACTTTAAAGTACAGTACAACATTGATGTTTCCTGTTCAAAGTTTTGGGTTCAATAACATTATTACTTAAAGAAATTAATACTTTTTGTTATTCAGCAAAGATGCAATACATTGATCAAACATAAAACATACACAATAAACGATTGTAAATACAAACGATTTACATTTCAAAAATGTTATGTCAACTATACTTTCTATTCATCAATGGATCCTGAAAAAGTCAGTTTCCACAAAATTATTAAGCAGCACAACTGTTTTTATCAACAATATTTCAATAATAAGAAATGACCTTGAGCAGCAAAACAGCATATTATGATTTCTGAAGTATCATGTGACACTGAAGACTGGAGAAATGATGCTGAAAATTCAGCTTTACCATCACATGAACAAATTACATTAGAAAATATATTAAGGTCGAAACATTTATATTAAATTGTAATATTTCACAATATTACTGTTTTTAATGTATTTTAGATCAAATAAATGCCTTGGGGAGCATGAAAGACTTATTTTAAAAATATAAACAAAATCTTTTGAATTGTAGTGTGTTTGTAATATTAAAATATTACACTGTAATTACCATACTAGGTTACCGGCCCACAAACAAAACAAAATTATACAACCTAGAGACAACCTAAAACGCATAATAACTAACTTATGACAAAGTCTGTCTCAAACTTAAACTGTGATTTCCACCCAACAACATCCTTGTCATGTTTCATCCTTCCATTATGCCCTGTACCAAATAGGCAACACTTGAAAATGAACATAATTTAGCTGAATCCATTACTTGGAGGATGTTCAGCACAGGAGCAGCGGTCACAACAACCACTGCAATGTGCAATGTGTATATATTATGGAGCCTTAGCAACCAGCCAAGAACTAATGTTTACTAAACTAATTAGCCAGAGGTTGATATTTGGCAATGTTTTAAATCGGTCTTCAAGCTTGTTATCTTTGTTTAAAACATGGCTGCTGGGAAAAAATGCATTTTAACAGTTTAATGAGTTTCTCCTAGTTGTCAATTAGAATAAAAGTATGATCTTGGGACTAAACCCTGACAAAATTATTGTATATCTTCTGATACAAGGGATCACTGGAAAAAGACCCTACTAATGATAACCGATCACTAACATTACTGTGAGTATATGGGTCAATGACGTGACGGGTCATTTTTTTTGTCCAAAGGCCTTAATAATAATAAAAAGCAAAGATATGACATCCAAAGTATGTAAGGTAGTACAACTAGATCTCTTTTATTGAATCAAAAGGTTTTCATTATATTTTGCTACATATAAAGGTATTTTAAAGATTTTGAAGTGTCAAAAGGTCATTCGGTTTAACCGTCCAAAGGCCAATACAGTCATTTCATTTGTGATTAAAATATCTTAAAATGTAATAAATATATATATTTTTTAATCTGGCATGATTTTATAACATCATATATCAACATAGTGCAAAATGGTATTAAAATTATGTGTAGAAGTCGTTGATTTGTTATGAGAAAGAATGTCCGGAAAAATTAATTTCATTTATGTAATTCGGAGTAACCAATATAAAGGGATCATTTTGGATCAAGTCATGCGGTCAGTATCATGTGACAGGATGTGACATCATTCAGACACCTGCAAAGGACCACATGGTCGTGAAGCAAAGTATCTAACGCTCTCTTAACTATTTGAAAAGTTTATGTTTTCACTTGCTCATACGCATGTCCCAAAACATCAGGTCATTCGGTACAACCGCTATAAAACATGGAAAATGTTGTAATATTTTAAAACCTTGTACTAAATATAAAATGTTTGTTGTCCTTTTGCTAGGTAGCTAGCTAGATTTTAGCCTGTTAGCATTGTTTGAAAATATCGTCATTCGGTATAACCAAAATTTTGGTTAAACCGAATGACTATTTTGGTGACAAATTTTGTCCATCTTGTAAAAAAATGGCAAAAGCAGTGTTAATTGATTATGTGGTTTTTATAATCTCATTGTTAACAATTAATAAAACTTCAAAATGAATTATCTCTCTATTATGTTTTTTTTTTTACACTTTTAAAAACCTTATTCGTCAATGACCCTAAAAATGAGCTGATGTTAAAATATGCAACATCAAATCCACTAACTATGGAAAACAGTTATCAAAAACAACTTGGACAAAACAGCAACAACTCAGGATTGGATTATGCACCAATAAGTTATCATACATAAATGTTTAAATATTAAAAGCCAAAGTGAGACAAAAAGATACAAGACAAATGACTTGAGACAAACACAGACCTTGAAGACTCTTGGAAAGACATCTGTTGGCTGTCCCCGTACCACAAAAAGCCTTGAATTCAGTTTCCTCAAACTTGTGTCCAAATCCTCTAAAGATTCCAGTAAAAATCTGCAGGAGAGAAAATGTAAAATATTATAATATTTACAAAGCTATGTATTAATATGCTGTGACTTTGCAAGCAGTGCTAGTTTTAGAAGTTATACTCAACTTGCAAAAGTCATCAGAAGTTATTTTTTAAAGTAACACATACTTGATGTCACACCAAAGAAATAAACTCAACATCTGAGACAAATTCAAATAAATCATTTTGAAGACAAACACTAATTATTTACTTCAAATTGCAATATTAATAGCATCCTGCACTGACCATGCAAATCTTCATTTAAACTTCATTGGATGATTGTATCTAGTTTCTTTCTTCTGCTGAACACAATAGAAGATATTTTGAAGAATATGTTTAACCAAATAGTTGATGGGCCCCATTGACTTCATAGTATGAAGAAAAAATAAATAATTAAATACTATGGAAGTACATGGGGACCAGAAACTGGTTTCTGACATTCTTCAGAATATCTTCTTTTATGTTCAGCAGAAGAAAGAAATTCATACAGGTTTGTAACAACTTGAGGGTGAGTAAATGATGACAGAATTTTAAACTATCCCTTTAATCTCTTGTACTTTACACAAGCTCTACTCCTAACATACGATTCATAAGGCCTCGTCTGTTTTAAAATAATTATCGGAATGAATTCAAAATATTTGAGTCATTGTGATGAATCAAAATCCACACTACTACCAAAAACAATCTTTTAACTAAACAAACATTTTATAAAACTCTTATTGTCTGCTTCAGCATGCACCATGTTTATTATTATTATTCTTACATAAGCAAAAAAGTATTTTTACATACTAAAACTGTTGTTAATAAAAGTGTGACCGCGTTTTGACATATTTCACGACAATTCTCTGGTTTACACTGTATTAAAATATTCTTATTGCTGAGTTATTCAGCCACACAATACATCTCTCAGCATGTATGGTAACACAGAACACGTGAAAATCACATGACTCGCACCATTGCATTTTGGAATCTTTTTATTACACGGAGAGCACGTTCTTATTTCTGTCTCCAAAATGCGCGCGTTTGACTTCTCCGACAGACACATTCAATGACGCAATAATTAAATTGTAATTTTTAGCAGTTATATAAAACCAAAGTGGGCGTGAGCAAAAAGACTAGCTGTTAGCCATATAGCTTAATGGTCTAAACCAAAACGCTGTCACGGCACTACCACAGTTATATATATATCTTTATGTAACTATTAAATATGAATTAATTTATCGTATTGTTTTAAATAGAAACAACACTAAAATAAGTTGAGCTGAAATGTCCAGCTGACTTGTAAAGTTTGTTCACCTGCACTATAACAGCCTTACGCGAGTGAATAATCTACGTTTTTACAATATAATGGGTAATAAAAAGTCAGTATTTAATTTTTTTGTGTGATTAAATAAGATATTCGCACAAGTATTGCGTTACAATGACATTTCAAGCCACCAGCTCCCATGCACACTCGGTCGGCGCATGTCAGGGCCAAAACATAACAGCGACTATGCAAAAGAGCTGCGTAGTTGCGCGCCACCATACACACCCTTCACAATAGCACTAAAACTACGTCGGTCTATAACTATAGACCACTAAAATAAATGGTACTGACCTCCATCTGTTGATTCCCACGTTGGCAGAACCTGCAAACCACGGGTCCAAAATATAAACACAGCGTACAGTATCCGCGCCATTCAGAGCTTCCTGCAAAGCCGGATTATCATGAAGCCGCAGCCCTTTGCGAAACCAATGCACGGAATTCACTCCCATAGTTACAGTTTATTCCATCCTAAAGGTCCAATTAAGTCGATGGTAGTCCAGAAGCGTAAACAATCCCAGATTTTAGTCGTTCAGTGTCCTCATAATGCCTCTCTGTGAAGTTTGAGACGAGGAGCAGTCACAGTAGACGCAATGAGTTTTCCGCCTCTCCCCGCGTCCATTGGGCAGCAGATGACACGTGTACGGATTACCAGAATGAGTGACTCGGGCTTCCGAGCGGCTATTGGTTCGCCCCCACGTTGAAGGTCCAGCCCCGTCACGTTTCTCTGGTGTGTTGTTTCCTATGTTCGTGGGAAATAATAGTCAAATTATGACATCAGCTCATGAGACTGGTAAAAACACGCAAGTCACGCACTAAAGTGTTTTGAAGAAAACAGATGGCAAGAATGGGAAATACATATCATTTACACAGGTATCCCAGTTGTGGATAGCTGGTGAGTCTGTATGTGTTTTATAAGCATGAGCATCAGCACGTGTTTGCATTTTTTGGTGTTTCGCGCCCCCTCGTGGATATAACAAGGTTCAGTTTATGGTCAGAGAACTTTTAAGGCTATTATGGCTGTAAGACAAGTCGAGTTTGGCCCAGTGTTTTAACTGTGTTTCTGAAAATAATATGGAAAAAATAGGTATGTATTAATAATATAAATGTATATCAATCTACACCGATCAGGCATAACATTATGACCACCTTTTGCTGTCAAAACAGCCCTGACCCGTCAAGGCATGGACTCCACTAGACCCCTGAAGGTGTGCTGTGGTATCTGGCACCAAGATGTTAGCAGCAGATCCTTTAAGTCCTGTAAGTTGCGAGGTGGGGCCCCTATGGATCTTGTTTGTTCAGCACATCCCACAGATGCTCGATCCACATGGATGGCAGGACCCAAGGTTTCCCACCAAAACATTGCCCAAAGCATCACACCGCCTCCGCCGGCTTGCCTTCTTCCCATAGTACATCCTGGTGCCATGTGTTCCCCAGGTAAGCGACGCACACGCACCCGGCCATCCACGTGATGTAAAAGAAAACGTGATTCATCAGACCAGGCCACCTTCTTCCGTTGCTCCGTGGTCCAGTTCTGATGCTCATGTGCCCACTGTTGGCACTTTCGGCGGTGGACAGGGGTCAGCATGGGCACCCTGGCTGGTCTGCGGTTATGCAGCTCCATACGCAACAAACTGTGATGAACTGTGTATTCTGACACCTTTCTATCAGAACCAGCATTAACTTCTTGAGCAATTTGAGCTACAATAGCTCATCTGTTGGATCGGACCACACGGGCTAGCCTTCGCTCCCCACGTGCATCAATGAGCCTCGGCCGCCCATGACCCTGTCGCCGGTTCACCACTGTTCCTTCCTTGGACCACTTTTAATAGATACTGACCACTGCAGACCGGGAACACCCCACAAGAGCTGCAGTTTTGGAGATGCTCTGACCCAGTCGTCTAGCCATCACAATTTGGCCCTTGTCAAACTCACTCAAATACTTACGCATTTTTCCTGCTTCTCACACATCAACTTTGAGGACAAAATGTTCACTTGCTGCCTAATATATCCACCCACTAACAGGTGCCGTGATGAAGAGATAATTACTGATTACTGTTACTGATTTCAAATTACACGATGAAAATTGTAGTTAGTAGCGTAATCTAGATGACTCATTTTAGGTAATGTTTTTTGACTACTTTTTGATTACTTTTGACCTAACTTGTTTAAAATCTCAGGGGTCTCCAAGTAAATATTTATTTTCGAAAGGGGTTGTATGAAAAAAATAATAAAAAAATTAAAAAATTGGGAATCCCTGCATAATATAAACAATAAAAAACATGAAAACAGCAATGACATTCCACATTCAAAGTTTTCCAAGTTTTAAATATTTTTATCCAGAGGAAGGAAAAGCACTGTGTATAGTAATTCATATATTTATTTATAACTTATATTACAATATTTAGCAAATAATATAAATGTACATCAATAGTGTAACAATGTAATCTAATATCTAATATAATACATTATTATTATAGTTAGTAATAATCATAATAATATTGTACAGTAATTCATATATTTACAACTTATATATTACAATTTTTAGACCCCAAATAATATAAATTAGTATCAATATTATACAATTTTTTTATGTTATGAATATATAATATAGTAAATAATATAATAACCATCGTCATCATATGATTTATTATAAATAGTATATTACACTAGTTAATAAATTTTCTTTATAATAATAATAATATGGATTTAGGGAGTATGTGAATTTGCAGCTTTCACTGGCAAAGGCCCGCCCAAGAGGACATTTGACTGACATGTAACGCAACCAATCACAGTTCCGCGTCATGTTTAGGGGTGTGAAAATGTAAAGTCGATGTCCCTACAATAACAGACCGGCGTGTATCTAATAAATTACTCATTTAAGAACGTTGTGCAAGTTTACTGCAACAATAGATTCGCAAACTTTACATACTTTTGAAAATCCAGCGTTTAGTTGACCCTCGTAAGCGCTTGTAAACACGATGGCGTTCTTCTTCCACGAGGGGGTTTGCGTCACGGCATTTGTTTCTAGGCGGGCCATTAAAGGGGACCTATTATGCCCCATTTTACAAGATGTAAAATAAGTCTCTGATGTCCCCAGAGTGTGTATGTGAAGTTTTAGCTCAAAATACCCCACAGATAATTTTTTATAACATGTTAAAATTGCCACTTTTTGGGGCCGAGCAAAAACACGGCATTTCAGTGTATGCCCTTTAAATGCAAATGAGCTGCTGAGCTCGGCCTAAGAGGGCGGAGCTTCAAGAGCTCGTTCTCTGGTGTCAGGAGTCAGTCAGGACGCACTATAATATCAGAAACTGCGAATATATGCTTCATGGAGATAGAACAGGTATAGTTTAGTTCAATTACGGTTATAACTTATATTGTCTTCTTGTTTTTATCCACTATATTACTACAAGCCTGTTGTACCGGACCCCGTTCGACTTTACCGATGAGTTTTATGACGTTTATTGTACTTAACACAAAAGATGAAGTGTCCGTTTTCACAGTAAGAGCTTAATAAAACAAAGTGCAAGTGTGCATTAAAATATTATCCATAAACTCTCTCTCTCTCCCTTGCATTATCATCAACATAAATAGCGAATTACACAGAAACACTCGTTATAACTAACAGTAAACAAATATATAAAGACCTTATGCCTTTTCGGGTGGTGCTTAATACTCCGATGAACTGTAAAAAAGTGCTCTCACCTTCATTACGGCGGTATCCAGTATCACTCTGGAGACTGTAAGATGGATCACGAACAGTTTACTGATCTATCCTTGAGTAACAAGTTTTTAGCACTGTTTAGTATTGTCTCTGTTTTGTATTGTCCCTTTGTATTGACATTCGTTCACAAAGCAGTCCGTTGTGAAATGATTCGCACAGACATAAACGAATTTCGGTTCGAGTTGAGGGAGCATTTTCTTCGAAAACAAAATTAATCCACCTCATCTTCAGAACAGCTAAAACGCTCGGGAGACATTCTCGTCAGTGCAGTAATGGCGGACTGTTCAACTGGCTGTGAACTCGCTCAGGGCGGTTCAATGTTAAAACGTCAGTGTCTGTCAACATTCGTGGGCGGGGCCTGTGGCTAATGTGACGTCACATTGCCAGGGATCTGGAAACGGCTTGTTCTGAGACACTGTTTATGATGTATGGGGATTAAAAAAAAAAGGAGTGGTTGGATTTTTATCATTATAGGGTGGTTGTGTACACACACTGCCAACACACATTTATAGCCAAACACCATGCAAAAGTGAATTTTGCATAATAGGTCCCCTTTAAAGGACGCCACACACACATCTCCAGGACATCCTGTAGAATTCAACCAACCAGATGAATACTTTGAAAATCCTGAAGTGTTTCCAGTTAAGTGTGCCATATGCATCAGATGTTCAGCCAACGGTCCTTGGGCGTGACGTCTGAGGCTGAGACTACTAATTGGCAGGCTACAGTGTGTTTGTTCAGTGCCACTGTACAGCTGTAAATTTCTTATAATAATAATAATAATTGGCACTATTTTATTATCATTTTAATGTAGTATATATTTATAAGATAACATTTTGAATGCTTTTCAGACATCTTGTGGCCCAATTGGAAGTTTACCGAGGCCCCCTAGTGGCCACAGAGTTGAGAACCACCATCCCACCATCCTACATTCAAAAAAAGTGTCTCTGCTAATGAAAGGTAGTATGCCTTCACCCAAATTGGTAATTAATTATCAGAAAAATGCTTGGTTTCTGGTATTTAATGTCTTTGACTATATGGATATAAAAAATATATATATAATCATTTTTATTATATTAAAGTAACTTTTTATAATATTATATGTTATTAGTTTATAATATGTAGTATAATATAAATAAATAATTTGTAGAAATATTATAATAAATATTTTAAAATCATAATAGAAATGTAACAATAAAAAGATGCACTGGCCTTTAGAGGGCGCTTTAAGCTCACATTTTAAACTATCCTCCCACTCTATTTTCTATTAATCTACCATCCATGCCACTCTGAAAAAGATTCTTTCTTTTGTCTACTATAATAAGATTTTTGTATTTGAAATAATGGTTTAAAATGCCTCACAACTGCTTGAAAACTGGGCAGATTGAATTAAACAGAGGCTCACTCTTATTTGTTATATATTTTTTGAGACGGCTAATCCAATTTCAGATGTGCCATGTGTTTTGATCAATAATGGTAAGTCTAGATTGAACTTGGGGACATTCCAGACGTTTGTTATGAATGGCCTGATAAAATTCTGGGTGTTAAAGGCTCCAAATTCAATCACTGACAAAGCGGAGGCAAAGCCGCTGACAAGCAGGAACCTGCTCTGCAATAAGCCTTCAAAACTCCTGGTGTATGTAGTGATATCAGAGAAATGTCTCTTAGAATAATCCTTTTTTATTACCAAAAATCAGCCAAGGACAAATAAAACTGAATGCTTTTAAAAAACTGCGTCAATGAAGCTGACCCTTAAGCTGACCCTTGCTACCAGTAGAAGAAATTTTAATATAAAGTACATCCTTGTAAAATTCAAACATTATAAAAAGCATATTATTTGATGAAATTTGCCTTCAGGAAAAGTATTCGCTTTATTCAAAATCTTTTTAAGTCTCTCACAGACATTGTAACATTATAAATGATTAATAAGTTCCTGCTTTTTCAATGACCTCCTCATTTCTTTTAGTAATGCTGTATCTAAAAGTAGACTTCATTAGAAATAGTTTCCTGCTGCTGCAGTCTCTTAATCTGCCATTTCACAGGATTAAGACAGTGTATTTTCATATTATTATTATACCAGATATTACAATAGCTGTGAGGTATTTGATGGCTGTACATTATCTTTTTACCAGCTGTACAGGATTTAAAACATTTAATCTCCAAATTTAGGCATAAATGGTTTTAGCAGATAACTTAAGGAATTAAAGTATGAAATTTACCATACAAAACATTTACAAAAGAGATATGGCATATTGTGACATATATATATATATATATATATATATATGCTTTTGACTAAGTAGCAAGAGTCACTATTTTATATATCTAAATGTTGCTTGATTTCAAAGATAGATTTGATACGTACATTATCAGTGAATGGTATCATTCATTTCAAACCAAACAAGTCCCCAAGGGTCCTTTTATAGTGGTTTAAGAGGGTTTTTATGTAAAGTGTTGTTCTTGAAATGAAAACTGATAAGTTTTAGGTCTAAGGCTTGTTGTTCTGAGAGAACAGGTGGTGCTGATCCATGCTGTATTAGGTTTAATTCATGTCTTGCCAGGCACGAGTGTCCATGCCAGTTAACGCACGGGTGATTTATTGGATGTCTAACAGAGCTGGCATGGTGCGAGAAGACAGCAAAGCAGTCTTGTCTTGCTTAATTTACCTTTAAAAGACAATAAATAAATATATATATCAACTAAAAATACTAAATAAAAAATATTACACTAAATAAATAAATATTATCGAACTAAAACATAGCCTAGTACATTCATTTAATTGAAATTCAGTAAAAAAAATGTCATTTTTTTCACCGAATTTCAATTCAATTAATGATCAATTAATTAGTTCAATAATATTTTTTTTAGTATTTTGTATTTTAAGGGAATTTTATGGTACTAAATTATATTTATGCAGTAGTTATAATCCATTTATTCACTTTTTTAACATAGACCTGAAAATGAAATTGAGTGAAAACTTACGTAAAATTACAGAACTTTGTTTATTGTTATGAAAACTGCACAAAAATACTTTTCAATTTTTATATGAAATGTATATTTTCCAAAACATGTTTTACTCTAAAACTGTGAGAAGGTCAAAGCCATAAATCTAAACAAGATTTTGTTTGGGTGCAGTACCAAACGTTTCCACTAGATCAAATTCATTTTCCATTCATTTCCAATGCGGACATTTTTGACCCAGAAGGAGTACAAGTGTGACTATTTTTTTCAGGACCATTTAACCTTTTCGCATCATGTCCATTATTTTTAAAATATTTTTTATTTTGTGTGTTCACATAGCAAGTGCCAAAACCTTTACCAAGTTTCGTACCATTCCGATGAAGTAAAAATTCTAAAAAAACAAAACGTGTGTGTGTGTGTGTATATATATATATACGGTTGTTAGGGTGCTGTTATAGGTGGTTGGTAAATCATTATTTTTAATTTTAATAATTTTAAAAAAATAAATTATAATTAATTTTATTTTCACTGTAATTTCAATTTAAAAACTGGAGAAACCAAAATGTACACATTTCTTATATATACATACATAATTCCATTACACACACACACACACACACATTTATAGAAAGAGAGAGGTCTCTTCAATGTAAGTCTGAGGATGTTTTCATCCGTTTTATCATCCACCAGGCGTAAAAATCGAATGCAGTAACACATTTTCTCAACAAGCTGCATGATTTTAGGTATTGAGGAAAATTTATGCACCGAAGTTTAATGCTTAGTGTTAGGGATTTGTTCAAATCCCCCAAGTATGAGCAAAAGTAATAGCGATGCTTTGCTTTAGCAAGCACCACTAATGACCAGCAACAAGATCTTTGCTCAGTGGTACAGAAACTATTTAATGCAGTTAATAACTGAAAAACTAGGATATCCATTTATCACGCTGTACAAAAATATGTCAATAGCAGGTGCAGGTGCAGTCTGCTTTTAATCTTTTTGAGGTTTTTCCAGGGCCGAAATACATCAGGTTGTACTGTTCTCCTGAAAATCACTCTCCGAAGTAATCTTTCAAAAGCAACCTTTGTGTAAGGCGCCGGGAGGGGGGCAAATGTCACGTCCACAAGATTGATGTTGCACAAAGTGTTTGAAGGCTGTGGCCATCTGTGAACACGGATTCATAACTGTGACTGTGCTGCATCTCTTTCCATTGGCCCGACTGTTAGTCAGACATCTGAGGACGGAGGTGACGCTGAATGATATCTAGGCGACTGTGCAGCGAGAGCTCTGTAATTATGACTTCATCAGTAGCAGATGATGAGCAAGAGTGCATTTATGAGCTTAAGAACGCTTTCGGATGACTCATCCTCCATCTACCTCGGAACAAGAACGCTTGTTGAGAAATGTCATCAGGCATGAACTGAAATGAACACGCTGGAGACGATGAGTTGGATGGCCGTCTACTAGGATTCTGATGTTTAGATAATTTGCCTCTACAATCTGGAAGGACTGGCCTTGTTCTTTGGCTCAAATGCCTGAATCATTATTGTCACAAAGAACAAACTGTCTGAACTCCATCATGAAAATGAAAACACAAAGAAGGAATCAATAAAATTATATGATCAATGCCTTGCTGGCAGGGCAGGACTTAGAAGGCTGGGGCCCCCTAGGCTTGAGTTTATGGGCCCTACCTATACACTAGACTAGAACATCATTATGGAGTAGCACAAAATACACAAAAATTAGGTACTTAGAAGAACTAATATGGAACATGCCTACACTGTAAAACCAGATAAGTTCAGATTTAATACTCAAAACTTTTGTGGACACCGATTACCTCAAGTAAACCAACTCAATTTTTTAAGTTAACTCAAAGATTATGTTAGTAGAACTTAAATTTATTTGGTACTACACAAATTTGTTAAAAGGGATAGCTCACCCAAAAATGAAAATTATCCCATGATTTACTCACCCTCAAGCCATCCTAGGTGTATATGACTATCTTCTTTCAGGCGAACACAATCGGAGATATATTTAAAAATATCCTTGCTCTTCCAAGCTTTATAATGGTAGTGAAGGGGGGCCCAAAAAAATCCATTATAAAAACTAATCCATAATAATAACCCCTCCATGGGGTTAATAAAGGCCTTCTGAAGCAAAGCGATGTGTTTTTGTAAGAAAAATATCCATATTTAATACTTTATAAATTCAAATAACTAGCTTCCGGCAGACGACCGTACATATACTGCGCAAGTTGACTTGCGCCAAATGAGTAACCCCTGACGCAATGTATGACGTAGGATGTAGGAGTAACGTAAGCTTAGACGCCTCTCGCGGTCAAACAAATAGGGCTCCTCTACTCTTACATCAAAATCCTCCATCATTTCTCTTTAAAATTTCTCGTTTTAGACTTCTAATTCGTGACCGGTGTTTTGTTTTGCTCTATCCTCTGCGCTTCCGCGTTTATCAATACGTCTTCCGCCGCAAATCGTTGCGTACGGCCATCTGGCGGAAGCTAGTTATTATAGTTAATAAAGTTTTAAATATGGATATTTTTCTTACAAAAACCCATCACTTTGCTTCAGAAGGCCTTTGGAGCTGTATGGATTACTTTTATGATGGATGGATGTGCTTTTTTTGGCTTCAAATTGTGGTCTCCCCTTCACAACCATTATAAAGCTTGAAGGAGCAAGGATATTTTTAAATATATCTCCGATTGTGTAAGTCTGAAAGAAGATAGTCAAATACACCTAGGATGGCTTGAGGGTGAGTAGATCATGGGATAATTTTTGGGTGAACTAACCCTTTAATTAAAATTTCATTGAAAAATTAAATAAACTCATAATCTTTATGGTTAATTGTTAGTTAGCAACAGCACACTAATGTAACTATCAAAGAGCCTATTACTATATACTTGCATGAATTAATCAACATGCAGTATATACAGTATAGTCTTGAAGTTTTGCAGCCCATTCTCAACTTAACCACAGGTACTACTCTTCAACACAATGGTATCCCTACAAAAATCTATTGTAGGAACCTTTAAAGTAGCATAATAGGGGCACTTTAAGGTTTTTCTTATTTCTTCTCAGTCTGAAATGCTGCTATCAGCTGGATCTTTCTCAAAAAGGATCTTTTTTCTGTCAGAATGGATGAGAATGTATAGCTGGTATGAATGACCCTCTGCACCTGCATGCTTCCCCCGAGATGTCTGGAGGAGCGGGATGTTGACAGTAAGAATAACTAAAGACTAATAGAGAGTCTAGAAGTGCCTTACAGTACATGCCTTCGGCAAACTTGGTTTCGTAACGTTCAGCTTCTGCTGCAACGTGTTACTCAAGCTATCAACCGTACTTTGCTGATTTGGCTAGCGGGAGGGAGGAAGTTTTCAAGGAGACGAGTTTCTAACCTGTATCCTTTAATTAGGGGCGGCTGTGTCGTGGATTCAAATCTGCTGCGTGCCACAGAAAAGATAAAGGAATGAGGTCTTGACTGTTCAAAAATGCACTGTTTGCAAAATTGGCGCCTTTAGGTCAGAGAAGTCCGTTCCTTAGTTCTTGACAGTAATGAGAGGCTGCGCTCGTTAAAAATCACGGAGGCGCCACTGAAGACCTCAACTGGCTCGTTCGTGAGTAGCGTAGCTTAGTTTTAAGTCCCCCTAACTTGTTATGTAATGCTAAAAGCGAGCTAGCATCCGTAAGAGAACTTGTGGAAGCTATAAAGTTTGCATATGAATCAATCTACTGTTTTTAAATGAGTATACGCCACCCAAAAAAAGATTTATTGTCCTGGGTCTTGCAGTAAACAGCTCTGAGAGAGAATGTGCACCTTTGTTTGAGTATGTGAACGTAATTGCTTTTAAAAGGGAAAATGAATCCCGCTACACAACAGCTAAAGTCATTAAAGCATTAGAAGGCTTTATTATTGAAGCTGCTAACGGTTATGAATAGCTTCTCTTTGGGCTGCTTGAGTTTGCAGATCATTCATAGTGATTAGCCTCCAGACAAGGCGATTTGACGTGAGAGTTTGAATAGAATTAATGGAGGACATGTCTGAAGTAAAAAGCTTTTTAATCAACAAGCTGCTCTTTCTTTCCCTCACTAAATGGGCACTAGAGATGATCATTGTACACCAGACATATTGTTGGGGTCCATCTATTCTGAGTAATCAGGAAAGAAAGGCAAACAGAAATGTCCCTCGTTGAGTTTGGATGTCTGCTAACATTTAAGGCCGCTTTTGTGGGAAACGAGGGATATTCGTTTCTGTCTCGTATGGCCATACGCTGTCTCACACTGAGAGTCATTGTCCTAATCATAGTATCGGGTGACAACACAATGTAATAAAGTTGGCTTGAAAGGAGATGGGGTTTCTTTTGCACAATCTCTCCATTTGTTCGGCTTAATCTTGAGCCCTTGGAGGAAAAAACCCAACAGATCGGTGAAGTCAGGCTTGGGTCATCTTGGTTTTTCGTGATTAGTCAGTTTTAGGTGAACGTGGAAGAACATTCCCTCCCATTTCTGCTGGTGTTTGGCACACATGAAGCTATCGGCTAACGCTGAGCACAATGTTTGGCAACTGTGGATTGGGTCTCGTGGGGTTTGCTGACATCACTTTGTGGCTTTTGTGGTTATGTTACTCTTGTGGACCAAAAAAACAGACTTAATGTCTACTTAAAGTGCATTTCATTATAAGCAATAGACAACGAGTAAGCAATTTTGTAGAAGCAATCTAGAAAATTGACATAAAATGGCAAAATATAACTTGTTGGCATGAGCTTTAAGGTGAATTTACATGAATACATATTCCTTGATATTTTTCATTAAGGAATAGACTATGAGTAAGCAATTTTAGGGAACACAATTTAGTTAAAATGTAAAATAAACCTTGTCAGCATTTTTTTTTTTTTTTGCTGTGCATTTGAATGATAACTGATTCCTTTATGCATTTCTTTGTTTTTTTAAAGGTGTCCTTGATTATGATTTCACTTTTTTGACTTTAGTTAGTGTGAAATGTTGCTGTTTGAGCATAAACAATATCTGCTTACGACGCTCAAAGTTCAATGCAAAGGAAGATATTTTCTTTTACAGAAATCGCTTTTTAAGGACTACTACAAACGACTGGTAGGGACTACACCGAGCAACAAAGAGGGTGAGGCCATGTTGGGCTGCTTTAGAGAAGAGGAAGAGTTGTTGTAGTAAAGTGTTGTTACCATGCTGTCATTTTACGCCGAACTGCTTCACAAACAAGGGTCAATTCAACACTGGATTAACATGACAGCACATGCTAGTCGATGAGTTGAATCAACTCCACAGCAACTACATAAATGTATCCACTAACCGTTCAGAAACATACAGATGTATTCTAAAAGTTGTAACTTCTTCCTGAGTCTCTCCATCAGTGTCTGACTCCATTTTGAACAATGTAATGCTGAACACCATTACTGACAATCGTCATTTTGGCTGCGTGAGATTCTCCAGCTTTGTTGTTGTTGAGCAACCGAAGCGCGAGCTGTTAAAGCTCCGCCCTCTTCTGGAAAGGGGGCCAGGAGCAGCAGCTCATTTGCATTTAAAGGGACACACACAAAAAACTCACACCCAAATAGGGGCAAATTTGACAAGCTATAATAAATGATCTGTGGGGTATTTTGAGCTGAAACTTCACAGACACATTCTGGGGACACCAGAGACTTATATTGCGTCTTGTAAAAGGGGCATAATAGGTCCCCTTTAAGGCCATTTAAACCATTTTAGAGAAGAAAAAATAATTTTTAATGAAAAAAAAAAGTCCTTTTCATTTTCTGTAGAACATAAAAGAAGAAATTTTGAGAAATGTTTTGTCCATACAATGGAAGTTAATAGGGTCCAGTGTTGCTTTGGACCCCATTGACTTTTTTGTATGCAAAAACTGTTGAAAATATAGTCAAAATATCTTGCAGAAGAAAGTCATACAGGTTGTAAACAACATTAGGGTGAATAAATTTGGGTGACCTATCACTTTAATGAGAAAAAATGTTAATCAACCTCACTTGGCGCAAGTTTTCGGCACAAGAGTACAACGTCCCAGAGGGCGAATGGGTTTGTTTCACCTTTTAAAGGTGAGAAGTGAAACTTGAGGCCCCTATTGGCTCCTCAGGAAGTCTGCCTTTGTAGGTGAGTGAATAGTGTCTATTGGCATCAGTGTGTGTGTGTAGCAGATGCTGGAACTGGTGGACAGAGGTGGCGGCGGCAGCTGTCTGATGTCCATAATGGGGCCCGTGGGATATCTTTATGAAAACACACAGCCTCTTATTACGATCATCATTACAAAACATGAGCTCATTCAACTGGACCAAAGCATTCTGAATACAAATACTGGGTCTTCAGACTCTCATTCACCACCATCTAAAATCAATGAGTGTGTGTGCAGGCATGTGTGTTGTTTGCATTACTGTCTAAATAAACAGATTTACCTTCAGGGCTCAGCAATAAGGATTTTTGCTGCTGGCCTGTGAGACCTGTAGTTCTGATTTTAATTGCCCTGCCAACATTTTCACTGTCAAAAGAATCAATTTTTACTTTCAGCAATGCATTTTAAGATTTTCTAGAAAGTATTATAGAAAAATGTTTATGAATATTGTAGAACATTTTAGAAAATATGCTTGAATATATATTTTTCATTATACAGAAGCGTCTCACACGATTGCGTTCACAAATACCAGGCATCTGAATGTAAGATAACAGGACAGCTTTTATTGCATTTCGTCTGTGCGCTCTAAGGCGCAAACAATTTATCAAATACATAAATTATTATATACAGTGGCTTCTATGCAGCAACTTTCATTTTTCTTAGTGATATTTAGCACCAGTTTATCAGGAAGTGACGATTTTGTTTTCTTCGACTCACTGGATGGAAACAGTGCTTTATTCGCAAATGTTTGATGCGATACCAAATTTGCAACTTTGGATGGAAACATAGCTATAGATACATGACATGTTCAGCATTCAAAGTCACTGTACATATTATGCTTATTAATTAAGACTCAAGGATACTGTTAAGCAGTTCTTGAAATTTAAAGAGGAGCCATTATAATATGCTATTTTAATGTCATTAGCTTTTAAATTTCATCAAGTATAATGTTATTTTAAAGGGATAGTTCAACCAAAAATGAAAATTCAATCATCATTTACTCACCGTTCCAAACCCGCAAGACTTTCGTTCATCTTCAGAACACAAATGAAGATTTTTTTTATGAAATCTGAGAGATTTCTGTCCCTCCATAGACAGCTATGCAACTACCACTTGGATGCTTCAAAAAGTTCATGAAGAGATTGTAAAACTAATCCATATGAATTGAGCGGTTTAGTCCAAATTTTCTAAAGAGATTTGATCGCTTTATATGATGAACAGATTGAATTTAGGCTTTTATTCACATATAAACATTGATCAGAGAACATAAACAGAAGCTCAACTGAACCTGCTTCATGCACGAGAACAAACCTCTTGCAAAAGCTCAAACATGCTGCGTAACACACGAGAATGAACCTCACTGGTTCTCGTATGCGTCAAGCAAACATGCTTGAGCTTCTGTTTACCACAACTGATATGTGAGCTGATGAATGTTTACATGTGAATAAAAGCCTAAATTCAATCTGTTCATCATATAAAGCGATCGAGTCTCTTCAGAAAATTTGGACTAAACCGCTCAATTCATATGGATTAGTTTTACGATCTCTTTATGAACTTTTTGAAGCGTCAAAGTGGTAGTTGCATGGCTGTCTATGAAGAAACGGAAAGCTCTCAGATTTCATCAAAAAGATCTTCATTTGTGTTCCGAAGATGAACAAAAGTCTTACGGGTTTGGAATGACATGAGGGTGAGTAATTAATGACATAATTTTCATTTTTGTTTCCTTAGCCCGGTTAAACCCCCCCAGAAAAGCAGTTAAAAGCAGACGAATTAATGGATTTATCCTGCTTTCCACACACACAGACCAGAGTTTCATTTAGTTTCTAGTCCATTAGCTCTCCATTTCATTTAGGGCCTTATCTAATGAATGTTGACATTGTATCCACTCTCAATCCGAGGCATTTCACTGTCAGCCCGCCGCGCCTGGAGTCAGGTTCAACGCATCCCTCTTTGAAATTCAGTGCGTGGTGCTTACATCGATACAATCACCCTCACACATGCCATTGGACACATGTTCACTTTGATATCTGTCCTTTTGCGCGGAGCAGATTTGCACAGGCCTCAACATCACAACAAACACAGCAATTAGATGTCCCTGGTGTCCCAAGCAGAACATTATAAAACTGTTTAATATGTATAAGGATCTGTTTGTTTTGTTCGCCACCTATCAAACAAAGGATATCCACCCACAGAATATGTCATTGTAATGACCTGACAACATTCATTTTGAAGATGTGCTTCGTCAAATCGTGGACGTAACTTGTCACTGGCTGCTGCCCGCAGCTGACTGCAGGCGCTTCCCTCACTTGTGGGTCTGAATGTAAAGGAAGTGGAAGTGCTGTGGGTGAATCTTACAAAGAAATGTCTGGGTCATTCTTCAGCCTAAAATCAAATTTTTTTTTGCATTGTGAAATTATTTTCATGACAAGCACATTCGCTCATTGCTACAGAGCCCCTAAAGGGACATGGTGGTGGAAAAAAATCATGGGATTGGAGGAAAAAATATATTTCAATGCTTTCGCGCACTCTCGCAAAATGTTTGTGTACCCCCAAGAAACTGTTCGGTTGCAAAAGTTTTGCGTTCCCTTGAGAGAACTCAAACGTTTTGTAAGCGAATGCAAAGTTTCTCGGAAATGCAAAACATTTGTGAGAGAATGCAAAAGCATTAACATATAATTTTTTCTCCCATCTCATTTTTTTTTTTTCCATCAACATGTCCCTTTAGGGGCTCTGTACACTGTTTGCTTGCTTGATTATGGCCTTAATCTAAATCCCACTGCTAAAATGTACAGAGCAATGACTGGAATGACAGAAATGTTGCTTCAGGAAAAACAGAGAATGCTAATCTAAAGACATGTTCTTAACATGTTAACATCATGTTAAGCAACATCTCAGCCAGCAGAGAAGACTGAGTCCATTTTTTCTAATAATATTTTTTGCCTCCAGAATCCTGAAGCTTCACTAAGCTAATGGCTATTACAAGAGTTCCACGATGAAGTCTTTTAATGTGAAGTATGAGACTGTACTCTCACTATTTCACACTTAGAGAGAAACAGAGAGTTATTAGGCTCTCCCGTGCAGAACTCAATCCTTTAATGATAGCTCTGGTGAAGCAAATGAGTCAAGGGCCATTTTAAAAGCTCTTAACCTCTAATTATGTTAGAGGTGAACAGATCCACAATAGCACCGCTGTGGTCATCTGAAGCCTGTGTATTTCTCTTTGATAAGACATAGACAATTCCCAGAAGCCACATCAAACCCAGAGACTAATGATTACCACCTGCTTGGGCCCTTTGCTATAAAGAATGACACTGATGAGAGAGGCTGTTCTTTTCACTTTGAATATTGTCCTTTAATAAAAGTCTAGAAATTCAAAATTTGATTGGCAAATCTTTAATTATTGAAACCTGTTAGTTGCAAAGGGCTTTTGAGTAGCATATTTCTAGATTTGATTTGATTCAGATTAACAAGCTCTCAATTAGTTTCAAGTTTCAAATTTCATTTGATTCATTCAATTTATTTGGGCATATAAATAGTTGAAAGAAACTCTCTCAGGTATTGCTGTAAATAATGGAGGAACTACAGTAATTTTGTGTATGGGTCATTGACAAATAAGGTTTTTAAAAGTGTAAAAAAAACATAATGGAGATATAATTAATTTTGAAGTTTTATTAAGTGTTAACTATGATATTATGTGGTTTTTATAATCAATTAACACTGCTTTTGTCATTTTTTACAAGATGGACAAAATTTTGGTTATACTGATTGACGATATTTTCAAACAATGCTAACAGGCTGAGATGGATTGCAAAAAGACAATCAAACATTGTATATTTAGTACAAGTTTTTAAAATATTACAACATTTTCCATGTTTTATAGCGGTTGTACCGAATGACCTGATGTTTTGGGACATGCGTATGAGCAAGTGAAAACATGAATTTTTCAAATAGTTAAAAGAGAGTTAGTTACTTTGCTTCACGACCATGTGGTCCTTTGCAGATGTCTGAATGATGTCACATCCTGTCACATGATATTGATCGCATGACTTGATCCAAAATGGTCCCTTTATATTGGTTACTCCGAATGACATCAACGAAATTCATTTTTCCGGACATTCTTTCTCATAACAAAGCAACGATTTCTACTCATAATTTTAATACCATTTTGCACTATGTTGATATATGATGTTATAAACTCATGCCAGAATAAAAAATACATACATTTATTACATTTTAAGATATTTTAATCACAAATCAAATGGCTGTATTGGCCTTTGGACGGTTGGGCTACTTTTACACTGTTGCTGCGGGTTGTTTTTTTTAGTTCGCAGGTTGAAGCAACCTAATATTCTGTATAAAATGGTTATGTTTAGGTTTGGGGTAGGGTTAAGGAATCTAAAATTTATCTATAAAATTGTAAAAGGGCAATTATGCAAATATCTTTTAAAATATTTTACGTTTCTTTAGCTGTAAATATGTAAAAATGTTTACGTTTAAATGTTGTCAATACATCCATTTTGTATGTTTCAGCATCTTATAAACGTACAAAAATGTACGTTTTGCACTTGTAAATGTTACGTATTAATAACTACGTATTAACAGTGAGACCAGGCAGCTCGATCAGAAGAAGCCTGCTAACACCTGCCTTCAAAGCCCTGATTTAATACGGCACAGTGAAACTTGCTCAACATCCTTCTAAAGTTTTTGACAGCTTCAAAGACAGGTTCATACCAGAGAGAGGGAAAAAAAGGCCCCCAAACAAAGACAAGTATAAAACCCAGAGCGTCGAAGTCGCTAAAAAAGTATTATAGCATAAAATATCAATATCACACAATGAACCTACAAGATATGAAAATCTGATACTGAATATTAAACGTCCTTTCGGAGCAATGTGAAGTGACTAATCTGAATGGGCAGGAAGGAAATTGGTTTATATTCAAATATGCTTGAGTGAAAGGAGATTAGAATACAATACATATTCAAATGCTAATGTGGCACATTTGTCTGTGAGGCAGTGGTCCATACTATTTGACTCTCCCCTCAACATAACAAGTGCTAACTCAGGCAGGAGATTAGCAAGTGGAGTGTTTGTGAGAGTTCAGTATGTGTGCGTGTGAGCTGTTCTCATTTTTAATGTGTCGCAGACGCCCGCTTCAAGCGAGGGCCACGAATACAATTACACAGCGTTTGCATTCGCTGTATTATCAATGCTCAGCCAGAGAGAATGCTGGGTAATGGGACTAATTAAACCACAGTGGAGGTGTTTTGCGGCACAGTAATAAAGGTTTGTCCTTGCGAATGCTTTTTATTAGAAATGTACATTCATATGCAGATGCACAAAACAAAACTGTGTAGGCTAAATCAGAAGACGTATTACTATGGTGCTTGAAAGCCTGCTGTTCTTTACGCTCTTATTTGAATGACCTCACAGGCCCGTGGATAATGTGCCAAAAGGTTGTGCTGCTGTGTGGAAAAAAGCCATTGTGTTGCTAAAATAGCTCAGTGTAGATTTTTTTTGGCTTAGGTTGAGTGAAACAGCATCAAAGACAGACTAAAAAGGTGAAATAAAGAGAGAGAAAGGAAGCATTTCACATTTGTTTTAGCATTATGTAAGTTACTGCGATACTAATACAAGACAAGAAAATTCAGAATATCAAAGAATACTGTTAAATGGGCTATCTGTAAGAACTTTCATGTATTAATTGCTTTTCTATTGCCAAATTGTGAACAGCTTGTAACTAAACTTAAAAAACGAGACCTTACCCGACTTCCTAGGTGGTCTATGATAGACTATGAAAGCCAGTAGACTGATTTTTATCTGAAGGACTCGGGACGTTTTCGCCGGGAAAATCAAAAGGATGTGACGGTTAGCGCGCTCCCGAGAGCTTCTCTTCCATTCTATGACACATGAAACAAATGCTTATAAACTGTTAAAGATAATGCCTAAAGAACTCTTCTGTACTGTAAAGTGTCATGAAAAGAAAAGGGATTAATAGGCTAGTCTACTTTATAATCAAACTATCATAAAAGTGTAATTTTAATACCTGGTGCAGACATCCACATCGCTATGATCAGAGTCTTTCTAACCGCTGTCATTTTTGTTTCGTTTATTTTGTTATTGAGAGGAAAGCGCGGCACATCTTGACGTCGCTCTCACCAGCGTGCTCGGGATGCAGGCGTCGGGATGTTCGTTACCAGTATATCGCTGCAAAGATATTTCAAACTTCTTTTTACCGCTAAATGAAGAAAGAAAAAGAACTTCGACGTGAGTATATGGGGGCCTTGTATCACGTTCAGTCTCGTACGTTAGCTACGTGTGCACAAGTGCGAGCATGAGCAATAAGTTGTTGGCTGCAGTTCACTTAACGGCCACCGCTGTCGCTAATAACAAGGGTTTCTGAATTCTACACATAGCTTCTTTAAAGGATTAGTTCACTTCAGAATTAAAATTTCCTGATAATTTACCTCACCCCCATCCAAGATGTTTATGTCTTTCTGTCTTCAGTCGAAAAGAAATAAAGGTTTTTGAGGAAAACATTCCAGGATTTTTCTCCATATAGTGGACTTCATCAGGGTACAACGGGTTGAAGGTCCAATTTTCAGTTTCAATGCAGCTTCAAAGGGCTCTACACCATCCCAGCGAGGAATAAGGGTCTTATCTAGTGAAACGATTGGTCATTTTCAAAAAAAAAAAAAAAAATATATATATATATATATATATATATATAATTTTTAAACCAAATGCTTGTCTTGCACTGCTCTGTGATGTGCCACGCATTATGTAATCACGTTGGAAAGGTCAAGCGTGATGTAGGCAAAAGTACCAATACAAAGCTACAAAGCGAACATGCAAAAACTAAGTCAAATGCCCTTTACAAAAAAAGGTAAAACAACGATGTCGGACAATTTTGAAGTTGGAGGAGAAAATGAGATGGAGTTTTTTGCCATACCTTGGTACTTTCACCTACGTGACCTTTCCAACATGATTACATAATACGTGGCGCATCGCAGAGCACTGCAAGACGAGCATTTGTGGTTAAAAAATATATATTCTTTTTTTTTTTAGAAAATGACTGATCGTTTTGCTAGATAAGACCCTTATTCCTCGGCTGGGATCATGTAGAGCCCTTTGAAGCTGCATTAAAACCGAAATTTGGACCTTTAACCCGTTGGTAGCCATTGAAGTCCACTATATGGAGAAAATCCTGGAATGTTTTCCTCAAAAACCTTAATTTCTTTTCGACTGAAAAAAGAAAGACATAAACATCTCGGATGACATGGGGGTGAGTAAATTATCAGGAAATTTTAATTCTGAAGTGAACTAATCCTTTTAATTCAAAATCACTGTTAATTTTGCCATCTACCTTTATTAATTTTTCTGACAACTTGCTATTTATGTTGATGACTCAACATTACCTATATTGAATTATATATATATATATATATATGTATATATATATATATAATAGATGAAACATTAAAAAATAAGATAAAATAATTTTATTTATTATTTATTTTATTTTTAATAATTTTATTCTATTTTACTGTTATTTATTTGGGTATATAAATGGTATTGCTGAAAATTATGGAGGAACTATTTTGGTATATTATGTAAATATTTAAAAATGTATTTTAAATTATTTTTAAAAATATGCAACTAATTTTAAAATAAAAAGTAAAAATTAACAACAATCCTGTTATTATTTGTATAATTATAATGCGATAATAATAACATGAAAAGATAAGATATAATTTTATTTATTATTTTTATTACGTGTGTGTGTGTGTGTGTGTGTGTGCGTGCGTGTGCGCAGCCTCCTTAACTGCATTACAATCATTATTGATTATGGTAATGAATAATAATAATGGTAAAGTTATATATATATTTTATATATTAATAATAGTAAATATATATTAGATGAAGCATGATATTTATAGTTATTTAATTATTTGACCACAAAAATTGGACAGGATGACTAAGATGTGCACTTTAGAGTTAAGAAGGCTGCACAATTAATTCTAAATAACTGTAATCAAAGATTTAGTGGTATGAAATGCCCTCAAATTGGTCTTTCATTTAAATTTGAGGAGAGGGAAAATAGGGCAACAATGTGACAAAACCCATCCAGTCAGGTAGGAAATTACATTTCATGCCACTTTCCAAAAACAGACCTAAAAACACATACACACGGGAAACATTCCCTAGTCGAAACTAGCGCTCAGCTGCATGTCGCTTGCTTCGTGAGCTCTCCATGGTGCTGAAATCTGACTGCAGTCTGGAACTATACTGGGTTCGTAAATGAAACGCGAGTGCACCATGTGGATTTCAGGTTAAAATAAAACTTTTTCCGTTTTTTTTTTTTTTTTTTGGTCTGACGGATGACTTGGAGTAAGATGACAACCATATGGGAACTTCATATTAATTTAACAGGTTTAGGGCATGAAAATCCTAGTAGTTGTAATCTCGTAACTGAAATTTTCACCAAGTTAAGATATTTTTCATCGTAGCTCTTTCTGAAGTATAGCACCACACAGTATTTGAACAGTACAGATGCAGAAGTAATTTAAAATTTAAATTAATAATTAAAACAGATAAAGGCTGTAATTTAGATAACCCAGCTAATGAAGTTGAAGATAAGAGTTTTCCCATTTCCCAACTGCTTGCTATCAGCACAGATAAGTTGTAAATGGGATAGAAACACAGTTCGATTAATTTGTTCTTATTGTTATGCGTTACTGGAAGTCTTTTCAATTATATTTCCAGTTTCCATGCAACTATTCACAGGATGACCTTCAAATGATTTGTAATCTGCTATATGTTTGTGTTTATCCTTCGAAAACAAACTCGGAGAAGAAAGTGCACTTCAGTGTATAGAGGAGCAAACAAATACTGTTTATTTTCTCATCAGTGACCAAACTCATTTTGCACTGGTCACGATTGTGCAACCTCCTCTATATGCAAATGAGCCGTTGATACACTTTAAAATCGCTCTCTTCCTCTCTCTCAGTTTCAGAAAATCTCAGCTTTGTTAGATATAATAGGACTTAGTAAGAAATATGGATATTTAATATCTCAGTGTTTGAAGGTTTGAAAGGGTTTTCTTCGTATTTTGGATTTTTGAGTGATGACACAATGAATCAGTTTAAAATCGATACACTAAAAAGCTGTGAATGAATCAAAATCATAACTGTTCGTCCTGAATTTGAACATGATTAAAAAATGAATCAAGTTTTCTAAAAGGGTGTTTTGTATTTTATGAACCATACTTTCAAATCAAAATTATTGATTCAAATGAATCACTGAATCAGTGTTTTGATTCACTGCAACAAAAAGTTTGAACTGATTTACAAAAATGAATCAAACTAAAGGCATTTTTGCTACTGAAGATGCTATTAAAACTATAATAACTTTTATTTTTGGCATATGAATGACATTTTCATAGTTTATAGTAGGGAAGTATGCATATTCTGAAGTGGGGGTGATCTACAGGAAACTTAAAGGGTTAGTTAACCCAAAAATGAAAATAATGTCATTTATTACTCACTCTCATGTCGTTCGTTCATTTTCGGAACACAAATTAAGATATTTTTGATGAAATCCGATGGCTCAGTGAGGCCTCCATTGCCAGCAATGTCACCGAACCTCTCAAGATCCATAAAGGTACTAAAAACATATTTAAAACAGTTCATGTGAGTACAGTGGTTCTACCTTAATATTATAAAGCGACGAGAATACTTTTTGTGCGCCAAAAAAAAAATTACGACTTTTAAACAGTATCTAGTAATGGCCGATTTCAAAACACTGCTCTGAAGCTTTACGAATCTTTTGTTTCGAATCAGTGGTTCGGAGCGCCAGAGTCACGTGATTTCAGTCAACGAGGCTTCATTGCAGTTTGATACGCGATCCAAACCACTGATTCAAAACAAAAGTTTTGTAAAGCTTCAAAGCAGTGTTTTGAAATCGCCCATCAGTAGATATTGTTGAAAAGTCGTTATTTTGTTTTTTTGGCACACAAAAACTATTCTCGTCACTTTATAATATTAAAGTAGAACCACTGTAGTCACATGAACTGTTTTAAATATGTTTTTAGTACCTTTTCTGGATCTTGAGAGGTTCGGTGACATTGCTGACAATGCAGGACTCACTTAGCCATCGGATTTCATCAAAAATATCTTAATTTGTGTTCTGAAGATGAACAAAGGTCTTACGGGTGTAGAACGACATGAGTAATAAGTAATAAATGACATTATTTTCATTTTTGGGTGAACTAACCCTTTAATTTGATATCAAGCAAAAACATCTTGAATACATCATTAATATTTAATATATCATGCAGACCTAGCAAGAAATACCCTTATTTTCATGTAAATTAAACGATATGGACAATACTGGCTTGTTTGTGTCTCTTTCTTGTTCTCTCGTTGCAATTAATATTTCATTTGAACATTTTTCAAACTAAGTGAAACAGCATTAGGAAAAGCAAGTGCAATCTGTGGTATCCAATATCAGTAGTTTGCTTGGATTAACAATGCCTTCCATTGTTCTTTTTGGCTCTTTTTTTTTATGTTGGACAGTACAAGGCTGATTGGAATGAAATTGGACTGCTAAGACAGATGTCGAGGAGTTTAAGAGAGAGTGAGTGAATAAGAGAGAGAGGGGGAGGAAAATGAATGGCGAATGAAAGAGAATCAAATTAGAATGCAGAGAGTAAAGAAGGTAGACGGACTGCTGAAAACTGATGGCGGTAACAGACTGAATCTAATTTCAAGCTCACCAAATGAGAAAAGCTGGGCGAAAGTGGTCTAACAAACAGCTCTCCTATAACTCCATTCGGCGTTGGCCTTTAACAGAGTATTTTCATTAGAACGGGCTCTCCATCGACTCCCTAGGTGTTTTGCATTACGTTCACACCTGTGAAAAAAGCCACACGCATTTATATGCACATCCTCATGCAAACACACACATATATGCATATAGGGTAACTCATGCAAACGCACGTTTGCCTTGCCTTGTTATTTTTTACATCCTTTTTTTTTTGACTGAATCTGTCTAGATCAGCAAGTCAGAGGTATTTTTAGTTGCTCACAACAGGAAATTGTGCCGCTGCCTCTATCGTTCCTGTTTGACAAGAGGAAAGGGGTCATTAAAACAAGAAGCGAATATGCCACCGTGTCATATGCTTGATAAATCATGCCAATGTGAAATTGCTTGATAAAACATGTTGGACAGAGTCTAAATGTCAAATCAGTTATATATATATCATATACAGTATGTGTGTATAAATCCATGTGAATTATTTGGCTTGACATTAGTAATGAATTATTTAAGTTATTAAATATATATTATAATATTTTTTCATTATTTTAATTCATTTTAATTTATTTGTATTAATATTTTTATATTATTTTTTAAATATATATTCATTATTTTAACAGTAGAGCATGGCACTAGCAAAATCATGGGTTTTATTTATTTATTTATGCAAATAATGTGCATAAAATATGACTTTGGGATAAGATGTAGTTGTTTGTTTGTCATTTATGTTTATATTTTATTTGAAATGTAAAACAAGCACTTATTCCCAAATTATTCAACTTACCCCTTGACATGACACAGCTTTATAAGACATATTTAGCAGCATTAGTCTCATTTCTTTTTACTTAGAGGACAAGAAAAAATTGGCACATCTTACCCCACACCCCCTACAATTTTCTCTATCTTTAGAAGTCCAGCAGAGTTTGTAAAAGGCAGCATCAAAATAGAGATGCTTTGCAAGATGGTACTGTATTTATAAACCTCATATGAGATCATCTAAGTGGTTCAAGGTTAAGAAATGACAGACGTGAAATTGTGTTGTGATGTGTTTACATCTTTTAGTCTCTTGAGACACAGACATGCGCACAGGGAGGTTGGAGAGCTTTAGATCTCTGAGGAAGCTCTGTTTCTTTATAGTCTCCTGTCATCTGAAGAATCATTTTTATGGAAATCAGGCTTGCACAATGCACTTTTAATTTGTCAAACATGCATCATCATGTGCAAAACCTTCCTTGTCCCAAAACTACTGCTAACAAACTGTATCATGGTCATTGGACTCCCTCCGCAGAGCATGTTGGTCAGAATGTCTAATTGCAGATAATGTGACAAATCCACCCAAGGCAAGTCTCCATCTGTGCAACTACCTGAATACTGAAGACTGGCCCACTTCATGCAAGAAACTGAAATTTCACAAGTCAAATAGCACGTATCAAGAGGAAAGAGCAGGATGATGGACAAATAAGGGGTGGTATTATATATATATATATATATATATATATATATGGGTCAATGATGTGACGGGTCATTTTTTGTCCAAAGGCCTTAATAATAATAAATTGGGTCATTCGGTTTAACTGTCCAAAGGCAAATACATCCATTTCATTTGTGATTAAAATATCTAAAAATGTAATAAATGTATATATTTTTTATTCTGGCATGATTTTATAACATCATATATCAACATAGTGCAAAATGGTATTAAAATTATGTGTAGAAGTCGTTGCTTTGTTTTGAGAAAGAATGTCCGGAAAAATGAATTTCATTGATGTCATTCGTAGTAACCAATATAAAGGGACCATTTTGGATCAAGTCATGTGGTCAATATCATGTGACAGGATGTGACATCATTCAGACACCTGCAAAGGACCACATGGTCATGAAGCAAAGTAACTAACTCTCTCTTAACTATATGAAAATTAATGTTTTCACTTGATCATACGCATGTCCCGAAACACCAGGTCATTTGGTATAACCGCTATAAAACATGGAAAATGTTGTAATATTTTAAAAAACTTGTACTAAATATAAAATGTTTGATTGTCCTTTTGCTAGCTAGCTAGATATCAGCCTGTTAGCATTGTTTGAAAATATCGTCATTCGGCATAACTAAAAGTGTCATTCGGTAAAACCGAAATTTTTGTTAAACCAAATGATTTTTTTGGTGACAAATTTTGTCCATCTTGTAAAAAATGACAAAAGCAGTGTTAATTGATTATAAAAACCACATAATATCATTGTTAACACTTAATAAAACTTCAAAATTAATTACATCTCCATTAGGTTTTTTAAAAAACCTTATTCGCCAATGACCCATATATATATATATATATATATAAGGGGTGTAAAGGTACATGTATTCGTCCTGAATCGTATGGTACGGACGTCACGGATCGGTTCATGCAGTTAAACAATGAATACAGTCAGCCGCATAAGGTTAAAGGCCCGTTCATACCAAGAACGATAACTATAAAGGTAACAATAAAGATATAGTTCTAAAAATCTATCTAAATATAAAAGAATAGCACTGTCCACACCACAGCTATAACGATAACGATATAGAGAAACAATATAGTTGGGATCACTTTCAGAACGATTTTTTTTCCAGCTGTTGAACGATAAAACACTGACAGCCAATCAGAATCCGTTCTAATTTAAGTTCTCGCGCATTTAAATTGGCAGACGCATTGCGGAGAAGTTAATCGCCAAGGTCCAGAAAAAGGCACCACTGTTTGACAAGTCAAACCCCCTTTTCAAGGATACTTTAAAGAAAATGGATATATGGAAAAAACGGTCATACCCTCGGAATAATCTGTGAGAAGTATTAACGATGAGATCATTATGCCAGGCTAGCAAACAGTGTAACATTACCTCAGGTATCCAGTGCTAGTTTGCCAGCAAAATCATCTTGAATATACTATTAATATTTAACATTTAAAAACAAATTTATTTTTATTTTATGAACCATAATTTCAAACCAAATATTTTGAGTGATGATGGAAATGAAACACTGAGTTTTAAATCAATTCAAAATATAAACCGAACTGCCAACAAAATGTCCTGTTGCTTGTCATTTTTCGCAGCTGGTTAGGACAAAAACTGATGTACATAGAAGAGACAGCTTTAATAGTGCCACTTTATTGAGTCGCATCTGGACTTAAAGCTGCAGTCTGTAACTTTTTTTGGTTAAAAATTATCCAAAATCAACTTTTGAGCAAGTACATATCCAGCCAGTGTTCAAAACTATCTCCTTATCTTAGCTTGATTCTCAACGGTAAGCTTGTAATAATGTTTTATAATAAGAGCGACCTGGTGGATTTCCGCGGGAAATTTGAGCATGCAGCAGTTCGTCTTTGCGTCATTACGTCACGTCTGTAAACAGAAAGGAAAGGGTCCAGGCTAGTTGGCTTTATCATGTGAGGATGCTGCTTGTAGCGGACCATTTATAGCCTGTTCTCACAGCAGCTGGAATAATTAAATTTATCATTTTGATGGCGGATTGTAATCCAGAAAGGTCCAAATGACAATCATCAGTGACAACTGGAGATTCACCCGTAGACAAAAAGCAAAAGACTTTGGACTGTGGAGTGGCTACAGAAATTGAAATCTACAGGTAACACTAATACAGACTAAATACACATAGTCACGCAATGCTGATGTTGTTAACATTAACAATTTGAGAACGAAGTATAACAGTAATAATAATTTGCACGGTTTGGCGTGATCCGAGCTAAGCGATCATTAGATTTAGTGATTGACAGCAAACATTGGATTCATCCGCTGAGGAGTCGTGCCGATGCACAACGCACGTTACGATAACAATTCCGCATATGACTGCAATCGCAGGTTTCAAACAGAGATGGCGACAAAGAGGAAAAATGCCGGACTGCAGCTTTAAAAAGCTGTGCTTCTGAAGGCTCTTTACTTACATGTGCAGTTTGGCATTGATGAAACTCGCCCTCTAAGCTAACAATCAATGCAAACGGTTAACCTTGTCAGGGTCAAAAGTGCTCCGAAACTTAGTCATGTGACTTTTACACACTGATAGCCAGAATGAAAGGATGAGTGAAAGAAAAGCAAATCTTATCAAGGACGACTTCACTATGAACAGGCTTTCTATTTGTCCTCAAATCCCCCTGAATATATATATATATATATATATATGCATGGCACTAACAGAATGAGCACCCATGGGTGGATGACTTCCTCTTTTGCAAACAAACAATAAAGCGTAAAACTGATTACCACCATCCAGTCTGTGGCAAGGTTCCATGGCTTTTTATTTTCATTAATGCAGGAAGAAATAGTTAATGAAGTGTTTGTGCTCTGTAACTCTCTTTCGCATCTGTCGGGGCTGAGAGAGCCCAGCTCCGCAGGACTCATTTTCTGCGAGAGTGGATATTAATTTGCATTAGCCTGTGGGTGAATAGAAACCCAGGCCCTGAAGAAAAAGGAGAAGGCAGGAGGAATGACCATTAATCCTGCGCTGCCCCTGACGTTGCTCCCATTTGGGGGAAAGAACAAGATTCATGACTGTACTTAATGCCCCCATTTCAAAAAAAAAAAAAAAAAGTTTGGCACGTAGGCTAATCAGCATCACTTGAGTAAGAGCGAGTGTATTTTTAGAGAAACATTTCATACAGCACCCAGTTCGTCTTTGAAAACAATGTGACAGTAACATTCAGGCCTCTAAATAAGGCAAATTTATGCTCATTGATTTATTTTGGGGGATAATATACATCGGAATACACAGGCCTAATGTCAGGTTTATGTTCAGTTTTGGAAAATTCTTATGTGTTCCCAGTTCTAGTGTTTATTTCCTGTCTTCCTTAGTTGACCTAGGCTGTGTCCGAAATTACCCCCTATACCCTCATTCATTCCCTACATTAGTCCCCTAATATAGTTCACTTGAGGAAGTGAATGAAAACGAGTGAGCAAATTCGGAAGGGCTGCCGCTTTTGCATAGTTTGTGCTTGCTGTTTAATAATCATTTGAAACTTAGTAAACTGGCAGCTCCAGCACTATGGGTATTCTCTAGCCGCAACGGTTTTACACTTGTAATTGTGGTGCATTATGGATTGAATGAGTGCACTCGATAACGTCCACTATGGTTTCGGACACAACTACAAATGACTGTCCCCTCAAATAGCACCCTATTGCTTCTCAAAACTAGTCCAAAACCAGCTTGATCGCGTTCCGTGCCCGGTAAAAATCGTGTTCTGGGGGTTGCGTTAGTGCGGTCGCTTTAACCCACGGAGTTGCAAAACAACCCGCGGCAACAGTGAAAAAGTAGGGCATTAAAGTAAGCGATTACGCGTTTATTTATAGTGTGATCTGTCGCGGAAGCCAGCGAAATTATGCACAGGCAATATGAAAAATAAAGAAAATGATGTGACAAAAGAGAGCAGAGTTTTGAAACTTTTATGATACGGGCGGTCATGTTTTGCTTGAATATCTGTCTACGGTGGCCGAGAGAGCTCAACACATGCAAATAGAAAAAAGGACAGCAAATAAAGAAAACATCTTCATCAGTTTGACTACACATGTGCTGCAAACGTTCACAATGCACCCAAATACAGAAACGTGCTGCAAAAGTTCGCAACACAACCAAATACAGAAACGCGCTGCAAAAGTTCACAACACAACCAAATACAGAAATGCGCTGCAAAAGTTCACAACACAACCAAATACAGAAACGCGCTGCAAAAGTTCACAACGCAACCAAATACAAAAAACTCACCTTTCAGGTGCACACCACTGAAGAGTAAACATTGAACAATAAGCAATCCCAGCAGGTTCATCACTTGTTGGTGTCCCCTTAAAATATTTTCGTTGTGGTCTGTGCCAGTCCCGGAGCCAGGACAACCGATTTGGGGGGGCTTGCGTAAAAAAATATTATTAATAATAAATTATTAATAATAAATAATATTTTTTTAATCATTTACTTGATTTTATGTCTCAAATCCCAGTCAATTATTCACTGCAGAAAGTGAAACTAAAAACTCAGCGATGAGAGCTCTACTTCAACATGTTCTTATAACGGTATTTAACCTTAATTTATTTTCTTAGTATTTCTCTTGTGGCCCATACGTAGTGAAAAAAAATGAGAAGAGATGTAGGCTATTTTGTGTTAAACAAGTTGTTTTTTTTTTAATGAGGAGTTAGCTAATCTAACATCTTATTGCAGTGATGCGCTAAATTATTGCGGGGCAAATGAAAATATTAATTTAATTCTATAGCCTAATAATCATAATCATCATTCAGATCATCGCAGAGGGGGGCTTGAGATCGCCGGGCCTGGTATGTGCTATTTGCAGCGCGTTTTTGTATTTGGTTGTGTTGTGAACTTTTGCAGCGAGTTTTTGTATTTGGTTGTGTTATGAACTTTTGCAGCGCGTTTCTGTAGCTATTTGGCTGTGTTGTGAACTTTTGCAGCGCGTTTTTGTATTTGGTTGCGTTGTGAACTTTTGCAGCGCGTTTTTGTATTTGGTTGCGTTGTGAACTTTTGCAGCGCGTTTTTGTATTTGGTTGCGTTGTGAACTTTTGCAGCGCGTTTTTGTATTTGGTTGCGTTGTGAACTTTTGCAGCGCGTTTTTGTATTTGCTTGCGTTGTGAACTTTTGCAGCACGTTTTTGTATTTGGTTGCGTTGTGAACTTTTGCAGCGCGTTTCTGTATTTGGTTTTGTTGTGAACTTTTGCAGCGTGTTTCTGTAGCTATTTGACTGTGTTGTGAACTTTTGCAGCGCGTTTTTGTATTTGGTTGCGTTATGAACTTTTGCAATGCGTTTTTGTATTTGCTTGTGTTGTGAACTTTTGCAGCGTGTTTTTGTATTTGGTTGCGTTGTGAACTTTTGCAGCGCTTTTCTGTATTTGGTTGCGTTGTGAACTTTTGCAGCGCGTTTCCGTATTTGGTTGTGTTGTGAACTTTTGCAGCACGTTTTTGTATTTGGTTGCGTTGTGAACTTTTGCAGCGCGTTTCTGTATTTGGTTTTGTTGTGAACTTTTGCAGCGTGTTTCTGTAGCTATTTGACTGTGTTGTGAACTTTTGCAGCGCGTTTTTGTATTTGGTTGCGTTATGAACTTTTGCAATGTGTTTTTGTATTTGCTTGTGTTGTGAACTTTTGCAGTGCGTTTTTGTATTTGCTTGTGTTGTGAACTTTTGCAGCGCGTTTTTGTATTTGCTTGTGTTGTGAACTTTTGCAGCGTGTTTTTGTATTTGGTTGCGTTGTGAACTTTTGCAGCGCGTTTTTGTATTTGGTTGCGTTATGAACTTTTGCAGCGCGTTTTTGTATTTGCTTGTGTTGTGAACTTTTGCAGCGTGTTTTTGTATTTGGTTGCGTTGTGAACTTTTGCAGCGCTTTTCTGTATTTGGTTGCGTTGTGAACTTTTGCAGTGCGTTTTTGTATTTGCTTGTGTTGTGAACTTTTGCAGCGCGTTTCCGTATTTGGTTGTGTTGTGAACTTTTGCATCACGTTTCTGTATTTGGTTGCGTTGTGAACTTTTGCAGCGCGTTTCTGTAGCTATTTGGCGGTGTTGTGAACTTTTGCAGCACATGTGTTGTCAAACTGATGAAGATGTTTTCTTTATTTGCTGGTGTTTTTTCTATTTGCATGTGTTTTCTTCAGCTGCAGCGCGTTGAGCTCTCTCGGCCACCGTATCTGTCTCTGTAATGCTTACGAGTTCTGACACATCACTGTCTTCCTACTGACTACCTTTCGCAACTGTCTTGATAACGTTGGGTATGTAAAATCTTTGAATGGACTCCCATGAGCACAGAATCATGACGAATGTTGATCTCGAGTGACGTAAATTTACCTTCACATTTACCTGCAGTGTGAACGCAGCCTTACTACGTCTGTTTTTAAGTGGTTGTTCTGTTCCTGCATATTGAGTGTTTGTTACTTAGAATTATCGTTTATTAAAGTTTTACTGCTACAACTAGATCCTGCTCAAACTCATCCTTGCTACAACCAACGTGACACCTAAATTCTTTCCAAAATGTATCAGGTCTTATAACGAGAATAAGCCTTATGCAAGTATGTAAAACGCACTTGCACAAACACTGTTCTAGGCCGTGTGTCATGCTGCAATTCATAACACATGCACTGTACATGTTGCATTCTCAGTTTTGCATAATATAATATAATATAATATATAATATAAGGTCATAATAAAATGTAATGGAATTTATTTGTAACAGTTTAAGAAATAATACCATGGGTATTACGCGACAGGAAGCTCGCGCTCCAGACTGCCATGAATGCGCTCAGGACTGTTGGCCGAGGCTGTGGATTACAGGTAATAATGTTATACATAATGTTCAGTTTCTTTCACAGACTGATCGTTTAACTTCTTAAAGGTTCATGAAAACCTAAAACAAATTTTAAGAGATTTTAGCGGAGTTATGTGTGTTGAACATCATAGAAATAGTGTTGTCAAAAGTACCGACCGGGATACCAAGTCGGTACTGAAATTTTAAAAATGTGACGCTTTGAGCGCTGTTGAGCGGATTCATAAACACCTCTGATTGGCCTTTGTGTTCACGTGCTCATCAGATATGTCTGTGATTGGCTACAGTGATCAACGCACTGGGGCGTTTGAAAGCACACAGAAGTGTTTGAATTTGAAAGCTTTTCGAAAGCGGGAGTGGGAGCGTTTGAAAGCAGGTGATAGATGCCTGCTTTCAAACGCTCCCGTGTGTATCTGTGTAAGCGCTAGGTGAAGAGCGTCATTGATGTCTATTTACATGTTTTTGAAGCGTTGATCATTGTAGTCAATCACAGACATATGTTGAGCGTGTGAACACAATGGCCAATCACAGGTGTTTACTAATCCACTCAACGGCGCTCAAAGTATCAAATTTTTAAAATTTCAGTACTGACTTGGTATTGCGGACGGTAGTTTTGACAACACTACATAGAAGTCAATGTTACCATCCATTACTTTTGATTGTAGGAAAAAACTAGTTAATTTTAAACCTTTTTGTGCTATTTTCAACTTCCGGGTTTAAATTCGTCTTGGTGTCAACGTCACAGGATGTGAAGTTTTCTTGTACTATAGTACGGTGATGACATGATAATTATTGAGTCTGCGTGTCCGTATCCTATGAGAACTGATTGCTGCTGAAACAGGGGGTTTCATGACCCTTTAAGACCTCAATATATCGTCAAGTGCCACAGGTATTAATTTTGTTTTGCCTGTATATATATTTTTTTTCACTCTCAAAGCGACGGTAGCCGTTGACTTGCATTATATAAATCACCAAGGACTATGGTTTCAGCTAAAAATCTTTACATTTCTACTGAAGAAAAAAAGACACCTACATCTTGGATGGCATGCGGGTGAGTAAATTAACAGCAAATTTTCATTTTTTTGGGGTGAATTATCCCTTTAAACCGACCAGATGAAGGCATCTTAGACAACACATTGCGCAAACACTGAATCTGAAAGCACCTTGATCCCTCTCATACAGTACACTTTTTCAGTGTTCAAACACAGCCTAGATCTTGGCGAAAAGGCTATTCTGGTGGCGGAAATCAGCCTGGTGGTCACAAACTCTACCTCTATAGCGCAGCAATCAGTGTGAGGCATAAAAGGGTTTTATTACACCACAGCTGGCAGCTGGTTCTCACCCTCTTCATCAGCCGTGTATTACAGCACACCAGGCCACTCAATATGCAATTATGCAGAAATAGCATTCTTTACCTAACTAGTTTTGGCTAAGATATCAAAATATCCAACGGAATGAACGCTTATGCAAACAAAGTGTACAAAGTATTCAAGTTGAAGTTTAGAAACAGACATTTTAAACTCTTTGAAATGATCAGGTTTTGATCTCTTACCTGAGGCAAACAGAAGCACAGAGTAGTTCGTGTTAGCTTGCATAAAATGGGACTGCACTGCGGTTGGGTAACATGTCATTTTGTTTAATTTATCTGCCAGTCAAAGCTCTCCCCTGTGTAGAAATATCAAATTCAATTCAGTGGTGGCCATAGTAAGGGTCAGCTTCGCTAGGTCCGTTCGCTCTACGTCAGCATTTTAAGGCTGTCGGTTTTCATCTGCTGTAATGTCAAATAGTTTCTTTAGTGCTCAGATGTTTCCTGTAGCAATTTATTTAATGTGTTTCTTTTCTTGCTCACGCAAAATGAAAGGGTTTCAGTCTACCTTTAAGATTGATGTGTAATCATGAATGTTTAATAAAGAGCGCTCTTGCACAATGCAAACTAATGTCAAAGGAAGCTAACCATCAAATGGTTCATTATACAATGGCCTATATGCCTATTACGTATTCTGTCACGGTAACGAACGTGCATATGTAACAAATGCATAAAATATTCAAAGTTTTCAGGTCTGAGTTTAATTGAATACATAACTCATGGTGATATTGTCTGTCTGTGTCTGAAGAAACTGCAAAAGGACGGAAATAAAAATGGTCACGTTTGTCACTTTGGAGCAAGTAATTGAGCCAAAAGTGTAGTGTGTCAAAAACTGTTCAAATTAACATTTTTTTTCAAGCATTGATGACACCTGACATTTCATGTTTTCAGATACATAAATGACTATCTACGAGCATGGCCTTGCAAAATCATTATTAATATGAATGTATAGGTGAATAGATAATGGCCTTACAGACTTTTTTTTTTTAGGACTGCTGACAATTCATCTGGCATTCAGCATATTAATTAGCAGTTCTCTGAAATATGAGTGATGCTGGCATTGAAGGTAAAACTACAGGATTTGTAGCCCATGATAACTAGCCTATCCTTTTGCGTTTCTGTGTTCCATCCTTCTGTTCCCTTCTTGTGTTTATGCAAGAGGAGTGGAGTGCTTGCTTTTTGTGTTATTGTCAAATAAATCTAACTGTCTCTTGGGCTCTCTGCCATGTAGTGTGAATCACTTTAGTTCAGGTGCAGAGGCTTCAGACAATTTAATCTCACACAATCTCATCAGATAGATATATTCCAGTGGGAACGGACACATGCTTGCACGCATGCGTGTACATACACCGTTTGTGTGTGTATCCTACAAATTACCAGCCACTCAAGGCTTCATATGAGACATTAGATTCAAGTAAGACCACAGATTATTGATGATATACACTGATCAGGCATAACATTATAACCACTGACAGGTGAAGTGTGACACTGATTATCTCTTCATCACAGCATCTGTTAGTGGGTTGGATATAATTGGCAGCAAGTGAACATTTTGTCCTCAAAGTTGATGTGTTAAGGCAGGAACACACCAAGCTGATGCCAACGAACTAGTGGCGACGAAAGCAGACTGCGGGGTTAGCTCACGTCGGCAGCGTCTGGGTCCAAAGTTGCCCTGACACACCAAACCGAGTCTTGACAGCCGACGGCCAAGTAGCACGTCCATTCTGCACCTGCGTAAGATGAAATGCCTTTCCGTACCAGCAGGTGGCAGTAGATGAACAGCCAATCAGAATGATCAGGTGGCTCGACGGACTGACGAGCTCCGACGCCGATTCAACATGTCGCATTGGCCGAAAAAAAGCCGACAAGGACCAACTTCAGCCGACGGTGCGGAACACACTGAGAAAAATTAGTCGGCCGACAAACAAAAACTGCCCGACGGCCAACCGTCGGCTTGGTGTGTTCCTGCTTTTAGAAGCAGGAAAAATGGGCAAGCGTAAGGATTTGAGCGAGTTTGACAAGGGCCAAATTGTGATGGCTAGACGACTGGGTCAGAGCATCTCCAAAACTGCAGCTCTTGTGGGGAGTTCCCGGTCTGCAGTGGTCAGTATCTATCAAAAGTGGTCCAAGGCAGGAACAGTGGTGAACCGGCGACAGGGTCATGGGCGGCTAAGGCTCATTGATGCACGTGGGGAGCGAGGATGGCCTGTGTGGTTCGATCCAACAGACGAGCTACTGTAGCTCAAATTGCTCAAGAAGTTAATGCTGGTTCTGATAGAAAGGTGTCAGAATACACAGTGCATCGCAGTTTGTTGCGTATGGGGCTGCATAGCCGCAGACCAGTCAGGGTGCCAATGCTGACCCCGTCCACCGCCAAAAGCGCCAACAGTGGACACGTGAGCATCAGAACTGGACCACGGAGCAATGGAAGAAGGTGGCCTGGTCTGATGAATCACGTTTTCTTTTACATCACGTGGATGGCCAGGTGTGTGTGTGTCGCTTACCTGGGGAACACATGGCACCAGGATGCACTATGGGAAAAAGGCAAGTCGGCGGAGGCAGTGTGATGCTTTGGGCAATGTTCTGATGGGAAACCTTGGGTCCTGCCATCCATGTGGATGTTACTTTGACACGTACCACCTACCTAAGCATTGTTGCAGACCATGTACACCCTTTCATGGAAACGGTATTCCCTGGTGCCTGTGGCCTCTTTCAGCAGGATAATGCGCTCTGCCACAAAGCAAAAAATGGTTCAGAAATGGTTTGAGGAGCTCAACGATGAGTTTGAGGTGTTGACTTCACCTCCAAATTCCCAGAACTCAATCCAATCGAGCATCTGTGGGATGTGCTGAACAAACAAGTCTGATCCATGGAGGCTCCACCTCACAACTTAAAGGACTTAAAGGATCTGCTGCTAACATCTTGTTGCTAGATACCACAGCACACCTTCAGGGGTCTAGTGGAGTCCATGCCTCGACGGGTCAGGGCTGTTTTGGCAGCAAAAGGGGGAACAACACAATATTAGGAAGGTGGTCATAATGTTATGCCTGATCTGTGTATCTCTTTTGGGGGAGTTGTGTTTTTCTTGCAAAAATAAATAAATGTACAGAACATTAAATTAGAGTCAAATGTAGAAGTACATTGCAATCCACAAAACCACATGATGCAGTTGATAGCTTCTCTCGGGCTTGCTGCCATAAAGAAAAGTGTTGGATTGATTTGTCAGCAGGAAGAGCGGAGGCAGAGGTTCAGTTTTCAGCGAAATACGGGGGAGACTGACTTTAAAAGGAGCTTTGGTTCATCCCAGCCGAACCAAGTCTAGTGATTAGAGGCCAGAAAAACACAGAGGACCGATGTACGAGCAGTGAAAATGTACAACTATTAAGCTATCGAGCTGTTTATTTGCATCGCATCAGGCAAGAATGGTCTCGCAGACTCGCACACATTGATGTTAACTAAGAAATGAAAAAGGAGAATTTTGAATGGATTTAGTTCCAGATGAGAATTTCAATGCTGCGCAGCGTGTGGAAAAAAGTGGCATGCTTGCTGCAGCCAAACGGTCCTTTCCCTGCACCGAGGATTGTAATGATTTATCTTGAATGAAGCAAAGTGTGAAAGAGGTTCAAGTGCCCTTATCGGTGGTTGGAGATGGTTGTTTACCGTCTGCACTACATGGTGTGCAATCAAGGGTAGCTTGTAGCAGTCACTGTAATAATACTCTGCTCTTGATCATATTCTCCAAGATGAAGGGTTTTATGCAAGATTGCAAACAAATCCCTATTGGATCCTCATAATTCAACTCTAATGCAGTCTCGCCCGGGTGAGTTAACTTGTATGAAAAGTAGATGTTATTTGCTATCACCGCAGGTCTGACAGAATAATTGGGATGCCGCTGGTGTATAAAATGGAAGGTAATTCCCTCGAACCCCCTCCATATGAGTTTGTGCAGCACCACATCAATTTTATTACGAATCCTAGTGTGGCTCGACAATATTAGCCATTTAACCTTTCCGGTTGCTAATAGGAGATATCAGGGGAGGGGGAGTGTAATCCAATAACAGGCTATGAAATGTGTATTTTTGGCCATTTAAATGCAAATGGGGTGGTGCTGGAGGCTGTGAGGGGTTGATGGCTGAGGGCAGCGGTGCATGGTCTGCATGAGACAGGGCTACATGCAATGAGATCAGACGGCCCAGGTATCACATAAGAGTTGGGGGGTTGAGTTAGCGTTGGTGGAAGGGGAATGGTGGTGACTGTAATGAGCGAAAATAAACATTTCCTGTCCGTTGGAGATGCGATCTAAGGATGATAAATGGAGCGGCCGCAGGTGAGGATGATAAATCGCTTGGCTGGGCTGATTGGGACGTGGCTTGTGGGAAAGAAGAGAGGGGAGGGGGGCCCTGCTGGATATTAGCCGTACTTCATGCTGTGGGGTTGTATAGGGATGAGCGATATACCGCATTTTCTTTTCAGTGCAAATGATTAGAGTACTGAAGGAATAGTTCACCCAAAAATTTAAATTCTATCATCATTTACTCATCCTCATGTCGTTAGCTTATGATAGGATATTAATTCATTTTAATATTTCAGCACAGCCGATGAATGAGTCATTTATAAAGATGGTCACTTTTTTCGTTCCTGCATGAATCAGCATTTTTGAGCCAATCGGTTGAATTAAAGATTCAGTGACTCGCCAATAAAGACTGTCACTGTTTTGTTCCTGACTGAATGAGTGTTTTTAGTAAAACAGTTGAGTGAATGATTACGTGACTCATTCAAAAAGACAGTTACCTGTTTTGTTTCTGAATCAATCAGTGTTTTTGAACAAATGGTTTGAATGAAAGATTCAGTGACTCCATGAAGACTGTCACTTCTTTTGTTCCTGAATGAATCAGCATTTTTGAGCCAATCGATTGAATGAAAGATTCAGTGACTCACCAATAAAGACTGTCACTGCTTTGTTCCTGACTGAATGAATGTTTTTAGTGAAACAGTTGAGTGAATGATTATGTGACTCATTTAAAAAGACAGTTACCTATTTTGTTCCTGAATCAATCAGTTTTTGAACAAATAGTCTGAATGAAAGATTCAGTGACTCCATGAAGACTGTCATTTATTTTGTTCCTGAATGAATCAACATTTTTGAGCCAATCGATTGAATGAAAGATTCAGTGACTCGCCAATAAAGACTGTCACTGCTTTGTTCCTGACTGAATGTTTTTAGTGAAACAGTTGAGTGAATGATTACATGACTCATTCAAAAAGACCTCTTTGTTTCTGAATGAGTGTTTTTGAACAAATCGTTTGAATGAAAGATTCAGTGACTCCATGAAGACTGTCACTTGTTTTGTTCTTGACCAAATTAGTGTTTTTGAACGAAGTTCAGTTACTTATTCACAAGAAGTACTTACTCAGAGATGTGATTACCTTTTGCTTGTTTTGTTCCTGAATGAATCAGTATTTTTGCACAAATCAGTTGAATGATTCAGTGACTCATTTATAAAGACAGTTAAGCCTGCCTATTTCGAATTGTTTTTTTTTTAATGAATCAGTTGAATCAGTGATTCCTTGACTCGCTCATTAAACAGTCACCACATTCTGGTGTAACGATGTAACATGCAGAAAGAGTCAATGTAAAATCCCCATCACTAATAGACAGACTGACAGCCTGTCTGGAATGCACATACAGTGATAAAACAGTGAAAAGTCCAAGTCTCATCCAATCAGATTTAAGAACCAACCAAACAATAATATCAGAAGTAACAATATTTATCAAGTAGATTAGGATTTTGTCAGCCATTTAGTTTATATGAATCGAATTGGACTGTTTTGTTTAATGTTTGCCTATTTCTGTCATTTTTTTAATTGGAAAACATGGCAAATATTAGGCTCAAACTGTTGTGATTGGCTCTCGAAAATCCAACAGCTGTCTGTTGACCTGTCATAACCTTTAACTTGGCTGTACTTGCACTCTGCTCCAACTTTTGTAAAAACTGGTGAGGATAAATCCCAGATGAGTCTTTAATCTTTAAATCTGATGTGGAATCGGATGAAATAAGCGGCTCTGGCATCGCCATCAGTGTGTGTGTGTCAATTTAGAGGTACATTTTCAGGCTGATAGAGAGAGGGTCTGCTCTAATCCCACCCTTGCATCTAACTTCCCTTCTCTGATCGATACATGTTTATTTCTCCCCACATCCTATCGATTCCTCGGGATAAGGAACCAAATAAAATCAACAAAAGGAGACATTTAAAACCAGTGTTTAAGTGTCTAAAAATGATGCTTGGTTAGGCAGATGAGCCAGAAAGTGAAGATGGTGTGTTCATTAATCAGTGAGTAATATTCTCACAGGATGATGCCGGGTTTTCTAGGGTGTATAAAGAAAGCTGGTAACATCCAGCAAATTTATGATTCAGATTTCAGTTCATTTCTGGTCAGGCTTGCACAACATGCACTATGAGCATGTTGCATGAGGCATCAATAATTCATCAGATCACTGAAAGATTTATTTTCAGAATGTTTATGGCAAGCAGCACTATTACTGTTGCTCATACTTAGGGGTAAGGGTTGGCTTATTTTAGGGATCTGAATATTTTGGACTTGGGTTTGGGCACTTTTTAATTGGACTTGGGCCATAAAGCAACCACCAATAATACCTTAGTAATCAGGGTCAGAAACTAATCTGGCAAAAATACCCCAGATCTAAAATGTTGGGACATAGTGATTTTTTTTTTTTAATTCTAACTTTTTTGTTGTTTTATTCAAGGCTTATTTAGTGTTGCTGACTGAATAAATTGATCTTGAAGCAAACGCTACCCAAAGCTCCAAATCTTGTGAATTATTTACAGCTACTGTATTGCTATTTGACTAAAGCTTTTTGATGTTGATTTGTTTTTGTAGATAACAGCCATTATTGTTCACAGTTTATTTCAATTCATTGATCCAATGCATATATTTTACATAAATGGACAGCATACTGCTAGAAACGCTTTAGCAACCACCCAAAACACCCTACCATCTGCACAGAAATGCACTGTATCTCAGTGTGTTGCTAAGCAGGTAGGTGGAGCATTCTGGGTGGTTGCTAACTATATAGCACCTTAGAAACCACATAGCAACGCCTTGACAACCAGTAGCTGCGTTTCCATTACCCTTTTAATTGTGTAAATTGAAATTGCAAAATGAAAATACGCCCAATGGAAACACGTCAATTTCGCAAAAAACTCCCATATATCGCAAAAACGTTTTTACGCTCGCATGAGGTGGCTTTTCAGGCAATTCGAAAAAGAAATATTTCGCAAAACTGCAATGGAAACAGTTTTTTTCGCATTTACAGGTCACCTGCCGTATGTAAAAGTAGATCATTCTTTAAAGAGGGCGCGGTATGTTTGGACAGAAGATGAGAGTTCTTCATTAAATGCATAAAAGACAAAAGCATTACGGGACTACTGGATTCTAAACAACAAAGAAATGCCACAATTTATCAAGACTTCGAAGCAGATAGGAGGGAGAAACACCTCATACGTGGGGCTTTCCTTCCTTGGATAACATAACTACGTCTCTTTCGATTAAAAATAATGGCTAGTGCAGTGGCTGGGATATACGTAAACCTACCAACAACATCCGTTGTTAGTCGCATAACATCAGTTAATGGAAACGCCGTCATTTCGCAATAGTTTTTTTTTTTTATTTATTTTTTTTATCGATGTTTAGAAAATATCGCAAAAGTTTTGCGCAAATCTGTAATGGAAACGTGGCTACTGTTGCATCACATCGCCGAGGTTTGTACAGCAAGCCCCGCCCATAATTTCTTCATAAATTTCTTCATTTATTTTCGTACATTAAGAAATAAACGTGGTAGCTTCAAATATATCTGATGTTTATTATTGAACAAGAGTTTCAGGCCTGAATTGCATCATTACTGCAATCTGACCTTCTTAACTGAAAATATGGATATTGCATACTTCAAAGTTCGGGAAAAAGAAAGCCAACAGCTATGAGTGTAGAAAAAAATGCTTCTCGAGTCTCAGTGTACAGATAAACATCCGGACTATTAAAAGTTCACGCAGGTGACTTGTGTGCTGAGGATAGTGGAAAACACACGCTGATGTGGCGACTCCTCTCCCGGTAACTTTCCGTCTTTGAGGCGCTAATTACTGGAGTCTTGAAAATCGCTGATTCTCGTGTCAGCAGTAATAACTCGCCAGACCCCCGGTGGTGATTTTGTTTTTCAGCGGAGCATTAATTTCGCAGCTGTAGCGAGTCAGGGGGGAAATATTGTTCTCCATCCTGGAGGGCTCTAGGGCTTTTTTTTGTCGGAGGGTGCAGATTACACGCTTGCTGCGATGGACCATGCTCCATTTGGAGCACAGGGTGTGTGACTCCAGGGCCCTGGAGATAAAACGATATGAATGTTTGTTCACTGGTTTGTGTCGGTCGATGGAGCGGTGGTTGTAAACATTAAAGTTTTCGTCGCTTTCTGCATGGGATAGGTGCAAAATTCCCTGTGATGTCTGGTAGGAGAGATGCAACGATCCAAAGAAACTAAATTTGCATTTCCTGAAAGAAATACCAGTGCTAAAGTGTTAAAAGTAATTAGGATTATTGTAGAAAATTTGTAAACACAAACAAATTATGCATTACCTGCACAAATGGATGTACGAAAGGCCAATCACAATTAAGCAAGCAAATATTAGGCTACTACAAATGCAATGTAGCCTAGATGTAATTATAAAATGACTGTATGTTTGGATGGAATACAAACTTGCTGAATAATGCACATTATATACTGCATACACATTTTTTTTTAAGTGTAAGTAGACATTATTCCACAATTAATGGTTCAGATTACTGTCACATGACCATTTTGTTTCATGTTTAATTCAGCAAGCAATGTCCAATCACCTAGGAAAATTAAAAATGGATATTTAACTGATATATCATTTTTAGTCGATTTTAAGTGCTATTTTTTTCAGGTAGGCCTACAGACATTTACATAGAATTATTAAAATTATTAAATTACAGCATTTTTAAAAGAGATGTACAAACTGTATTTGTTTTTAAAAAAATTCCAATGGCTGTTCATTATATACAACAAAAAAAAAAACAAAAAAAAAAAAAATGAGGGAAGGGGGTTTCAAGCTTCTATTTATGGGCATTCTGAGAACTTTCAGAACTAATATCTGAAAACTGATAACATAGACCCCCAGAGTTTTCATTGATTTTTTTCTCTTATTAGTTTTATTATGACTTTTGTAGGAAGGCAGACACTGATGTAAGAAAAAGACTGAGGATTTCTCTTAAATCTGATCTCTGAGGACAAATTCTACTGTTTCAAATATATATTTCAGAGAAGGGAAAAATGAATAATATGAAGTCTTTATAAATCATCCCAGTGTATGATACTTAATAGCAAAGACATAAAAACAGTCTATATGAACAATAAAACATTGATGCATGAAGATGTGCAAGTTGCCCTTGAATTCAAACCATGATTATTAAAAAACAATATCATATATCCATAATCAGTAAAATTAAAGAGCATTAACCACTCTCCTGTGACATTTGGTACCATACTGAAGTGTTATTTTCATGCCATCTGGACATTTCATTTCATTTGTTAATGGAGGATTTGTCTTAATCTGACAGATGGACAATTCACTATATGAACACTAAACAATTTCAGAAAGCAGCGTCATTCCTGAATTTCTCTGAAAATATGACTAGAGTAAACTGTACTCAGAATATGTTTTCAGCTGTTCAAACATCTCTAGTTGCTTTGCTCCCTGTTTAAATAGACATGAAATATAATTTATCATATAATTTCCTGCACATTCTGGTGGAACATTCCAGAAAGTACCAGCAAAAATTTTTGATGCCAATGATTGCATTGTGTATTTGCACATGCTGCTTGCATTGTTTAGTTTTAGCTTTAGTTTTGATAAAAGACTGACAATTAATTAAACACTCATGGTTTAACTGGAATGTGGGTGGTTAGTGAATAAACTGCATTGTTTAGGCGCTAAAATATCGTGCGGAAAACTGGCACAACTCAATCAAACAATGACAAAACCCATGAAAAAAAAAAAAAACAGGTTAGGAATGATTTACAGCTGTGATTCCATCCTTTCAAAACCTCATGCAAACCTCAGCTTTTTGGTTCCATCATCCCTTTGCAGTTTATACGATTTTCATCCTCCCTCTCTCAGCCTCTCTTAGAGAAAATAAGATTGCTTTCTCACTCATTTATCTGAAGCCCATCAACAGCCAAAGGGTAAGAAGTGCTTCATCCAAAATAGATGCATTAGTGTTTTAAGACGCTGAGGGACAGATTGACGCTTTGCAAAGCTAAGCCGTCTCATATTGATCTGCAGAACATTTTTTAGACAATATACAAATAATTTATTGTGAAGTTGCATGTTATTTTGAGAGCGCTAGCTCAGAAGGTTATAAGACTGAGCCTTGAACTCATCTAATAGCCTGTTTTCTTTTTCATCTGAGATTTTGAGTTCTTTAAAGTGGTCATATCAGGGGAGCATTGATTAACTGAATCAGTCAGCAAAAAGCCTCTGTAATTTATAATTCAGATAAATTATGATGTCTGTTTATTTGAAGTTTCCACAAACAGAGCTGAAGTAGCCCAACTCCAGCAATATATAACCCCAGGTTAACTTTTAGCCTACCATGTAATTTTCCTCCAGGTTTGCCTGTTTTATTGTCCGCCAGGCAAACCTTTATTACCCAACCTTTACATACGCATTTTTTTTTCTTCTGTGCAACACAAAAGAAGACATTTGAAAAATATCTTAGTGTTTTTTGTTTTGTTTTTTGTCAATGAAAGTCAAATGACGTGATGGGTCATTTTTTTGTCCAAAGGCCTTAAAGTGATAGTTCACCCAAAAATGAAAATTCTGTCATCATTTACTCACCCTCAAGTTGTTCCAAACCTGTATAAATTTCTTTGTACTGTTGAATACAAAGGAAGATATTTTGAAGAATGTGGGAAACTGAACAGTTTTGGGGCACCGTTGACTTGCATAGTATTTTTTTTTCCTACTATGGAAGTCAATTGTGCCCCAAAGCGGCCTGGTTACAAACATTCTTCAAAATATCTTCCTTTGTGTTCAACAGAACAAAGAAATTTATACAGATTTGGAACAACTTGAGGGTGAGTAAATGATGACAGAATTTTCATTTTTGGGTGAAGTATCCCTTTAATAATAATAAAAAACAAAGATATGACATCCAAAGTATGTAAGGTAGTACAACTAGATCTCTTTTATTGAATCCAAAAGGTTTTAATTATATTTTGCTACATATAAAGGTATTTTAAAGATTTTGAAGTGTCAAAAGGTCATTCGGTTTAACCGTCCAAAGGCCAATACAGCCATTTCATTTGTGATTAAAATATCTGTAATAAATGTATATATTTTTTATTCTGCCATGATTTTATAACATCATATATCAACATAGTGCAAAATGGTATTAAAATTATGTGTAGAAGTCGTTGCTTTGTTATGAGAAAGAATGTCTGGAAAAATTAATTTCATTGATGTCATTCAGAGTAACCAATATAAAGGGACCATTTTGGATCAAGTCATGCGGTCAATATCATGTGACAGGATGTGACACCTGCAAAAGACCACATGGTCATGAAGCAAAGTAACTAACTCTCTCTTAACTATTTGAAAAGTTCATGTTTTTACTTGCTCATACGCATGTCCCAAAACATCAGGTCATTCGGTACAACCGCTATAAAACATGGAAAATGTTGTAATATTTTAAAAACTTGTACTAAATATAAAATGTTTGATTGTCCTTTTGTTAGCTATCAAGCTAACTAGTTAGCTAACTAGATATCAGCCTGTTAGCATTGTTTGAAAATATCGTCATTCGGTATAACCAAGTGTCATTCGGTAAAACCGAAATTTTGGTTAAACCGATTGACTTTTTTGGTGACAAATTTTGTCCATCTTGTAAAAAATGACAAAAGCAGTGTTAATTGATTATAAAAACCACAGTCTCATTGTTAAAGGGATAGTTCACCCAAAAATGAAAATTCTCATTTACTCACCCTCAAGTTGTTCAAAATCTGTATAAATTTCTTTGTTCTGATGAACACAAACGAAGATATTTTGAAGAAAGTTTGTAACCAGGCCACTATGGGGCACAATTGACTTCCATAGTAGGAAAAAAACTACTATGGAAGTCAATGGTGCCCCAAAACTGTTCAGTTTAACACATTCTTCAAAATATCTTCCTTTGTGTTCAACAGAACAAAGAAAATTATACAGATTTTGAACAACTTGAGGGTGAGTAAATGATGATAGAATTTTCATTTTTTGGGTGAACTATCCCTTTGACACTTAATAAAACTTCAAAATTAATTATATTTCCATTGTTTTTTTTACACTTTAGCAAGCACCACTAATATTTCAAAAGAAAATGCAATACATAATAGAAAAATACTAATCTGTGAGGTGAGTTGTGCAAGTCAGACTATCTATAGAAGAAGGTTTGTTTCTTTATTGCATTAGAGCAAAAGAATCAAATATGTATTTGAGATTAAAAATAAATATACAAAGCAATTAAAAATGTATGCAAGGAATATACGAGAGCTCAAAATGAAATACTGGGATAGATGAGTGTTCAAATGAGAAAGAGAGGTATATCACTGGCCCTCATTGCTTTATTTAATTGGAAGAAAGCACTGGTACAATCAAACTTGGAGTTTAAGTGTCTGCAAGATTACCTTGTACTCTGTGAAAGTTTTATTCAAGAGCGTTAAGTTTAAGAAGTTTTAATGACCCCTTTTGATGGAGGTAAAACTCTCCTGGAGCAAATTTTTCCATGATAATGTCTTCGATTGTCATTGCCGGGTGGGTTATGTAGGAGATTTTCCGTGTGAGCTGACAGATATGGCTTATAATATCTTTCATCCTATTAAAAATCTACAAAAAGATTTTTAAAGTATTAAAGTGCCAGACTGATTCATAAAAACTCTAGCGAATGTTTTGCCACAATAACAGAAAAATTTACTTTTTTTGACTCGGCCTTGAGCAAGCGGAGACGGTTATATATCAAATTTTAAGGGAGACATCTGGCCATGGACGGGCACAGGTAATAGCGCCGGGCATGAGGAAGCTATTATGCCCGCTGCTGCTGTAGTCGATCCGTTATCAAACCCAATTTGGTGGGACAGATTGCACCGCTGGGACGAGCGACTGACCCCTGAGTCTTGTTTGGGTTTGTGTGTGTGGTGGAATGGACACTGTGTCCTCTGCTGCAGACTCATCACACACACGTACACGCGCACTTACGCTACCGCCACGCCCATTCATCATTCTCTTTCTGACGCATGCATTTTCACAACGGTGAGAAAGTAGCGGGTTGAGTCGGTGTGCTGCACATGGGTCACGGTCCTATTCCGGTGAACGGAAGCGTGACCTGGCCTGCAAGAACAGCAATTTAGACAATGCACAACACAAATGAAAACAGGACTGCTCAGAGTGAGGTGAGTCTGGCACTCGAGCTCCCAGCAGAGCGGGATGAAGCCGGTGCTAGTTTTGGTCGGTGGATGTGGGGGTGATGTGGAACTCACTAATATCCGTGCAACGGTGTCTGTCTATATTCATCAGATTCTTTCTCGAGTCTTGGTGCTTTACAGGCACTTCACTGAATATTTTACCTACCCGTAGGCACTAACAAATGGTAGAAAACAGGTTTCTACACAACTGGAATCCGACTGGCTTTAATGTAGGCATATGTATCTCCAGGTAGTCCTCTTCTGTTTGTCTTGAGACGTCCAATCCTGAATGGAGGATTACAAGTTTTATAGGCCATCACAAGCCCTCAGGCATCAACAGAGAACTACAGAGACACATGCTCAAAATTACACTGTGTTACTGCTTGTAACTTTTTAACCATGTGGTCTACAAATGAAATTCTTGGGCTTTAAGTTTTAATAATAACTCATTCAACACACCTGCTGGCCTCAGTTTCGGCCTGGCAAAATTGTCCGCCATTTTGTTTTTGTATGTCCTCCCACAGATTTTAGGTGATCTTCACCGAGTTTTGCTTAGATAATCTTCAGACCAATCCTCATGATAGTTTTGGATTAGATGTTTGGTTCCATCGTAGACAAATATGGCCTCACAATATGTGAGCCGTGCTGGCAAAAGGAGTTGGAATGCGCACGGGCTAATTTAGAGCTACAGGCAAAACAAGTAGGTAAAAAATGTCAATTTTCACAAATTTGAGTTCTTTAAGCCCTCGTCTAGTGATCCCAATGCTCCAAATAGCGATTAAACATCTAAAAGTATCTTTATTTTTTACGTTTTCTGAGAGGAGTACCTTTCCTTTGACCATGAAAAATGCCGTTTTTCTCTGCTTGCTTCTCGAGTACTGGCTCTTCCCTCAGCACAAGTTTGGTGTCGTTGTAAAGCGCAGCATTCCAACTTTGTGAATATTCATAGCGAATTCTCAATGGCATGAGTCTGAAACAATGAAATGTGATTTTCAAACTCAGGCGGATGTAAACAAAATGATCCTACTCGCGCTGACTGACAGATCCAAAGCGCGCGCACAAACACGCCTGCGCGCGGTCCCAGTATACACAGAATTACTTAAAAAAATCTGTCTTGGCAAGTATTCACACAAACATTATCTGTTATGTTTTAAGTGAACATTTGGTTAACTGTTGGGGAAAAACATCTGATGTGTAACATCATATTATAGATCCATTTGGTACAGTAGGTCTCATAGGCTGTCTGTTTCATTAATGTTAATCAAACAGTTGTGAAATCATGAGGGGACAAAAGTTGAATATATATATTTTTCCTAAAGATATGGGTTTTGACTTGGTTTGTGCCAAATTTATTGTATTACCAGGGATGTTAAGGTATGGTTGCTAGATGAATTTGTTTTGGAACCTTCAGAAAACTTTAACTCGTTTTTTTCTCAAAATTGACTTTGCTGACTCTATCGACTTCAAACAGGTGTAGCTCAGTCATTTTTAGTTGGATTCCAACAAATCATACATCATTTTGAAAGTTTTCTAATAGAGAATGAGAATAACAATAACTCACTTTTTGAAAATTTGCTCATTGCGACTCATTTTGCCAGCACGGGTCACATACACTATATTGCCAAAAGTTTTGGGACGCCTGCCTTTACGTGCACATGAACTTTAATGACATCCCATTCTTAATCCGCAGGGTTTAATATGGAGTTGGCCCACCCTTTGCAGCTATAACAGCTTCAACTCTTCTGGGAAGGCTTTCCACAAGGTTTAGGAGTGTGTTTATGGGAATTTTTGACCATTCTTCTAGAAGCGCATTTGTGAGGTCAGGCACTGATGTTGGCGAGAAGGCCTGGCTCACAGTCTCCGCTCTAATTCATCCCAAAGGTGTTCTATCGGGTTGAGGTCAGGACTCTGTGCAGGCCAGTCAAGTTCCTCCACACCAAACTCGCTCATCCATGTCTTTATGGACCTTGCTTTGTGCACTGGTGCGCAGTCATGTTGGAACAGGAAGGGGCCATCCCCAAACTGTTCCCACAAAGTTGGGAGCATGAAATTGTCCAAAATGTCTTGGTATGCTGAAGCATTAAGAGTTCCTTTCACTGGAACTAAGGGGCCAAGCCCAACCCCTGAAAAACAACCCCACACCATAATCCCCCCTCCACCAAACTTTACACTTGGCACAATGCAGTCAGGCAAGTACCGTTCTACTGGCAACCACCAAACCCAGACTCGTCCATCGGATTGCCAGACAGAGAAGCGTGATTCGTCACTCCAGAGAAAACGTCTCCACTGCTCTAGAGTCCAGTGGCGGTGTGTTTTACACCAATGCATCCGTGCATCTGACGCTTTGCATTGCGCTTGGTGATGTAAGGCTTGGATGCAGCTGCTCGGCCATGGCAACCCATTCCATGAAGCTCTCTACGCACTGTTCTTGAGCTAATCTGAAGGCCACACGAAGTTTGGAGGTCTGTAGCTATTGACTCTGCAGAAAGTTGGCGACTTCTGCGCACTGTGCGCCTCAGCATGCGCTGACCCCGCTCTGTGATTTTATGTGGCCTACCACTTTGTGGCTGAGTTGCTGTTGTTCCCAATTGCTTCCACTTTGTTATGATACCACTAACAGTTGACCGTAGGATATTTAGTAGTGAGGACATATAACGAATGGACTTAGGTTGCCACCTGTGCAATATCACGGTACCACGCTTGAATTCACTGAGCTCCTGAGAGCGACCCATTCTTTCACAAATGTTTGTAGAAGCAGTCTGCATGCCTAGGTGCTTGATTTTATACACCTGAATTCAATGATTTGGAGGGGTGTCCCAATACTTTTGGCAATATAGTGTATGATGGTGAGGATTCCAAACAGGAAGTAATGCTACTGGTAACAGTTTGGTGTATTATAGAGCTGCACGATTAATCATTAAAAGATTGCATTTGGTGTATTATAGATCTGCATGATTAATTGTTAAAAGACTGCAAACTCGATTAAAACCCTCTGTCTATTAAACTGACAAGAACGATTACAGCGAACATTCAAATCTGCGTTGGCACTGCTGCAGTTGTCATGTATGAAACAGCTTTACAAACAGTTTTTTCAATCAATATAGTATCATTATTTCTGTTACAATAATTCAAATGATCACAGATACTGGGATAAAAGTTTATAGCTCAGATATAAACACTGATGTCTACGGTAGCGATCAAAATAGAGTTAACATTTTGAAAGTAACGATGCTTCATATAAAGATTGTATCAATTATATCGTTACACCAGTAGGTGGCGAGAAGTGACTGTTAAAAATGAATTTGTCATTGAATCATTCATTCAAGAGATTTGTTCAAAAATGCCCATTTATCCAGTAATGAAACAAGTGAAGTCTTTATGAGTGAGTCATTGAATCATTCATTCAAACTGATTTTTAAAAAAAAAAAAAATTAATTCAAATGCAGCAATTTTGTCAGTAAATTGCATGTTATTTTGTTTAGTTGTTGTCTATTCAGAATCGTGATCTCTATTTTAAACAACAAAAAAAGTTTCTCGATTTATCCTGAATCGTGCAGCTCGTTTATTACAACAAACTGCTAGTCAAAAAATCTAGAAAATTATTTCATTTTTGAATAATTTTTTGTCTATCTGCCATTTTGAATAAAAAAACCCCAAAACATTTATTTAGTCATCAAATATATTTGACCATGAAGACTGCAAACAGAAAGAAAAAATGCTTATGAAAAATGTGTTTGCAAAGCACCACTTACTGGTCACAATGTATAAAAACCGTAGTTCTGGATTCACCATATTTCAGGCATGTTTATTTAGCTTCTCAGGCAGAGCTTGGCCCATTACAGCTTACAAATTTTGACAAGAGTGTCCACATAAGAACATTAAAAAAAATAGTTTTCATAGAAAGACTTTTGATAAAAGGCAAGTGAGGTAGACAGGTCTTAGTATGCAAATAAATACAAAAGAATAAATCTTGGGAGGCATATTGAGTCTCATAGTGCAGAAGTGTGAAATGTTTGCAGGGTGAAGACAAAAACACATACAGTAAATGGGTCGGTCAGACTGTGAGTGAATGGAAGTATGTGAATAGATTTAATTTGTCCTTATAGTGTCCTCTAAGAAAAAAAAAACATTATATGCTCTCAGAAAATATTCTCAGACTTTGTTGTCTTTCTAGGCCTCAACAACGATAGTGTCATGAATTCTTTTCAATTAAATATATTTTAATTTTTTTGACATTAATTAATTCTGACTTTTGGACAATGAGCTATTTTCAAAACAGGCCATAATTATGTCATATTTTATTCCTTATCATAGCTTGTGGTAAATATAGTGTGGATTTCTGGCAAGAATAGACTATTTGGCTCTAACAAACTGATTGCTATCGTTCATTCTCCCGATTAAAACCCCTGATTGAATGTCATACCGTGTTGATCACAGTAATACAACCTGATTGTAATCATGGTTTGGCTCTCTGTGAATAATCAACTGTATTCATGCAAAACCCACAGAGAGGGCTTTTTAACACCGGCACTTGAAGGAGATTTGGTTATACATCTTTAAAATCCCAGTGGGCAACCTGTCGGCCAGGTCTCGGCAATCAACAAAAGATTTTGTTTTTTGCAATTAGAGCCATCTGATGTTTCACTGCAATCGTGTTGACTTGCATCAAGGGAAGGATGAATTGAAGGATGACATCTATGATCGCCCTTTATGGATCTTAACGCTTCAATTATTTTTCTCTATAATGGCCTCATCTTTGTCCCGTTGATGAAGCGTGTCTGGCGAAACAAACCTGTTTTTTGAAGAGAGGGAATAAGCTGCCGCTACAGAGACTCTGCAATGCTGATGACCTAAATAGAGGGGAAAAAAGAGAAGCAGAGAGAGAGAGGAATGGAAAGGAACAGCAATTAATTGAATACTTTACATTTTTGCATTAAGATTGCACTGTATAAGGTCGAGAATGACTTGAATAACAACAAGACCTGAAATGCAAATTGGAACTTTCTTTTGTCACCAACCAATCGAAATCATTTGGATGTCATACAGCAGCATAGATGGTTATATTAGTATTTTTAGTGGATTTATTTCGCCTTAAGCTTTAGCTCGCACTTTACACGGTCCAATAATTCTGAAGCACAGACAGAAAATTTATTGAATAAATAAATTATATACCCCAACTTACTGAGACATCTGGGCCGTTTTCTGTCTTATGAAACAAGCTAAATCTTTTATACGCTATCAAATGCTTTCACACTATACCAGAGAGAGTATAAGGAGGAGAAGATGGACCATACATAGAAAAATGAATGGGAGAAATGTCTCAATATGGCTGCAATAGAAATGAAAGTCCCATGTTAAAAAGCAAGTCGTCTTTTTATAGATGCCTCGCCTGCTTTACATTTTTAGCACAATTTTAGCTAAAAAAGCCAAATTTGTGATACAGTTTTTAGATTCTAATTCTGATTTGACATGACATAGACTTTACCCAAACTCAAACAATCAGCCTTTCAGTTTATAGTCAAAAAACCATTGAAATGATTTTAAGTAATTTTGTGCCATTCTTACACAGGTTGTTTCACAAATATGTTCTAATACTATATACTTAAGAGATGAGAATTTGCATGTACAACCCGAATTCTGGAAATGTTGGGACGTTTTTTGAATTTGAACAAAATGAAAACTAAAAGACTTTCAAATCACATGAGCCAATATTTTATTCACAATAGAACATAGATAACATAACAAATGTTTAAACTGAGAAATTTTTACACTTTTATCCACTAAATGAGCTCATTTCAAATTTAATGCCTGCTACAGGTCTCAAAAAAGTTGGCACAGGGGCAACAAATGGCTGAAAAAGCAAGACATTTTGAAAAGATTCAGCTGGGAGAACATCTAGCAACTAATTAAGTTAATTGATATCAGGTCTGTAACATGATTAGCTATAAAAGGGATGTCTTAGAGAGGCAGAGTCTCTCAAAAGTAAAGATGGGCAGAGCTGTGAAAGAGTGCGTAAAAAGATTGTGGAATACTTTAAAAACAATGTTCCTCAATGTCAAATTGCAAAGGCTTTGCAAATCTCATCATCTACAGTGTATAACATCATCAAAAGATTCAGAGAAACTGGAGAAATCTCTGTGCGTAAGGGACAAGGCTGAAGACCTTTATTGGATGCCCGTGGTCTTCGGGCCCTCAGATGACACTGCATCACTCATCGGCATGATTGTGTCAATGACATTACTAAATGGGCCCAGGAATACTTCCGGAAACCACTGTTGGTAAACACAATCCGCCGTGCCATCTGCAGATGCCAACTTAAGCTCTATCATGCAAAAAGGAAGCCATATGTGAACATGGTCCAGAAGCGCAGTCGTGTCCTGTGGGCCAAGGCTCATTTAAAATGGACTGTTTCAAAGTGGAAAAGTGTTCTATGGTCAGACGAGTCCAAATTTGACATTCTTGTTGGAAATCACGGACGCCGTGTCCTCCGGGCTAAAGAGGAGGGAGTCCTTCCAGCGTGTTATCAGCGTTCAGTTCAAAAGCCAGCATATCTGATGGTATGGGGGTGCATAAGTGCATACGTTATGGGCAGCATGCATGTTTTGGAAGGCACTATGGATGCTGAAAGGTATATAAAGGTTTTAGAGCAACATATGCTCCCCTCCAGACGACGTCTATTTCAGGGAAGGCCTTGTGTATTTCAGCAGGACAATGCAAAACCACATACTGCAGCTATTACAACAGCATTGCTTCGTCGTAGAAGAGTCTGGGTGCTGAATTGGCCTGCCTGTAGTCTAGATCTTTCACCTATAGAGAAAAATACGTCAAAGACGACCGCAAACTCTTCAGCAGCTGGAAACCTATATCAGGCAAGAATGGGACCAAATTTCAACACTAAAACTCCAGAAACCCATAACCTCAATGCCCAGACGTCTTCAAACTGTTTTGAAAAGAAGAGGAGATGCTACACCAGAGTAAACATGCCCCCGTCCCAACTATTTTGAGACCTGTAGCAGGCATCAAATTTGAAATGAGCTCAATTTGTGCATAAAATTGTAAAATTTCTCTGTTTAAACATTTGTTGTGTTATCTATGTTCTATTGTGAATAAAATATTGACTCGTGATTTGAAAGTCTTTTATTTTTCATTTTATTCAAATTTAAAAAATGTCCCAACATTCGGGTTGTATGAACACAACATAAATTTAAATAGCACAAATTATGCACTGAATTCAGAGCTTTGAACTTCCTTAATGGTAAAAGCCTCACAAAAACCTGTATATAATCAAACATTGTTCTGAATCAAAATACTGAATAATCCTGAAAAAATCAAGTCCTGACAAATATTGAATGGCTTTTTGTCTGTAGATTTGATGAGCTGTTGCCATAGAGATGTTTTACATGGTACACAGTTAAGAGCCCACAAAGCCTTTTGTTGGATAGTGTGCAGATATTCTAGACATTCATTTTGAATTTATATCCCTTGTCTTTAAAGATAATGTGCTATTTTGGTGACCAAATGGGAGAACATCTGGTGGAACAGAAACACATTAATTCTTTTAAAAATAATCTAATACAATACAGATTTCTAAATGAGTCTTCACAGAGCATTTAAAACGCAGCATCTGCTTAGAGTGCAGAACCGTAAACTAGAAATACAGCAACATTTCTGGGTTAATGATAACATATCACAAAGAAATGTAGGTTAGAGGATCAGATAGAGTCCAACCACCCTCATCTAAACAACCACAATACGCGAGAAGTGAACAGAACTCATTACTTATCAAATTATCTCTGCAGGATGGTTTAATGTTGAACAACAGTAAGATATTTTAAAACAGGAATAGATAAATGGCCTTTAGAGAGTGTGGAATGAGCATATGCTGAGGTTAATGAACCTTGTTAAAAGGAGAAATAAGAGAAAACAATCTGAAACGGAGCTTGCTTACTATTTTATATCCACTAGTTTTTAAGGGTATGTGAACCCTATGAGTCACAATGTGTCTTTGCTACTTGAACACACGATTTCATTTTATGCACTCGATTGACTTAAAGTAATCCTAAACTAAACTGCTAGCCTATTAACGGCACTGAAGTCCCAAGCAGCAGTTTTTCCAAACGTAAATCTACTTCCTTGTGTTGCTGCGTTAGCACTTTACAGACTGCACACTTGCATATTTACCTGTTTATTCCTATTTAAGAGGCCTTCACAATCACAAAATTGTGAAAATCTGATTAAAATGGCTGATAACTGATAAATGGCTAAAAATAAAATTCTAAATGAAATTAAAAGTAAAACACTAAAACCTAAAATCAGTCATTTTAAATGCTACAAGTGAGTTTGCATCACAAGATTAAAGATTAAAGATTAACTTCAAGTGTTAGGGGCCGTTTACATGACACAGTTAAACTCATAACTAAAAACGTAAAACTTTTTATGTGTTTTGGCCGTTAATTAACACGACAATGGCGTTTCGAGGGCCTGAAAATGCAAACTTTTGAAAACAGGATTCAAAGTGCGAGTTTTTGAAAACCATATTGTTATCGTCTCTGTGTAAACTACAAAAATGCGAATTTGTGAAAACGGTGACATCATGCGCATGCATATTACGTGTTCAGTCTATAGGTGCATAGTTTTTCTTTACAAAGTGACATCGCCAACTACTGGCCTGGCAGCAAAATACAGCATTTTAAGCCTTTATCATGGATCCATGTGAACGGGGAGCGTTTTGACAATGTCGTCTGTACGCAAAAAATGCAAAGAAAAAACTTTTCCATTTTTAGTACGTCGTTGTCTTGTAAACGTATCCTTAGATGATGGCAAAGGCAATGTAAATGCAAAAATAGGAGAAATAATCATTATTCATGCATGAACCAAGTCATATACCACCAGTGTTGGGGAAAGTTACTTTTAAAAGTAATGCATTACAATATTGCGTTACTCCCTAAAAAAGTAACTAATTGCGTTACTTTTTATGAAAAGTAATGCGTTACATTACTTTTGCGTTACTTTTTCTCACCTGGGCTGGGCTTGCTTGATTGTTTTCAAAAAAAGTTATATTTTTGGCAAATGTTAAGGCCCTTTCACACCAAAAGTGAAATGAATAAGCCTCAGGCCGAAGGAAATGCATATTTATGCCTGTACAGTAGAGGGCGCAGCTCAAACAAACCTTTCAGCTGTGCTGCCATCCTGGAGAAGGAAGTTCAACACTCTTAATTCAACACTCTAAATCTAATCTAAAGTAATTTTTGCTTATTAGTATGGTTGAATTGGATCATTGAAGGTCAGCAGCAAAGACATTGGTTAATAAAGTGAGATTAAATACATAAAGTATATTTGTGTAATTTAATATATTTAATTATTACAGGTTTGCGTAAAATTCTAAGATTGCATTTCACTGTTTTTATTCATTTTGAGGAATACTAAAGGTTTTGTTCAAGTGGGATGAGTAAATGCATGTTCACATTTAGTCTAGAACTACAACAACCATCATGTTCACACAGCGCACACAACACCTCTGAACTTACCCTATTTCTCTCAACATGGGGACAGGAGAGCTGTTAGTCAATAAATGTGTAAAAGTAACTTGCGTTACTTATTTGAACTTATTTTAACTTAGATATTTTGTTTTAAATTGAAAAAGTAATGCGTTACTTTACTAGTTACTTGAAAAAAGTAATCTGATTACGTAACTCAAGTTACTTGTAATGCGTTACCCCCAACACTGAATACCACATCCAGATGTCACATATGGCTGGAGACATGAACAAGTGTCACACATGCAATATTCAGCTTGGGCCACTTCCCAGTCTCATTCCATTTCCCAATATTGCCCAAATATCCTGTATGTGTGCATACATTTTTCAACAATATCTTGCCATAACCAGGCCATCATTCTCAAAGGGGTTCTCGTCTGGGACAGTTCGATTGTCCCTACTATTCTCTGGATAAAACCCTCAAGAGTACACTATTTCAAGGACTGGACAGGCTGTTTTGACATAAATATCAAACATAGAGGCTGGTTGAGGGTCTGTATTAAAACAGTGTTGGGTCACTCATGGGATTTACCCATAATCCATCCCAGACTGAGAATGACAGAAAATCACTGTAATCCGACAGCTACATGGCTAGGCTTAGGAAATGGTCTTAAGTGGCCTCTCTTCTTTTCTTTTAGAGCTGACAAAATGGCTGTAAGAAACACAATCAAATTGTTTCCATGGGCCCTGACATGTCGCCTTGTGTGATTTGACCCTGGCTGCACATGTAACTGTTTATAAAGGAAAAAACAGTAGATTTTGAATGAGCATTTTATGTGTACAACATGAGGGTAAAACGCAATTAATGCAAGACTAAAAAAATCAAGACACATGTTGTTTTAGAGTCTGCAGGGATTGCGGTTGTCAATCACTCTCTAATCACTCGTAACGTATCCTGTGGCACGTTCACATGGGCTTTGACATTAAGTGGATCAACTTCCTCCCCATCAAAAGAGCAGCAGAGAAAGCCGCCGCGATCCTCCAATTACCGCCAGGCTGCCATCCTGTTCCGTGCGTCAGTTTCAGGGGGTTATTTTAACCTCTGCTCCAGCTCATGTCCTCCGGCCTGGCGCCCTTTCAAAAACAGTCCCGCTCTGCGTGAATGTGACAAACAGTGACAGCTCTGCAGTGCTAGGACTGTTTAGGTGTCTTTGCCATGCATACACATGGCCGAATGCAAACACAAACAGCTGTGCCTGACAGACAGGCAAGCAACGGCGCCTCTGCATTATCGACTGGGACAAACAACGTCCTCTCCACCCCTTTGCCAGCTCTGACCTCACATCTCGAAGCCCATGTTAGGGCTGGCATCAAAGAGCAAAGTGTTTAGAGAATGAGGTCAAACAGCAAGACACGAATGCCATGTCTCAAATCCAGCTGTCGGATCTGTCGCCTTCTACTCGTCAACACGGGTGCACACATCAATGGAAATCTTTTCACATTTTAAGTCTTATATGAATAAGTCTGAATATAAACCATTATGGCATTATGTATTTAAGAAGATGCGTCTTAAGGAATAGTTCATCCAAAAATGAAAAATGTTATTTACTCACCCACATGTTGTTTCAAGCTTGCAGTGCTATATTTTTATATTTTTGCTATAAAACACAAAAATAGTGCATTTATTAGTGACTCTTTCTGCAGGTTACATTGTTACACATGTAGGCGTGTATAAGAGTCACTGAGTCATTCACTCAAATGATACTGATTCATTCCAAAACAAAACAAGTGAGTGACTGCATCTGAAATTGCATACTTCCCTACTGTACAGTAGGTAAAAAACAGTATGTGACAAAAGAAGTATGTCCGAATTCACAGTATTCAAAAAAAAAGTAGGCAAAAGTACGCATATAACCTACTTCTTCTGGCGAGATTCTGAAGTGTGCATACGATAGACACTTTACTATCCCATGAGGCCATGGGAGAGGATTTGTGAATGGCAGTGAAGCGACATAACTGACACTGATAGGTCACATGATAATACAGCGAATGTAGTACTTCCAGATTAAATTCATACTAGACACATAAGGGGCTTTCGCATCGAATAGTTCTAGGAACTCAGTTATAGGAACTAGCCACTAGGATAGTTCCCCGGGAACTAATTTTTCCCTCTGGCCTTGTTCCTGGTTGCATTAGCACCGGGAATAGGAACTCTGAAGCGGGTGACAGCCGCGTCTTTAAGTGCGCCATTTACAAATGGAAAAACCGGTGAATGGAGGATGCCGTGATCAGAACTGTGTTTGTTGTGTGTCGTGGGTTTTGTGATAACGGAGATGGAATGTAAATGCATAATTTACGCGACTGAAAGAGCAAAAAGTGGGGCTAAGAGACGTAATCTCCTTTGACAACTTTCAGTATTACATATCATCAAGGCAGAGAAAAGAACACAACACTGCAGACAACAGGTAAATGCCGTTATTGCTGTTTTCCATGTTCGTGAAGTAAATATGTTTACAAGGCTTTTTAAAAATGCCAGGTGTCGGTGTTTGACATGCGTTTGACCAATCAACATACACTTACGTCACTGATAGTTCCTATAGTGCTGGTTTAGACCCTACTCTAAAGTAGGAGCTAATTTAGTTCCCCCAAAAGGAGTTTGGAACTAGGAATCATTCCTAGTTCCTGTGGTGCGAACACGCCAAAATCCGAGTACTTCAGCCAATATAGTTCTAGGAACTATGAAAAGGTTCCTCCGGTGCGAAAGCCCCTATACTATATAGAACATACTTTTTTAGCGGTGGTGAAGTAATTAAAAATTAAAAATAAGTACCTACTCAAGAGAGTATGCGATTTCGGATGCAGCCACAGTTTTTACATGGGAGTCATTGAATTGTTCACTCAAACGATTCATTCATAATCACTGATTCAATCAAGAATGCCAATACTGTGTGTTGCTTGAAGATGCGAAACAGTTCATTCTGTATTTGGAGCTATGATCATAATTGTTTATTAGTTAACTGTTGTATAAAAGCAATATCACAAACAAGTGATATTAAAATAATAATAAAAAATATGCATTGTGTTTCATGGAAAAAATAATAAGTAAATAATGAACTGTGAAGGGTAACACCTACAAAATCCCATAAGGCACCATTTTGGCCTCTCATTTTCTGCCCTGTTTCCTGAATTCAGCTATATTTGAGGGCTTATGAAAACAGAACCCTATAAAGGGCTATGGTGCTTAAACTTACAGCTATGCTACCGCTTTATCACCCCAAGGGGGTTTTTATAGAACGCAATTTCTAAAAATCGTTGCTATTAATGACTTAGCTCTTAGTCTCGTTTATGGCTCCTGAAGCATGATTACAAGGCATTTTCTCGTGGATCAAAGCCTTGGAGCAAATCAATGAGAATCAATTCAACCCCTCCTTTCCCCAGCATTCAACTTTTTACAGACAATTAATTCCACAGATGGCAAATCGCTACAGAGGCACTTAGCATTCTCCGCTCACATCGACTTCCCTTTAAGATTACAGTATTCCATGACACTGGATCTTTGAAAAACCACAGGGTGCAAAAAGGCTCCTCCCGTCTAACCCATAGCTATAGAATAAGAGGAAGCAAAAACTAAAACTGTTAATTGATCCAAGACATTTTAAAATCAGAGCCTCTTAGATCTTTGCCATGTCAAAGAGCAAGAGATTTTAAATCAACAAGGTCGCTCGCGAAGGAAAATTATGATCAATCTGAGCCTCGCCTTAAGGTGCCCGAGCTCTAGTTAATATTGCAGTTGTGTCTTTCCTTTCCTGGAATGTTTTTAATGCAAAACTTGAATACGAACTAGAAGGGTTCTGATGTGAAGGGCTAGAGGAGAAATCGAGGACAAGCCAGTCAGCTTCTTGAAATGCAACCCTCATGATTATTTTCTGAGGCAGCCGCACGGATTGTATCCCTTAGTACACTGGCTCTCTGTGTGGAAGACCTTTATCTGGGCTGATGTACTGAGTCTGTGCCGCTTGTTTACACATTCAGGGCCTTGTGTTTGCCCGCACACTGTGAGGAAAGTTCCACTCTATTAATCTGTGTAGACTGACATAAGCGTCAACTGGCTTCTTGTTGAAATTCAAATGAGCCTTGAGCAACTCTGAACATCAGGGGTGGTGAAAACAATGAAAATGGGAGGTTTGCAGCCATCGATCTAAATAAAAGAAAGGGTTGAGAAAAGAAAAATATTGGAAAAATGTCACCTTTTATCAGAACGACTTCATGGAGTTCTCTCTAAATGATTCAGTGTTGGCAATTAGCGTTGTACTAGGGGAAATAGTCCACATAGAAAAATAAAATGTGAAATATTTCAAGCTGTATTATAGTAGCATATCTAGATTCATGTTAATGAAAAAGTGCATTTTACGACTGCATGTCATTTTCATAAAATGCATGTTCAAGTGCAGCATATTTATGAAAATCTTTTGAAAAGGCTCCCAACAAAGCTGTATTCCAGGAAAATTATCTGTTTTCGCTTTCTCTCTTTATTTTTTTTGTATGTGGTGCAACTGTGCACAGCAAATTAGTCAAATTATTCCCACTTGTATGTTTTTACCTTTCAGGTGAAAAGGATTCGGCTTCAAAATCAATAATAATTTAGCCTAGTGAAAAGAAAACCCATCTGCTTCTACCTGAAGCCTAAACACATTTAGTGGCGGCTATATGGTCGAGTAAAGGAGAGATTCCTGGTGGTTATAGAAATGTTGAATGCAATCTCAATGCTTCAAGAAGACAAGTCTCTTGAGATACTTACAGCTTCACATTGCTTATATCTTATTCAGGACTGCAAATTCAAAAACGCCTTCGGAACACATTTCCATTCATTTCTCCTGCGGCCATGTTTACAATGAAAGTGCTGCGCTGGCTCTCGGCCGGTCTCTGAGGGATTTTACTGAATTTCACTTCATGTTCATACACCAAGAAATGGTATTCGAGATGGAGGCACGCGTCACCAACAGTAAACAGCCGTGCGTCGCTGTTGCATCTTCAAAGTAATGCATGTACTAGCTCTGCTTTGTCCATTTGCCGCACTGCCTTCCCGATAGACTCCGGCCAATCTGGAACTTAATTATCCTTGGTGGATGGCGAGCATATCCTCTTTCTTTTTTGATGCTTAACAGTGGGACGATTTGCATGGGCAATAATTTACGTGGTCATTTGGGGGACTAAATTTCCAATCCAATTTGCTTTATCTGCTCGTTTGTTCTCCTCTTTTGCAGTGTTTTGTTTAGGGACACGCTGAAGAGATACGGCCTGTATTGTTGCGGTTCGTGATTAATGTGGCCTATCAAAGTGTTAATTGAAGTGAAATTGGACTGTGCTGCTCGTGTTTGGATTATCTGTTTGCATAGAGTTGGTTTTTTAATTTAATCTTCTTTTAATTTGAATCTGAAGCTCTCTGAAATCCATCTGTGTGATTACAATTAATCATAATTTTGTGCTTTATGTGTTAACAGAGCTTTTTATGACCTCTTCAGGGTTGGTATGATAAATCTTCCATTGTGGTTACATGGAATCTGGTTTAGTTATTTACTAATTTTTTGGCTTGTTAATTATGCTTTTAGCTACCAATAAGGCTGCGTTTACACTGCAAGTCTTAATGTACAGATCTGGTCTTTTGACCGTATCTGTTTTTTTCCGCCTGTTTACTGGTATCCGATATCTGTGTTTACATTAATCCCACCCCTGGTAAAAAAAATCACGTTCTGGGGGGTAAAATCTGCGTTTTTGGTGGGGTTCCCCTGGTAAAATTTGCATTCAAGAGGGTAAAATTTTATTTTATTTGGGGTCGCTTCAACCCGCAGACATCAATAACAACCCGCGGCAACAGTGTTAAAGTAGCCCAATTCCGCGGGAAAACTGCGGACTTGGCAACATTGATGTGCGATATAAACTTGCATTTGCTAGTTATAAAGTCAGAATTGCGTGATATAAAGTTGCAATTGAGTCTCGCAATTCTGAGAAAAAAGTCAGTCTTTTTTCCCTCAGAATTGGACTTCATAACTGGCAATTGTGAGTTTATATCTCACAATTCTGAGAAAAGTCAGGATTGCAAGATATAAACTTGCAATTGCGAGAAAAAAAAAAAAAAAAAGTAAATTGTGAGTTTATAGGCTATCTCGCAATTCCGACTTTATAACTTGCAATTGTGAGTTTATATCTCGCAATTCTGACTTTATATCACAAAATTCTGAGAAAAAAAGTCAGAATTGCGAGATGTAAACTCAGATTTTTTTGTGCCTGTGTAAACGCAGCCTACTGTAAGTGTCTAGTACTCTTAAGGTGCGTTTACTCTTCGTAAAAGAATGTAAAGTTTAGTGAGCTCTGACACAAATTCTGCACTGTCCTAAAATCAGTGCAGAAAATGCAGGAAAAAGTAGATTCCGTCTGAGCCTTGTCGCGCAACTGGAAAAGTCATTCATAAGTCATTCTTCTTTTCATTCTTGTCCTTGAGATAATGTTGCACACCTGCGAGACTGTTCCTGTTACTAAAAAAATCCAGTCTGCTCAATATCCTCTCTCACCAATAACTGTGGAGTATAACACAGATGGTTCACAGGTAAAATCATCTCATCTGATCCTACTGGAGAGGCAGCATGTAATTATGAGGAAGCTTCCAGGCAGGTCTGTCCCTTCCCCCTTTTCCGCACAGGGGAGAGATAATTACTGGACCTGCTTTTCAAGGGCAAACAGTGAAGTACCGTCACCAGCGATTGAGCTCTACGCGTCTAGAGCGAGACAACACAGAGATATTCACCCGGAACTCCCGGTTCCCCTCGTCTGGTCCTCTGTTCTCATTAATCCACACATACACCATTTATCATCATTAGCATCTCACTCAAGAGCAGGGATCATCCTGTTCTAGGCTCTTCTCTGCCTCCTGAGCGGCGGTTTAGCTCGCCGTTTCCTTTCCTGAAGGAAAAGTGAGGGTGATTGTCAGCTTTGAACATTTCATTCAACTAATCCATGTATGCAGTCTAAGGTCTGTATTGCATAAAAGTTCACAACTGCGTATAATAAAGTACATATTTCAAATAAAATTTACGTAACTTCATGCTTTTAACTCAGGGTTAATCGTGCCAGGCAAAGAGTGGCAATTTTTGCGGCACATTCTAAGCCTCATTTGCATATAAAGGAGGCGTGTTTGTGCTGAAAAAAAATGACAGTGACTTAATTTATATACGGTATTTTTAGTTCTAAACCACTGAAAGGTTTATGCACGGAAATACAGCACATCATTTCTTTTAAGTTTTATTTTTGGCATTTTTTATGCCTTTATTGGATAGGACAGTATAGAGAACAGACAGGAAAGCACATGGGTGGAGAAAAGGGAACAGGATCGGTAAAGGATCTCAAGCCAAGAATCGAACTCAGGTTGCCGGCAGCTCTGCCCACGAGGCTATCGGCTCCAACAAAAGTTGATTTAGTTGATTTGTTTTATTTTAAAGGGATAGCTTACCCAAAAATGAAAATTCTGTAATCATTTATAGATAGATAGAACAAGGTTTCAACTGTTTTTGTCCATACAATGTAAGTCAGTGGGATCCAAAGTAGTTTTGGACCCCATTGACTTTCATTGTATATACAAAAACAGTTGAAACCTTCTTCACATTGTCTTCAGAGCAAAAAAAAATACATTTCAAACTGAGTCATCCTCAGTGACCATGTCAGAAACAATGCACCAGAGCCTGGATGAAAGATTTCCAATTAAAAGAACATTTGATGGTTCTCAGGTGGGATGGTTTTGATAGGATGTTTCTAAAAATGGTCGTCTTTTATGCTTGGTTTGACTGCCAAATCCTGGCTCCATGATCCATCACAATGTAATATATCTGCCCTAATCCAGCATAGGCTTTTTGTGTTGTTTCTGTAATCTTCTCCATAGAAAAACCATTAAAGCACTCAAAGCTCGTATGATTCCATAATTCAGTCTGTCCCACAAACTCTGCTGACAGCTAGAAATGCATCTATTTAGGGAACAAGAGGGAAGGAGAGAGAGAAGAGAAAGAGGAGGAAAAGAGAAAAGGATGGCAGTAATTTAAGTAAACTGTAGCACTTAATAAATGGATGGAAAGAGTTCATTCCAATAGAGGGCAAAGTAATTAGAGGAAGGTGATGTATTTTCACTAAACGATCCTTCTAATGTGAAGCAATGGGAGTGATGAGGTTTTGTGGGATGAAAAAAGGTGATTTTAATAATGCTTAAACTATTGAATGATGGCTATGTGGACCTGAGGGTGCTGATATATGATTTGAAACCTGTGTTTTATATTAGACTATATACTTATGCCTTTGAATTATGTCTCAGGGAGCAGTTATACTGTGGCTCATACAAGGAAAATCAAGTTTCTTTTCAGACCTGAAAAACCTGCATGCAAAGCTGGAATTAAGTTAGCTCAGGCAACACACAAAGCCCTTGGTTTCTCAAAAGTGCATTATGAAAAGAAATATGCTTGGCCCCAAATGTCCTAAATGTTTAAGGTAGCTCTAAGCATTATTTTTATCATGCGGCTGAGCTGCTTGGACCAGCAGGTAAAGCAGGTTGAGCTTTTTAGAGGAAAAGAGTAATGCAAGAGTCTCTCTCAAGAGACAAAGAGACAGAGGTGAGGGCACTGCAAATGAGAGAAGATCATTATTCTGGGAGCGCCAAACACCATCATGGCTTTGCCGTATTGGTGTGTGTGTGTGTGTGTGTGTGTATATATATATATATATATATATACACACACACACACACCAATATGGAAATATATGTATGTATATGTATATTATATGTATGTATGTATGTATATGTGTTCCATCATTACGAAAGTCCATTTAAAAGAAATGCTTTTTATTAAGAATTTGATTTAACAGATGATGATGGCCATATATTAAAGTGATATGCAAATTGCTAAATCGTTAGATTAATGAATTCCTCATTCATTAAAGTCACTATAAAGCCTAATTGTAGTGAATGAGGAAACAACCTTGGACAGAATTTATCATATGGTGTCATGAGCTTCGAAGTACAGGAAAAAATGTAATAATATCAGTAGAATAGCACAAAGTGATGCTGCGAATGTTTTAGTGAAATTTAACTAATCTAAGTTAATATTCCTGATTCAGTAACAACAACCACCAAACAGGTAAACTACATTGCCTTAGGAAATTCATTCTGGGTTTAGTTATGTGATCATACAACTTTTCCTTGGTGGAAAATGCTGGTAATAAAAGTCTCAGATTTATATTGAAGAACTGAAGATTACATCCTTGCAAGAATAGAACATATTCAGAGCAGCGGCATGACGGGTATGAAGGCTGTGAGGGATAGACTTACCGTGTTTTCAATGTAAAAAGCTGTATAAAGCTCCTAGATTACTTATAATTTTCCACAGCTCATGTTTCCTGGAGTTTTTTGTCTACTGAAATTTCTTTTGCATCAGCAGAACAATCCAAAAACACATTAAATAACAGTACAACCCACTGAAGAACACCCAGCAACCACATAGCAATCACTCTTTCCACAGGTTACGTTACGCCAGTAGGTAACGACAAGTGACTTGTCTTTATGAGTGAGTTATTTGAATCATTCATTCATCTGATTTGTTCAAAAACGCTTAACAATTGTCTTTATGAATGAGTCATTGAATCATTTACTCAACCCATTTAAAAACACTGAGTCATTCAGGAACAAAACCATTACTGTGTGTTTCTCCGTTCTGTTGTGGCTTTGTCTGGAACTAGTTTCGTTGCTAGTTCTAAAGTGACGTCTTTGAATTGGAGAATCTTTTGAAGCAAAGGCAGATCCCGAAAACATGGCTAGGAAATTTGTTTTTGGGAAATTCCTTTTCCTTATTTATATAATTGTGATATAACTGTTGTCAAGATTGATAGATAGATAGATAGATAGATAGACAGATAGATGTTTATTGTCACTTTCTGTATAACTGAACAATGAGAAAAATTACGTGATTCGTATATGCCATTGTTAATTTAATGACCTTGTATGACCTGACACCAAAAAAAAAGTCGTTTTTAACACAAAATCTCCATTAATGGCTCCACCGCCCATGGATCAAACATCACTGAACGCCCTCAGATCTTATATTCAGTGCACTTATCTGCCGTGAAGTCATTACGGTTCTTGTTCTTGTAGCATTAGGGCTGATATGGCTTTTGTAATGACTCTTTTTCAATTAAACAAAGCACAAGAGCAGTGGGCTGAAAAAGTGATTGCTCTCACTTAAAAGCGATTTGCTTGGCATACATCATTATTAGTGGTCCATAAAAGTCATAGAGATTGAAATCACGGTCACGTCTGAACAAAAATAATATTTCCGATGGCTATAATTTATGTGATCTGGGTGTCATGATGGTTGTGTGGGGTTAATTAGCAACAGGGATGAGCCTTCAACTACACTCATCTAGGATGTGTAATTAAGTCTCTCGTTTAAGTGCAAACGACTATTCAATCTCCTTTTAATCTTCAATCTCATATTCAGTGATTCACCAAAATTAAATCATATTTAATAAATACCTATACGCTTTTAGACCTAAGAGGCATATGAAGTTACAAAAAGCATGTACATACCCAGACATATTTATAGGGAATTTATTCAGCCTGGGATTTTCTATGGGATTTTCAATGTTACATGGAAGCATCACAATAGCAGGCCTCATCTTGAGGAGAACATTCTGAATGATTCATAACCGTGCTCTTGACCCTGTACTTTTTCACTGACCCATTACAAAATCGTGCAGTCATTTATTGCTGCCAAAAATCTCCACACATACATATCAAAACACGGTCGAGCAATTACTCCCTCGTCAAGGGCTTCGGGCTGTTTAAAATGCTCTCTGTGCACCCCAAAAAACACACTGTGCTAGAAGAAGGGCTGAATGTATTACAAGTGGCCATTAAATATGTCCGGCTTCTCCTTTATCCTGCACACCAAGGACAGATCCAAAATCTTTGAGTAGGAACAGGATGATATTCCTGTCCTGAGCCCTGAGCGTGTCCTCCAGGTAGCCTGGACTTGACATTCTCTGTGCACTAAGCAACAGAATACCATCTGGATCATCGCCCACACAGACCCTTGGCCCTTCATTTCTGCCAATCAAAAGGGTCCCCTTCAGACTTGTTCCATCAGTAGGTGGAGGAGCCACTCTACAATTTAGGGGAAAGGATTTCAGTTTTTCCTGAATGTAGGATACCGAGCACACATACTGTAGCATTGAATTTATTTGTTATTTGCTGGTTAGTTTGAAAGTGACTTGTGTTTGACTGTGAGCTGTGCTTTATACATCACTAGACAATAGGCAAAGGACCTTTTTACCCATAAAATTTCACTAATGTGGCCACGCTTTTTACCAAAATGCAGGTGGGGGGTTCAGTTACCACAGTATGTGAGTGGAGTGGAGCGGCAAAAATTCCCACTCCACACTCTAAGCATTCCATAATCACTCCGCTCCAGCTTCACTATTTTCTGCTCCTTGCTCCCTCTCCGCTCCGCCCTCTCTAATTCCTTGCTCCATGGAAAAAATGTGCCTAATTACCACTCTGCTGTTAATTTTGATCACAAACATCTGTGCAGAAGACGCAGTGTAAAATAAATACACAGTAGCCTACTATGAGGAAAAACAAACTTATTGGAACAGTAATATTAGCTCAAACCAATAATGAACTATCGTTTAGCTCACTTTAAAAAAATCCTGGATGAGCATAACAGCCTAATAATAAATTACCAAAACGAAAAACATCACATTAAATTATTACCAAACGAAAAAAAAAAAGCAACTACAGTCCCATAAACATAGACGTAAGTACGTCTATGTATACTGTAGTGAGCTAAATGAAGGAACGCGCTTGTGATTTTAAAACGCAAACAACATGGGGAAGAGCGCAGGGTGTCGGGTGACGTGTTTTCAGAAGTTGAACTTGACACAGCGTTTTAAAACGCGGCGCGAGAAACTGAAGAAGCAGATGACATGCGGTCAAAGACGCCTGTTTAACGCATTAATCTTTATGTTTAGATGGAAAACGAAATTTTCTCATTTTTTTTTCACCACGAGGCTAGCTAGGGCGAACAAAGCGCAAGAATTTATATTAAAATCTATATTATTTGACGTTTATAACATGAGTGAATATTCAAAAGATCAGGGTAGCTAATTACCAATAGCAGATTAGTACAATACAAGAGAAGAAGACAGTATCTATGTTGTTATCTTCTGAAATATTCCGAGATGTGTCTAAAGTCTGCGGTCGTTTGCTTCATATTTCATTGCTCTCCAATATGATGGTTGTTGACGAGGCGCTTGATTCCTATTCCTACGCGCGCGCCGTACCTGAACGTGCAATGACTCCTCCCCCAGTAAAACCATTGTTTATATAAATTTACAACATTTATTAACCCTTATTTTATTTTTTGTTCACTTTGTTCAATGTAATATTTAAGAAAATCCATCTTTCTGTCAGTGGAGTTTAACTGTTCTTAACACATGAATTCATTCATGCTATTATGGAGTTGCATGAGTTGTGTACGTGATGGAGCGGTAGCGGAGCGCTCTTGGAGCGAGAGAAAACCACGACGCTCCGACATTCAAAAAATCCGCTCCTCGCTCCGGGAAAAATCACGGCGCTCCGCTCCCACTCCGCTCCACTCACATACTCTGTCAGTACAGTTGTTAATATAATAAACCCGTGGCAAATATATGCTCTAGCTTAACAAATGCCCAACCCCACCCAACCACTAAACCTACCGTTAATGATGCCATAAGCCCCACCCCAACACCCGTCTAAGACTGCTGGCCTGGTGCTTCTGTCCTCAACTGCTGTGACATATGGCTTTACGGTTCCTCAGTTGGTTATTATTGGCTTTGACAGTGAGCTGAATGGAACGCCCACTTTTCTAGATCCAATCAATTCCCAGCGGGAAAAAACAAGCCACGCTCACTATTTTTATCATTTAACATTCCATTGTGATGACAAATCAGGTCCTCCCTCTAAATCGGGTCTCTGTTAGGACCCCAAGCGATCCCATTGGCTCAAATTACTTTTAGCGCCTGGTTACAATTCAAACAAAATCATGTTATGATAAATGCTGTATAAACTATGACCATTAATGTCTGTATTAGTTATCTTATGTATTAGCATAGTATATATACCTGATTAACCTGATAGCTTATTTTATACAAACATCATATTCACAATCATATTTGAAGTAATTACGTGTTAAATTAAGTGTTAAATGTCCAAATATTTCAGTTATAAAAAGAATGAAATGATGTTCAATTATTCACTTAATAGGCTATTATTAATTAATTAATTAACAGTTTATCAAGTGAAATAAATTACATTGAATTTATTTTATTATGCACTAGTAAGCTATACATATGTGACCCTGGACCACAAAACTAGTCATAAGGGTCAATTTTTTAAAATTGAGATTTATACATCATCTAAAAGCTGAATAAATAAGCTTTCCATTGATGTATGGTTTGTTAGGATAGGACAATATTTGGCAGAGAGAAAAAAAAACTTAGTAACTAAAAAGTGCATATACATAAAATAACATAATTGAATATATGTGTTTATGTACATTTAATTGCAAGTAAAAATGCTTATATATATATATGTGTGTGTGACCCTGGACCACAAAACTAGTCATAAGGTTCAATTAACATCATCTGAAAGCTGAATAAATAATCTTTCCATTGATGTATGGTTTGTTCAGATAGGACAATATTTGGTTGAGATACAACTATTCGAAAATCTGGAATCTGAGGGTGCAAAAAAAAACAAAATATTGAGAAAATCGCCTTTAAAGTTGTCCAAATGAAGTCCTTAGCAATGCATCCACTCACAAAAATAAATTTTTTATATATTTACGGTAGGAAATTGACAAAATATCTTCATGGAACATGATCTTTACTTAATATACTAATGATTTTTGGCATAAAAGAAAAATCTATAATTTTATACAATGTATTGTTGGCTATTGCTACAAATATACCGGTGCTACTTTTGACTGGTTTTGTGGTCCAGGGTGACATATTTTAAATTAATATTATTCGTATGTAGTAAGTGTAATCATTAACTAATAGTTGATAGAGACCCGATTTCGAGGGAGGACCCAATTTGTCATGACACCGTTTAAGTGAATAAGTCACAATACTGAAGTAAAGTCGGTCGCAACTTCCGGTTCATGGTGACTCTAATCGCGATCTTGTTTCTGTAAGAAAAATATCCGTATTTAAAGGGTTAGTTCACCCAAAAATGAAAATTATGTCATTAATTTACTCACCCTCATGTCGTTGACCCGTAAGACCTTCGTTCATCTTCGGAACACAAATTAAGATATTTTTGATAAAATCTGATGGCTCAGTAAGGCCTGCATTGACAGTAACAACACTCCCTTTTTCAATGCCCAGAAAGCTACTAAAAACATATTTAAAACAGTTCATGTGACTACAGTGGTTCAACCTTAATATTATAAACCGAACCACTGATTCGAAACAAATGATTCGTAAAGCTTCGAAGCTTCATGAAGCAGTGTTTTGAAATCGCCCATCACTAGATATTGTTGAATAAAGTCGCTATTTTGTTATTTTTGGCGCACAAAAAGTATTCTAGTCGCTTTATAATATTAAGGTTGAACCACTGTAGTCACATGAACTGTTTTAAACATGTTTTTAGTAGCTTTCTGGGCATTGAAAAAGGGAGTGTTATTACTGTCAATGGAGGCCTCACTGAGCCATCGGATTTTATCAAAAATATCTTAATTTGTGTTCCGAAGATGAACGAAGGTCTTACGGGTGTGGAACGACATGAGGGTGAGTAATTAATAACATAATTTTCATTTTTGGGTGAACTAACCCTTTAAATCTTCCGGCAAGGGCCATTCACGAGAGAGTCGAGTTCCAGTGGAAGGATGACCTCTGACCTGATGTATGACGTAGGCATAGCGTAAGCTTAGGAGAGAATTGACAAACACCACAAATTACAAGACTAAAAGGAGAAGTTTTAAAGAAAATCGTCAAAGGATTTTACGTCAGGTCAGAGGTCACCCTTTATGCCGGAACTCGACTCTCTCATGAACACGCGTACGGCCGTTGCCAGAAGCCAGTGGTTATAGTTTATAAAGTTTTAAATATGGATATTTTTTCTTACAAAACCCAACGCTTCAAGTCATCATAATTCCGTGACTCATTACTTTGAACCTGCCCACATCCCTCGCACGTTCTCGTATTATTTCGCAAACAAATTCATGCTTAATTTGTCTTTACGTTTGGCTTCTGTGCTTTTTCTCATGCGGCTGTTTACTTAATGCTTTCAGTATAATGTGAAATCATATGGTTCTTGTAGCATTAGGGCTGATATGGCTTTTGTAATGACTCTCTTTCAATTAAACAAAGCACACGAGCTGTGGGCTGAAAAAGTGATTGCTCCCACTTAAAAGCGATTTGCTTGGCATACATCATTGTTTGTGGTCCATAAATGTCAGAGATTGAAATCACGGTCACGTCTGAACAAAAATAATATTTCTGATGGCTGTAATTGATGTGATCTGGGTGTCATGATGGTTGTGTGGGGTTAATTAGCAACAGGGATGTGCCTTCAACTACACTCATCAAGTCTCACGTTTAAGTGCAAACGATTATTCAATCTCCTTTCAATCTCAAATTCAGTGATTCTGCATGACCAAAATTAAATAATTTTTAATAAATACTTTTAACCTAGACACTTTTAGAGGCATATGAAGTTACAAAAAGCATATACATACCCAGATTTATAGGGAATTTATTCAGCCCGGGGTTTTTGATGGGATTTTCAATGTTACAAGGAGGCATCACAATAGCTGGACCTGAAAAGGACATTCTGAATTATTCATAACCGCGCTCTTGACCCTGTACTTTTCAGTGACCTATTACAAAATTGTGTAGTCATTTATTGCTGCCAAAAATCTCCACGCATACATATCAAAACACGATCGGGCAATTACTCTCTCGTCAAGGGCTTCGGGCTGTTTAAAATGCTCTCTGTGCACCACAAAACCATGACACACTGTGCTGGAAGGAGGGCAGTATGTATTACAAGAGCCCATTAAATATGTCCAGCTTTTTCCCTCACACAAACAGGGTCCAAAATTTTCAAGTAGGAAGAGGATGATATTCCGGACTTGAGTGTGTCCTACAGAAAGACTTGACATGGTCCGCGCCATAAACAACAAATGCCATTTGGATAGACGGCCACACAGACCCTTCATTTCTGTCAATCCCCTTCAGAGGAGGAGATGTGCTTCAATTCAGGGGACGGAATTTCAATTTTTGCAAAGGCAATATGGGAGAAAGGGATTGTGTTCAAAAATGCATAAGTACAGAACATCAAGGGACTCAGCAGCCAATGTGAGCTGGACGTTGAAATTATCTCATGACACAGTTGATTACACACAAACTGTTTGTCAGCAATTTTTTGATGAGCTCGCCTACAAAGCTGTCAGCTCCCCTGAGGAGATGAAAAACATTGCTTTCTCTGAGAGGACAAAACCTTCATACCTTTTTTTGTAATAAAAGCAATCATGGGCACAGATATCTATTCATCATTTAAATAATAAGCAGAGCACTACACTAACGACAAAGATATTCAGTATGTTGGTCATTGCTTTGACAACAGTGAATGTGAATATTTTGAAATTATGAAAGCACACATTTTATAGTTTCAAAGGCGGTTGTACTGTTTGCGTGTAAGCATAAGTTTTAAGTAAACGCAATCCACACAAGAGTAAATAGCACCATAAAGAACATTAGAACAAAGAAAAACAACTACATTCAAGAATAAAGATTGCACTACGTAAGCAATGCTGCAGAAGTTTGTTTATCCAACTTTGCTGGATGTGACAACACATGGATTGGGAAAATTATTATTTTTTTGACCTTTCAGGGCATTCAGGAGAAATGACACCCCCTTGTGGTCTGGAAAAATGCAGTAGCTAATCATGACTACTTTTTTGTTTTGCCAATAATATGCAGGCAGACATTTTCAAATGCTTAAGCACAGAGCTCTGTGCAGCAAATCTTGCCGGAGAACAACACAATTATATGCAACACTACCCACATTTCCTATTTTCAACAACTGTCATATTCACTTCCACACCTGTCCAATAAAATCAAGCTCTTCTGTTAGAGAAAACAATGAAAATGAAAACAAGAATCAAAGACACCTATTATTGGCAATACTGACAGACCGTCAGCACTGTTTATTCTCATCGTGGCTTGTTCTAAAGTCAGCTAATCTGCTATATGCAGCTTCTGTTCTCAGATCCAGGGAACTGTTTGGTGTAATGGAAAGCACCATGGCAGCTCCTGTCTTAATTAGAGTTGGACTTGACGGCCCACTGTTTTTTCCAGCCCTTTTTTCTCCCACACAAACTCTTTTCAATTACACAAAATAAAGTCAGCTGTCTCGTCTGGAGGCACTGATCCAAATACAGCAGAAGAACAACCTTGACCAGCCGAGACCCAAATGTTCCTGACTCACGCATGAACCATCAGAGACAACGCTCAGACAGTTCTCATATTTATTAAGTCTGTGTAGGTGAAGTTTGGGTATTAAGCTGGGAAAATTTGGCTGAAAGCCTGACAAGCTTTTACTGGTCAATAATATAACATGTTGGCTAATAATATTATTATAGCATTGCATGATACTTTGCTATACTTCATAAGATTTAAAAAATAAAGGTTCTTTATTGTCATTTATGGTTCCATGAAGAAACTACCATCCATGGAACCCTTCTATAGACCGTATGTAGCCCCGCCCCTTTTCAGCGCTGCGCTAGTTGTCTTTTGACTTTTGGTTTGTATTTCCACAGCGATCTTATGTATTTATTAATGAACTGTTCGTTTTAAAATCCAAAATCTACCGACATTTGTTAAGACATCTGCTTTAAAAATTACAATGCTCATGATAACTTTTGTTAACACTACAATACGTAAATCCACTTCACCAGCTAATTATTCTTTGACAGCGATGCCATAGAAATATACAGAGCTACCGCAAAAACGGAAGTTCAAAGACAAAATTCTAAAGATGGCTGCGCGCACGTTTCTCTGGCGGTCTATCCGCTTGTTAAGTCGTGACGTAAGGAACGCCGTTTCTGGGTCCAAGCCTCGACTCGTTTCACTTGAGAATGCCATCTCGACGACCGTTTATGAGCCCTATTTATTCATATTAAACATTTAACATTTTAAAAAGTTAAACATTTAAAATACTTGCAGTGTATACAACAGTCTCCATTGCTCACAGCGTCACAGACATTAATATTTTAACGATTTATAAAAGATGAATCACTGTCTGGCCATCTGGGATTTTGTTGTGGAGATAAACGTTATGACTATAATTTTTTGGTAGTATTACACCACATCGTGTGTGTGTATTAGCACTGTTTGTGTTTTCTTGTGGTATGAGAAACCCGTAAGCAGTGCCGCGTGATGTCAGACTTAACAAGCGAATAGGTTCTTTATTGGAAAAAGGTTCTTTAGATCATTAGAATGTTCTACAAATAGTTCCTTTAAGATCTGTTAAAGACCCCCTGTGGTGAAAATCAAGTTTTTAATGTTGTTTATATGTCTATGTAGTGTTTTTAATATGCTTTAAGACAAACCATGTGCTAATTCATATGTCAACACCATTGCTGAGTATTTTCTCCTTAAAACTGCAGTTTAAAAAGACAGTCTCAGACGCGCGGTTTGAAATCGCTGGTGTCTGTGACGTCACAAACTACCTTGTAACCAATCACGTCAATGTGCCGGCGGACTTTAGCATATCATTAACAGCAAACTAGCAGGGGAGTCTCGAGAGAAGCCAGGTTATCCCGGTATATTTTACTGTTGATATGAAAAATCGAGTAGATTTAGCAATATGGCGGGTGTATGATGTATATTATGATGTTATGATGAACTATATGCCTTTCTCCACCGACGTTCTGAGTTGTTCAAAGCGTTTGTAAGGATACTGATTGTTAGAAGGCAGCTGTCTGACTCTGACATGGCGAACGGGAACATGGTTTGTGTAACATTAGCAACACATTATTAGCTGTTTGATAACATAGTCAAGCAAAAGGCTAAACATATTAATTACCGTTATGTGTCCGACGTTATAAAGAGTGATACCATTGTGCAGCATATACCTCAGTAAGTTGACTGAGTGGATCTCTGAGCTGGCGTGAGCGAGTGGAGGTGGGGCTAATTTGCATATTCATTGATCTGCGTATAAAAAAATGAGGCAAGGGTGTAGCGTTACATTCAAGCTATTTTAAGGCATGAAGACATTTTTTTTTTCACAGGAAAAAACGTTTAAATATGTCATTTTGGTGATCAAAGATGAGTTTTAAGGGATAAAATTATTCAATACAGGGGGACTATAACTGAAAGATTCTTTGGGGGGCCCAAAATGGCATCATTGTGAAAACCATCTTTTGGAGCCTTTATTATTAAAAGGATAGAATGTGATAAGAAATTATGAACAAATAAAACATTTAACTGTGGGCCTTCCTGCTAGTCCATTAAACCAAGCCAGAGTGTTAGAGGTCTTTCAGAGCTTTCGTAAGTCTATTCTGGTTTTGCTTCGTCTTCTTCTTGCACAGTACAATCGCATATTGAAATCACGTTTCATGCTTTGGGTTTCCTCATTTCTCTGGACACGGTTGTCATAGAGGATCCGTAAATTCAAAGCACTAGAAAATAACTGCCGAATCGTTGATGCAGTGCAGTGTTCGGTGGACAGAGCGGGGAGGATCATTTGCGTTTGAAAGCTTATTACCAGCTCTCAGCAGGGTGGATAAAGGGGACTCACACCCATCTTCACCCCAGTACTGCACACTTTATGCCTTGCCAATATGCAGGCCGACGTTTTCAAATGCTTGAGTACACACACTGATTGAAATTGGGGTTGCATTGAGCACACAAAGATAAAACTGATTTCGCAAAAAGCCAACCATAATCTCACATTTGGCAGCTTCTGAGATTGCAAGACGCTGAACTGGGGGAAAAGCCCCATTGCAAATGCCAATGTCTGGCTTCAGGTGAAAGGATAAAAAGGGAAAAACACAGCAGATGAAGAATAGAGGAGTGCAAATTTGAAGTGAAGAATGGAGGAGTGCAGATTTTTTGGTCCAAATGAACTCTAAATTTTTGTCAAATTTTAAATTGTAAGTAAACATGAAATGAGTCATTTTTTGATGATGTCCAATTTGAAATGAACCAGGTACTGTAATGTGTATTGTATATTACTGAAGAGCATCAGAACAACCTTTTTATCAAGTGTAATTTGTCAACAAAACCAAAGTAACCAAAATAATTTGGCTAGTAGGTAAATATTTTATTCAGTCATTGCTTGTCCTTCACCTGATCAGCCTGAATGTAGCCAATTATTTTTGAAGGTTTATTTGTTTGTGATCTTTTGTTATAAAGAAATGAGAACTTTATTCTAATGAGAAATTTTAATTTGCATCTCAAACAACTGAACCAAGTCTACAACCTATTTTTTTTCTTTTTCCGATAATCTGTTATACTCTGATGTAACAATACCGAAGAAAAGGTTTTTTCACTACTTTGATTTCATTGCAACTTTAAGTGTTTTTATATTAAATCAAAATTATATTGCATTGTGAACCACATATCAAACCAAATCATGAGACAAATATATTGCACCATCTCTGGCTTTGTGTGAATAACACAATTTCCCTCCTTTGCAGCTCTCAAATCTCAATAATGTTCATACACTCAAACATGGCGTAGATGCTCTGCACCATCAGATTTGCCAAATAATAACACAAAATTAGATTTTTAAGCTACGGCAAGAGCAAGAGTTTCAGCATGTAACAATGTAAATTTTGGTCTATTCCTCACACAAAGCTATCACATGGCTTCAGAAGACTTACAATATAGCGCATGAGTCATATGGACTACTGTTCCAGAACGTTTGTTGTACATTTTCTAATTTTTGCAACTTGATAATTCCCATTCACTTTCATTGTATGGACAAGAACAGTTACATTCTGCTTCGTTTTCGATTGAAAAAAGGCAGGTTTGGAACAATACAAGGGTGAAAAAAGGAATTTATTTTGGGGTGCTGCCCTACGAATATAGCTATCAGTGAAAGGCTTATTCAAACAAAACAAGCACTAATAGTTAAAACCAACATAGGATCATATGGAGGAAAAAACTTAATTATCTATGTATAAATTTAGGCGTGAGGAAGTTACACACCCTAACATTGTGGAAAACACTATTTTTCTACACATGCTGTGCCATTAAATAATTATTTTTAGCCCTTCAGTCAGTCAGTACTGAAATCCAACAGCTGGCCATATCTGTCCTCACATATTCCTTAAAAAAATTATATATAATTGTAAAACTGTAAAACTATCTTATGCAATAGTTTATAATCAAATGCAAAGTAGTAGGCTATCTAAGAGATGAAGATTGTGAAGATCAGAGTATAAAGAAAGATGGGCCCAAAAGAAGTAAGATATTTGCAGAATGAAAAGAGAGACTAGAAGCCCAGAGTCTTCTGAAACTAAACATTTTATATGCTGTGCTTACATAACAGAAAGGGACTAGGGAAAGTATCTATTAAAATTCTTGGTAGGCCTACTTCTTTTCCAACAATTTAAGGGAGCAGATCTGATTATATCACCATGTTCTTGTAATATAGCAGATCTTGCATTATCTCATGTCTGCAGAGATGAAGTACATCTTGCAACATGGTACATCTTGCAATCAAGTCTGAAGGAAAAATACACTCAAAGAAATCAATAACATGTAAAGGGAAAATCATGTAACAGAAAGGCATAAAAAGGATCTAGAATTCATAGAGAAAAAATTTATAAGATTCACAACAAATTATAAAAGAAATAAATAAAAGACATTACTCAATCATTACTCAAGACATATACATATAAATGAAATTTCGAGATGCCACCAGTTTACCTCATCCAAACTAACTCCATGTTCAAAGGCTTTTAGCATCGTGCACAGACATGTTCTGAGGGAGGACGCGTATAGTGAACCAAATCTGCCTCCCCCCGTGCTGTTTTTTTTTTTCCTTCTCAGCCTTTGTCAACTGTGGTTTTGAGGGAAGGGGATGAATATTCGCATAGGGCTGTCTACGTTTTACTTAATCTGGGACCGACTGGCAGTCACACCTCTCTTCAGTCTTCTCCTCACGACGAACGAACGAAATATCCGTCCGGTGTTTCGCGTTTAGTCACAGAGAGATGTCTGAGGATGCGCATCAATACCTTATTCATCCGTTGTCTCTCCACGGAGCCCGTCTTTGAATGTTTTACCCAGAGCATGAATGGAGCTGCTTGAGGATATACGACCTTTTCATCGGTTTTTAGGGAGCAAGGAACCCCTCGACATCTGAACACATGAATTAAAGCGATGAAACGTCTATGACGGGCGTTACGGGACGACTAAGCAAAGCCATCGCGGCATATGGTGATTTTTTTCTTTTGTTTAAATTTTCGTCATGTTCTCGTACAGCTTTATATGAGGCAAGTATATCGAAGTATTTATTTCACGATATTTTCGAGCCTAGCTGGATATCTGAAATGTTAGCGCTGGAATAAGGGATAAGTTGGTCACCGTTTTACATAGTCGACAGTCAGATCGGATCTGCTATTTTTTTTTATTTCCAACTGAATACCGAGTTGTGTTGCACTGCGGTAAATCAGAACTCGACGCGCGCTGTCGTCGACGGCTGCCTTTCAAACCTATCATAATAAGCATGCATATGGCATTGTGAGGGGCTGCAATTAATGCATCTCTCTACAGGTGCCTGAACTGGTGCCAGTTTCTGAAAAGAACCGATTTTGTAACCTGCATGCATTCTAGATGCTGGTTTGCTGAAGCTTTGCTGATTTCCCCAAGGGAAAAACAAAATACCTCAGGCTTGTGTAAAAGCCTGTAGGAAGCCGTTTAGTTGTAGGAGTTTGGATGCATTAAAACGTGAAGTACTTTATCAAAGTGTCATATTGCAATAAACGACAGCTTAAGGCTTGCATTGTGAAGCGTAGTGTAGAATGTAATATAATATATTTTGAAGGTAAATTTGTCTTTGACTGCTTGAAATTAAGGTTTAGCAAGGAGCCTCTCAAGTTTAGATTTAAAGTTGTTTTTTGCTTTTGATATTGACGTATAAATCTCAATGTTTGAAGTTTGTTATTTCAGACCTGGTTATATGTTTAAACTGTATTTAAATGTTATATATTTTTTCATGCCTTACTTTCTGTTTGTTTTTGAACTCACTGCAAGGTCTTTTTTTTTTCAGCTGCATCTTTGTCGATAGGATCAAATCGGACTGCATCATCTAAATGAAGTTACCCAGCCATGCAATGTTCCTGGAAGGCTGTGATTCTGCTTGCATTGGTGTCCATAGCGATCCAATACACAGCAATCAGGACTTTCACAGCTAAGCCTTTTCATATGTGTCCTGTTCCTAACCCTTTGAACTGTGGCTTGGGACAGGATGTGGAGTCCTTCGATCGGATGTGTGATGAGTACCCGTATTTTAATTACAATTCCTCCAGGAAGACTCACATCCTCATCTTGGCGACCACCCGTAGCGGCTCCTCTTTCGTTGGACAGTTGTTCAACCAGCACTCAGATGTGTTTTATCTTTTTGAACCACTCTATCATGTCCAAACGACCTTAATCCCTCACCTTTCTCCCAGCAGATACGCTGTTGAGCGCAGAGTGATGCTGGGAGCCAGTCGTGACCTTCTTAGAAGCTTGTACAACTGCGACTTGTATTTCTTAGAGAGTTACATCAAACCGCAGCCGGCAAACCATACCACGGATAAACTCTTTCGACGAGGAGCCAGCAAAGCCCTCTGCTCTATGCCGGTCTGTGATGCCTTCAGCCCCAATGATGGCAATATAGAAGAGGGGGATTGTGTTCGAAAGTGTGCCTCCCTTAACTTGACCCTAGCTACCGAATCGTGTCGGGAAAGACGCCACGTGGCCATTAAAACAGTGCGTATTCCAGAGGTCAACGATCTTAAGGCACTGATTGAGGACCCTCGGCTTAATCTGAAAGTTATTCAGCTGGTGAGGGACCCGCGTGGAATATTATCTTCGAGGATTGAAACCTTTCGGGACACATACCGCCTATGGCGGATCTGGAGAGCCACAGGCCGTAAACCCTACAACTTGGATTTGACTCAGCTCACAACAGTGTGCGACGACTTTCTGAACTCGGTGTCCACAGGCTTAAGCCGGCCGCCATGGCTTCGAGGACGGTACATGCTGGTGAGATACGAGGACCTAGCCAGGAATCCGCTCCAAAAAACCAAGGAGGTTTATGAATTCCTTGGTCTTTCTTTGGAAAAAAGTGTGGTGGACTGGATACATAACAACACAAGAGGCAATAACGACGTGTCAGCAAAGCATAAGTACGGCACGTTGAGGGACTCGGCGGCCAACGCAGAGAGCTGGAGGTTGAAATTGTCTCATGACATAGTTGATTACACACAAACTGTTTGTCAGCACATTTTAGATGAGCTCGGCTACAAAGCTGTCAACTCCCCCGAGGAGCTGAAAAACATGTCGCTCTCTCTCATTGAGGACAAAACCTTCATACCTTTTTTGTAACAAAGGTAATCATGTGCACGCACAACTATTTTTCTACATTTATATTCTTGCCTTAATGTGATTGACATTTGCACTATGAACCTTTTTTACTTCGGAGACTCCCTCTCGCAGTCACCCTATGATTTTCTGAACAGCACAAGAACCAAAACACTTAGCTGTAAAGAGATCTCAACTTCACCTTGATTGCAGCGATTGCATTGAGATAGTAATGTTCATTATTTATATATTAGAGCAGAGCACCACACTATTGACAAAGAAATTCTGTATGCTGGTCATTGCTTTGACAACAGTGAATGTGAAGATTTTGTTGGTCAAAGAACCCAGACTATTCTCAAGAAAAACTTTCTTTAATGTGGGACTGAAATGCTGTCATGTATAATAACAGCCGTGCAATAAAATTGTGAATGTCACAGTCAGACTATTTCTCAGGTTGTTTCTCAGTGTAAAGTCTTGTCTGCCACAGAGTTTTTGGGGTTTAAGCTTGTGTTTGGTTTGCTTTTAGAATGCATAATGCATTGGTGCTGTATCCGGGTAAAAAAAAAAAAAAAAGATAATCTAAAGCAAAATAATGCACTTCAGTTTGCTTGCTTTAGGTGGTTAATATGACTTACAAATATATTGTAAAAACCAATTATTGCTGTTACATCACAATGATATGAAGGTTTTTGTTATATTTTGCTAAATGCCATGATACTACTTCAGAAAAGTCCAATGCAATCCAAGTTTTTAGAGTTTACAGTTTGGTAGTTTAATGTAATTTAGAGATTTTCATATGAAATGCATGAAATGATTCATTCTTTAGTGGCTGTCCTCATTATCATATCACTAATTTCCATTGATTCAGTGCATATAGATTTGTATTTAGTGTCCATGGAAAAAATGTTTGGCTCAATGTATGTGAAAGAGACTTTTGCTATTTTTGAAACCTTAATAAATGTAGAGAAGCATAAATAAGATGTAATTACTTGCGAAACCACTTTTTTTAATTTATAGATGAACAGCTTATTTGTTGTTGCTCAGCTTTTTCAACTTAAAAGACAGTTGTGTATGACTCTTGCTTGGTTGTCACAATGACCTTAATTTGTTTTAATCCTTCATGGATTTTACGTAATCTAGATAATCTGGATTCACATTCAGGTTATTAAACCAGAAGTATTTTTTTAAATCTCATGATTGTCTCAATTGCTAACCCTTGTTCAGTTATAATGGGGAATATTAATGTTCAATCTCCAATTTTAGATTTATGTCAGCAGCATTAGAGAGCATGAGGAGTGTGCGAGGACGAATTATCTTTCATTCCACGAGATTGTCATCAGATATTTATGCTCCACAGTCATGTACCATAGACATTAAAGGGTTAGTTCACCCAAAAATTAAAATTCTGTCATTAATTACTCACCCTCATGTCGTTCCACACCCGTAAGACCTTCGTTCATCTTCAGAACACAAATTAAGATATTTTTTGATAAAATCCGATGGCTCAGTGAGGCCTCCATTGACAGCAAGATGATTAACACTTTCAAATGCCCAGAAAGGTACTAAAGACGTATTTAAAATAGTTCATGTGACTACAGTGGTTCAACCTTAATGTTATGAAGCGACGAGAATACTTTTTGTGCACCAAAAAAAACAAAATTACGACTTTATTCAGCAATATCTAGTGATGGGTGATTTCAAAACACTGCTTCATGAAGCTTCGAAGCTTTACGAATCTTTTGTTTCGAATCAGTGTTTCGGAGCGTGTATCAAACTGCCAAAGTCACGTGATTTCAGTAAATGAGGGTTTTTATGTCATAAGTGTTTCTAAATGTTTTGAAAATTTCAATGGTTCATGTGACTTTGGCAGTTTGATACAGGCTCTGAACCACTGATTCGTAAAGCTTCATGAAGCAGTGTTTTGAAATCGCCCATCACTACATATTGTTGAATAAAGTCGTTATTTTGTTTTTTTGGCACACAAAAAGTATTCTCGTCGCTTCATAACATTAAGGTTGAACCACTGTAGTCACATGAACTGTTTTAAATATGTCTTTAGTACCTTTCTGGGCTTTTCATTTTTGGGTGAACTAACTCTTTAATGTCATACAAAGTACCATTGTCAGACTAGACAATGGTACCTTGTATGACATTAAAGGGTTAGTTTAGGTTAGTTTTTTTTTTTTTTTTTCATCTTTTAAGACATCCAGGAGAAATGGCCCCCCCTTGTGGTCTGAAAAAAATTGCTAATCATTTATACTTTATTAATTGGGCTGCACTGTCAAGTCAAGCCACTTTTGTCATTCTCTGCAGCTAGTATACATAAGACTGATGAAGACTACAGTAAACAGCACATTGCAGGACAATACAGCATATAAAAGAATACACAATACACTCTCAACTGCAAGTGAGGCGATGCTCATTAATCTCATATAACAAAGCTTCTGTGTTCAAAGTACTTAGCTTATGTATTCAAGTGGAGACACTTCAGGAACTAAAGATTGTGCACTAAAGTTGTACCTTGAAATGGAGGAAGCACTAGTTAATCAACCTTAATGTTTACAAAGCAGTTGAAAAGAATGAACCTGTACAGTAGTGCGATTATCAATTATGTAAGCTTTAAATAATATCATGGAAATTATGTGTGTAAGCTTAGCTCTACTGCACAGTTTAGTTTGGATAATTACTGCTCCCAAGCCAGTAATATCTAGTAATGCCAGAAATATAGCCATAATGGCTATATTTCACGTTAAGTTGAAGCCATAACCTTGTTGTTAGTGCATGGGGTCTGACACATAGATCTGTGGTGCTAATGCAGGAAATATTAGTTCCAATTTTTTGTGTCATTTGCCAGTCCCATTTTCCCTCATCATTTCCAGTCATCCCTGTCAATAAAAGAGCAAAAAAAATAAAATAAAAAAGTCCCATTTCAATGTGGCATTTGTAATTCAGTCAAATTTGAGAATTTTTAAGGCACTTACTTACACACACTTTCTTGGCAGATGGCTTATGTTGTGACATGAGGTTTGTAAGTATCACAATTTTCTATCCACATTTAAGCCATTTGTTTGGTGAACTTTTAACTTTTTTCCATCAAACTTACAAAAGTGCACTAGTAATTGGCTCTGTGAGTCATCTTGCATGATCCTTTGCCAAAAAAGCCACCAATAATTTGGCAGCACCAGTAGACAGATCAGCTAAAAATATGCTAGCTAGAAACTAAAGTTTTAAAACAAGGGTGTTAGGGCTACTTAAAAGCAGATACTCTTGTGTAAATTACCCACTTAAATTTGTCTGTACTATGCTGAGGAAGCTATTTTTCTCAACACATACAGTGATTAGAGAGCGAATTCGTGAGAGAATGGAAGGGCCCCAGAGATGTCCAATGGTACGACTTCCAGCCCACAACAGAGGTCTCTTGCCCCCAAATGTCAAGAAGCAGATTCTGGTGTTCTGAGATTATATACATGAACAGCAGCAGATGCTTTGTTGAACTTAAAGCGCTCTTCAGAGGATAGCGATTTATCATGCTCCTCAATGAACCTGCTGCCGTTCATTTAAACCACTTATTGTGATTAAGAAAACCATTGAAATCTCTTATTGTGATTAAGAGACTCCAGAATGCAAATATCTTTTGGAACATTGTGTACTGAATCAAAGTCATTGCTTTCTACAGTTATTTGGACCCATTACATAATTGCTGTATTTAGTACATTATACAGTTTGAAAATATCTATCAGAACATTCCACTATTTAATATAGATTTTATTCTATATTTATTTTATTAATATATTTTTATATTAGATTTTTTTTTTTTTTTTTTTTAAAAAAGAAAAAAAAAAGAAAACTAAGGCTGTGTTAGGACAAATAATATTTTTTTGATTTGTGACATGATTTTTATGACAAATAAGATCCACCCCCCACCCCTACCCCAACCCAAAATCATGATTCACAATGATTTTATTATTATTAAATAAAAAAAAAAACAACAACAACAAAAAAACAATTTCTTCAAAAAAACCAGCATATGCTGGTTAGGTATTTTGAAGCATGGAAGCTGGTTTGAGCTGGTTTATGCTGGTCCTTAGCTGGTCATGAGCTGGTTTAAGCTGGCCAAGTGCTGGTCCTGAGCTGAGCTGGAGCTAGTTGCTAAGGACCAGCACTTGACCAGCACTTGACTAGCTTAAACCAGCTCATGACCAGCATAAACCAGCTCAAACCAGCTTCCATGCTTCAAAACATACCTAACCAGCATGCTGTTTTTTTTTCAACAGGGTTGTAATGCAAGAAATGTTATTTTGAAATAGCCTACTATTTTAAATGTAAGGTAGCTTATAAAATGCTAGTATTTATTGCCTTTAATGAATCCTGAATTAAACAAATAATAATAAACGGTATGAATATATATATATATATATATATATATATATTGTGTGTGGGATAGACATCTCTTCAGTGGGTTGTACAGTTATTTAGTGTTTTTTTTTGTTTTTGTTTTGTGTGTGTGTGTGTTTTTTGGATTGTTCTGTTGACGAAACACTGCAAAATCTTTCCAAGAAACCTCAGTAGACATAAAACTCCAGAGAGCTGTGGAAAATTAAGAGCTTTATACAGCTTTTTACAGCGGATGCCACTGAAAACACGCCAAGTCTATCCCTCACAGCCTCGCTTTCATACCTGTCATGGCGCTGCTCTGAATAAGGTCTATAATAATGATAAATAAAAGTTAATTTATCAGAAACCAGACCAATGACATTTCACTGTGGGCGGGTTATTGCTAACAGGTAGGCCTACCCTTGCTATGTTTTAGGAATATCATTTACGGCGTTCAATTTTATAGCCTACTAATGCCGCGGCTTTATTAATGAGACAATAAGTGAGGGGTAGAATTGCAAGATTCCACTGTTCTCTATCTACATAATAATTCACAGTTCTGAATTCAAATTATTTCAAGGGTGATTCAGTGTCTTAATATCCGGCATAGGCTACTCTTTTCCCGCCTTCCCTGTTGTTGGTAATCTACACCTTGGTTATCAAGACATACTCTCAGATGTTATTTTCAAACTTTTGTAAGCTACTGATATAATTATGTCATTAGAAAAAAGTCTTACCTCAGAAAACCTGTTCTCCTGTCAGCTTCTCTGTGTACGCTCGTCAGTTTAACAGGGTTTTTTTTCTCACGAGTGAGAAATGACTCGTGAACCCATTCATTTTTAATTCAGACAACAAAGTTGAAATGATATGAATAAGCAGTTTATTTAAGCGAAATGTTTGGCAGCACATAGGCAATTCTCTTGTTGCCACAGGTTTACAACTGTTTGTAATTTGTTTCGTTGTAATAATACGCTCTGGTTTTTTTCTGTGAATCGATTCTTTCAAACTTTGTTTCACTTATACAGCGGTTCTTTTACGTCATCATCACATAATAGGTTGTTTGCACATGACGTCATTGCTGCAGCGCGAAATGCGGCTGGAGGGCAAGGAGTAATTTTTCTATATAGGAATCCTATCGCAAACTCAAAATTCTTATGTTTTGCGTCGTTTATGGTTGCTCAAATCTATCAAACCGAGAAACCACAATGAGCTTTTATCGTTTACGTAACTTATATCGTTTTTTAACTTTAAAAGTTGTCACCTTTTATAGCGTTTTGCGTCTGCTGATACTGAAATGAATATGGATACCTGCTTACCTTTTTTTTTGACTTGGTTAAATATTCACATTCTTCATGGTATCGTTTGCAGGGAAGAGAAGATATTTTATCCCATTGCATGATCATTTGGTGTTTTCACTTCAGTTTTGTAGAATTCCGTTCACAATGTTGATCTGGTTACCGTGAAAACAGTGTCACGCGCTGCTGCTTCAGCCATCATATGGTGGAAAATGTCCAAATAAAAAAAAATGTGTTCAACAAGCTGACAGAAGTCGATCCATTTCTTTGTTGGAAGGGTGTAAATGTAACTGTAGTTTTAATGTTTTCTTTGAAAATATTCACTTTCCCATATGACCACGGAGGAGAATCGGAGGGGCATTCGACAGACACCCTTTTTTACAGTCTATGACAGACACCGACACACTGTATTTATTTATTTATTTATTTTATTTCAACAAATGACAATCAAAATCAAACCCACAGAAGCTTGTGAACAGTTTTGAAGCGGCTGCGTGCAAATTATACTCAAATTCACAAGCCGAGTGAGAGTCATACTTGCAAATGTAATGTTAATTATTAAACCAAACAAAATAGAACACTTTCAAAAAAAAAAACCACTCAGCAATGTGATTATTTTAATGAGTGATAGGGAGTGGGTTCAATCAGTGACATTATTAGATTTGCTATACGGTGTCTCCCCGTCACCTCCTCAACCTGCTTCCCTTAGTGTGTTTTTACACATAGAAAAGGCAAAAATTGTATTACACCGTTCAGTTCTGTCAGGACCACTATTGTCAAATATGATTGATAATTGCATAGAGTTTGTATTGGCGGTATGGTTCTGTTCTGGGCAAGAACTCCCTGCGCATCCATGCAGCCTAGCATGGATAAGAGCAGGGAGAGCAGCAATAACCCCCTAGGGTAAACAGAACAGAACCAATATGCAGATATAATTAATGTCAATAGTTTAACATGTACACAAATTTCAAGAGTAGTTTGATTCAGGGGAATCATAAGGCCAATCTTGACTGAAGAGAGGAGGAGCTGGGGATGGAGGAGGGTAATTAGCTCCTGAGAAATGCAATAGCTGCTGATAATACTGAGGAGCTTATATATGAATGCTGTGATAGGTGTCGTATTCCTATAGGTAGACGTGAGTCACCTGGGAGTCAGCTGATGCGAGCTTGACTGACGTGACCTGCCAGAACTGACGCTAACGCTGGATTTTTTCCCTGAACAATGATGTGAGCTCCTGTTGCAATTCTCGATTCAGCATAAATGACCTACGATGGCGACATTTTTCACAATCACGACAGGAAATCAAAAATACTGCCTTAACTTCACTAGCAGAAAGGCAGCGCGATATAAAAAAAAACAGACTAGAACTGAACATGGTGTGACGGCAGCTTCACATTCTCTATATCTACCTCCTCGATGGCAGTCAAGTCTTTCAATTCAGAAAAAAAATCGCTCCTCTTCGCTCCTGTTTATACCTTTCTAAACCAACACAGTACAGACTTTTCTCCATCTCTTCCATCTAATTTTACTGCTTGCCCTCCACATTAATTTCGTGTGTCACCAGAACTACGTGATTGCAAACAACCTATTAAATCAATGGTCTGTTTTTGCGGCCATGGCTGGTTAGAACAGTAGTTTTCAATCCTGGTCCTGGGGAGCACTGAACATTTTGTATATGTTGTCTTTTTTTTTTAACACACCTGATTCAGATCATCAGCTAAGCAGAGAGGTCCATGAACGGAACTAAAGCAGCGGCCACACTTTTTTTTTAAATTTTTTTTTTTTATTGAACATTACAAGGGATACATAATGATCACAAAGAACAGGATAAGAAACTTAAAGTGGAGCAAGGCAACAGAATACATTTTCAAACAAGATATAAACAGGGATAGTCTACTAAAAAGATAAATAACAGAAACATCTAAAAAAGCAATATATAATTGGCCACGCCCACACTAGACTGAGCACGCGAATTTTTACGAACATGGCAACGGTCGGAAATATGACGTCAAAATCTGCGGCGTCTTTTTTAAAAAACATTTTCAGCATATAAAGCTGCGTTTCCACCGCAGGAACTTTCCCCAGGAACTAGGAACTTTGGGGTGGTACTCTGTGTGTTTCGACCACAGGAACCAGGGTCTAAATGAAGTTCCGGGTAAAAAATTCCCCCTCAGAAAGTACCTGCTCTCTAGGTAGTACTTTTTCAAAGTTCCAGAACTTTTGGGGGTGGGACTTGGGCGCTGAACATGCTGATTGGTTGAGTTCACGCAGCATTTTGATTGGTTGACTCTACACAGCATTTTATTTCAACCATCGTTTTTTAAAGTCTGATGTGGTGCGTGCAGTAAGAGTTGTTTGCTGTTCGAATCAACAATGGAGTTTGAAAAATACGACCGATAGACTGACGATGAGGTTCAGGCTTTATTAAGCTTATATGCGGAGGATGAAATGCAGCAGGAACTAGAAAGTCACACGCAGTTATACGTCACCGGACTATCTTCAAGGTACTTTAGACCACTATGGAAACGCAGCTAGCAGTAGGTCTGGGGGGGAAAAAAGTTCCTGGGATAAATGGTTCCAGGTAATTTCGGTGGAAACGCGGCTTAATACATCCAAAATGTAAAAATATGCGGTCTACTCAACTTTACCTCAATGCTGCCTGCAATTCTGCAGACTTAAAGTTTGCGTTCTTTTAATTCAGCTAAGAGGTCACGCCGTGACGTATCAATCTTCTAATTGTCAAACGTCTCCATGTGAAACAAATGTGCAGGGCAGAGATCACCAAACTTACATTTCGGAATGTGGTGAAGTTCGCATGAGCTTGAATTTCCTTGAATTTGCATGAGTATGAATGGAAGTCAATGGAATGAAAAGTGTAGTGTGTCTGGCCCCTTAAGAGGTGGCCCAAAGCAATATACAGTACAAGGAGCCTCCCCTATAGGACAAAAACGATTGCCTTTCGTCCTTCACAGCTAGCTTTTATCGCTTTATTGCGTTTCGCCTAGTTACGACACGGTGTGAGGTTAAAAAGCCACAAAACAACTTGCCCTTTTATGGTGCATTTACTACTTGATACTAAAATCACTAATGTCCTTGGTTAATATTGTAGAACAATGATGTTGTTGAGCCATGCAATTGTTTTTGAAGATAAAACCCCTGACTGGCTCAATAAATTTTTGTGCTGATTCAGTATGCCTTGAAAAAAAACAAGAAGGTTTATGAGCACCTGGTTCTGCCCATACTGGACACCTGACATATAATCTAAATATGCTGGTGGGCTTGCAAACTCTACTGAATAGTGCTTTTTTTTTACTGATATAAACAAAAACATGTAACCATTTTCTGTTTAAAAGTTTACCTCTCAGCATTAATAAAGTGCGGATTTTACCATGTGGTCACTTACTTTTATAAACTGCTTATGTAATCCAGATCTGGACTGTTAGTGCATTCAGTGTTACATAAATGATTAAAGCTAAAATGAATAATAGATCAATGGTATTAAAATATCTCCACCTATTCCAGCACCAGATCATTGCAGAATAGTAATTCTTCTCTTTGCTCATATTCTTTTGATGGTAAATAAGTGAAATGCATCAAATAAAAAGCAACAACAACAAAAAAATACAAAGAACTCATGCATTTCTAAAATACAGAATGCTTTATTTGTAGAATACAGCATCAATTTAGCAAAAATAGTTCTATTATAGACAAAATCTACTTGGTCTTAAAAGTCCAGTTTATAGTAACAGCATCTTCAAGACATGGGTACCTAACAGAAAGTGTGTAGATAGCAAAAACAGAAAGAAACATGAGAAAAAAACAACTGAAATACATACTCACAATTAACAGCATGTTGTACAGAGAACTAGAGCTTCAAGCATGCATCGCAACAATATAATATGCCATATGTTGTTTTTACATAAATAAAAAAGGAGACAAACATTTAAGCAGTAGAGGGGAAAAAAAGACAAAAACGTATGAACAAATACTCAATTTGCACATTTTCAATTGTGCTGGTTCTATGATGTAAACAGCTGTAAAAGGGTCGCAGGAAATACATCTGTGGTTATTTTGCACTGTTCTGAAACACTAAACACTCCACAGTGAGCTTTTATAACTCCCAAGACATTCAGGCACATGTACGGCCAATAAAACATCATCTCAAGTGAGAACTACAAGTGACGCTTCGCAAAGAGAAAACGAAGCGGACTTGCTAAAAAGCCTTTTTAAATGGAGTGAAGACAATGTGGTGTAGTTTCTGTTTCCCTGCATCCTTTTTTTAGATGCGAATCATTTCTTTTCTTAACTCCAGGCTCTGGTTTCCTGGAGACAGATTGAATTTCAATGGCTTAACATTGTCTTACAAAATGGAGTGTTTACACTGGAGACTCACCATTAATGTAATCTACGCCAATGATGTGCGAACTGCCGTTCAGAGATTTCTACACTTACCAGGGCTGACGTAAATGAGAATGTGATGATAATAAAACAGCTCACTGTGAAAACAGCAGATGTTTATATTACTGTGAAATCGGCATCAAAGAAACTACACGATTTCCGACACTAAATCGAAGAACGTTTGAAAGTATGTAGTCTAAACCCCACATTATCAGATGATCAGGGTCATTTAGTGTCACATTTATTTAATTCATTAAATAATACTTTCAAAGTTCTCACATTATTTTGTTCAAAGATGGGCTTGAAACAAGATCCACATACTCAAGGAATAATTCTGTGAAGTGTACTTGAACTTTTTTAGGGATGTTTTATAGAGAAATACCTCATTAGGGCTAATTATGTGTACACAAGGACTGATATTACCAAAAGTAAAACTGCTGCCATATTAGCATTTCCTTTGTAATGGAGCCAGTTTCATTAAGCTGTTAAAGAATATGTTATGATATTACCGTTTGATCCCAAAGCTAGTCTTCCCAGCATTAATAATACAGACCAAAATTTCAGCCAATAGTCAAAATACACACAAACATATAAGCAAACAAAAGGCATAAGATCCCAATTATCTCATGTACCTCCGCAGTAGCTTTCTAATGTTGGTAGAAGTGTGTTTATATACCGTATTGCAGTTCTTTACATTAACTTAGGTAGGATTGTATTTGGTGAATCAATGCAAAACAGTAATTTTCCCATGGGCTAAATGAACCTGCCACCTGCTTTCCAACCCCCTTGAAAGTGAGAACACACCACCCAGACATCCACAGACACACCGAATCGAACAAAGGGTGGGAGCGAGTCAGCCAGTCTAATCTGACTTGTCTTTTTTCTTTGGTGTAACTTTACCAGCCACTGCAGACCCCACTGCCCCGACCCCTCCCGTTACCACGGAGACACCGCCTTTGACCAATCCCACTCCAGCTGCAGGAACGCTCGTCACAGCCGTTTTGGTGAGCTCGAAGCTCTTGCTGCCTACCCAGGCCACTCCCCCGAGGGTGGCACCCACCGCTCCTTTGGTGAAGTTGAACAGCCCACCTGTCACTCTCCACACCACGCCTGCTTCATTCTTAGGGTGGTCTTTCTCCAAGTCTGAAAAACATTAGATTTAATGAACAGAAGTGTATCTAAAGTGTTAAAATGACTTATTTTAATGACATTAAAATTAAAAGTATATCAACTATATAGTATTTTATATTGAAGATAATAATTAAAAACAATAATGATAAAATAAATAGGGGTTAGTTCACCCATAAATAAAAATTATCCCATAATTTACTCACCCTCAAGCCATTCTAGGTGTATATGACTTTCTTCTTTCAGTCAAACACAATTACAGTTATATTTAAAAATATTCTCGCTCTTCCAAGTGTTATAATGGGAGTGATTAGTAACCTCAATTTTGAAGCCCAAAAAAGCACATCCATCCATCATAAAAGTAATCCATACGGCTCCAGAGGGTTAATAAAGGCCTTCTGAGGTGAAGCGATGCGTTTTTTAAGAAAAATATCCATATTTATCACTTTATCGACTATAATCACTAGCTTCCAATAACGTCCGTCCATGCGTTCACGAGAGAGTCGAGTTCCAGCGTATGACGTAGGACAGGGGTTTTCAACCTGTGGGGTGCCAGTACCCATTAATTCAGAAGCATACTCGAGTAAAATAGCTGTAAATGTGAGATTTTACTAGCAAATTTTTAGTCATACACTAGAGGGGGCAATTTGACTATTCTCACAGCTAATCGTTGGCTATAATTACAGCAGGTTTGGCGCAACTGAATTTCAGCAAAAACGACTAAAAACAAAATGGACTGGTGGCTTGTAATCAAGAATACCAGAGATTATAAAACCTAAGGTTAAACTGAATGAAAAACAAGCTCAGCCGTCACTCTAAAGTCGGTAAGCCGTTTATATTTTTAATGTTTCAGTTTTTAACGAATACCCTGTCTACACCGGACAAATGCAACACAAAATCCCCGACAGTAAACTGATGCCTCGTTCTATTTCTGACAAACTCCAAAGCGCGGGCGTTACTTTTGACACAAAGAACAAATGGATTTGCAATGGTCACTTTGTTGCGTCCAGTGTGCATCCTCAAGCTGTTGCGGCAAGGCGCAATGCGACAATGGTCGCGTTCGGTGTAGAAACGGGGTTTGCACACTACACTATATGCAGCATATTAAGTAATATAGCAATGATGTTCAAACGCGTCAAGTAATATATGAATGATGTTCGCGTTGGTGGTGGTGGTGGTGGTGGGGGGATTAGATAAATGTAGGGGGGCGCGTGTCCTAAGGTTGAAAACCCCTGACGTAGGATATAGGAGTAGCGTAAGCTTAGGTGAGAGTAGACGCCTCTCGCTGTTCAAATTCCTCTGACTTTTCTCTTTAAAAATTCTTGTTTTAGACTTCTAATTCATGAGCGTTTTGTTTTGTTTTTCTCTACGTCATGTGTCAGGTCAAAGTTCACTCTTCCGCCGGAATCGAGTCGCGTACAGAAGCCATGGATGGACGTTATTGGAAGCTAGTGATTATAGTCTATAAAGTTATAAATATGGATATTTTTCTTACAGAAATGCATCACTTCGCTTCAGAAGGCCTTTATTAACCCCTTGGAGCTGTATGGATTACTTTTATGATGGATGGATGTGCTTTTTTGGGCTTCAAAATCTCAGTTATTATTCACTCCCATTATAAAGCTTGGAAGAGCCAGAATATTTTTTAATATAACTCCAATTGTGTTTGACTGAAAGAAGAAAGTCATATACACCTAGGATGGCTTGAGGGTGGGTAAATTATGGGATAATTTTCATTTTGGGGTGAACTAACCCTTTAAGCATGAATGGCTATTAAGTAAAAAGTCAAATAATTACATAACGCCAAAATATTAAGTAAGAGTAAAGATTGACCAGTATTGTCTTTTAATGACCAATGCAGACTATTTTGATATTTAAAGTCCACCATGAGATCAAAATGGATAATTCTTCTCCAATGATGTGTTTATTGGCGCAAGGACGGGACAGGACAACGCGTCAACCACATGAGATCGACCAATAGCAAACAACAACCATCCAACCAATTTTTCCCCCTGATTCCTGATGGACAAAATCAAGTCCCGCCCTGCCCTACTTTTTTTCTTGTTCAAGAAGCCGTTTTACTTATACGTCACAATAGGGAAGAAAAGACTAGCACAAGTTCTGTTTCATGCCGAATTTAAGTGTCCAATAATTGATATGCAAAAAACACAAAAAGTAGTACATTTTTAAACAACAACAATAAAACATAATATCCACTTTGGAAAATATAATTATTATAATTTATACAATATTATTATTATTAATATGGGGAAAAAAACTCCAATGACTTGCATTGAAGGAAGATCCTGAGCCATATATATGGACATTTTTTTTTTTGACTTGGCCCAGTAAGCAACCATCTAGTAGCCAACCAGAATCCACAGAACAATGTATGGCTATGTGAAAGACTATTGTATTCAAATCCAGCTCCATTTTGCCATTCCCGGTTCTTTCTGTTGCCAACAAAGCACCTTTTACGAATCAGTCCAGGGCAAATATAATTATTAACTCCATGCAATTTTTGTTTCCTAAAGCCATGATTTTGAAATCATGTGTTTCAGGACACTCAACGAAAAATAATAGTAGTTATGCAAGTATTGTTTATTTTCCTCTTTGTGATGGTTATGTGAGACTTAAAGCTTCAGGGCAGCATTGTGAAATCAGCTCACATCTACAGACCTGACACTGAGTAATACACTGAGCAGATGTGGTCTGAAACACACACACACACACACACACACACACACACAGTCCAAATGGCATCATCTTTCCCCTCTGTTGTTCCTCTGGCAGAATACAAGAAAAAAAAAAAAGACTCTTTTCCTTTCACCGGACAACTAGCATTTACACACCCCACAATACTCTGCGGACTGTGAACAGAAATTATATCTTTTACATTCAATCAATACTGTCAAGGACCGCGTGTCTGGGTTGCACGATGAGCTCCCCGGTGAATCGATGTGCCACGGAGAAGCCGTGTGAATGACAAGCAGCGCATCTTCTGATGAGTCCCGTGGGACGGCGGAGGAAAACTTCATGGAGCAGTCAAGGTCGGCCCACATGTAGTTCATACGTGCGCAGATGTGCACACGCATAAACAACAACAGACACACGCTGAGATAAACAAAACCGGCCTTGATGTGAAACATTTGTGAGATGCGACCAGAGAAGATGAACAGATTTAACTAAAGCCTGCTTTCTCGCAAATGTCGAAATTCATTAATATGTATGAAACATGCCTACAAACCTCTTGCTACTACTAACACCATGTTTCTACATTCAGTTTAGACTAGCGATCGACTGATGTTTACGACGAATTTTAAGTGTCCGATAACTGAAATGCAGAACCAGAATTTTTATTTGATTTAATTCTGTTTTTAGCAAAATAACCAAATTGTTACAGACAATAAGATGGTAAAACCAGTTGAGGAGTTGAATGATGATGGTGGTAAAACAGCGATCAGCGACAATGTTGGTGAATACAAAACTTGCTCCTCCAGATTCCCATTCGCACACTCAATTAAAACTAACTCTAGTCATCTGGGCCTGGGGAGATGTAATTACACTTTCCACGCTACCAAACCTCAAAGCATTGCGGCACTTTCAGAAATCTTCCATCTTCACATTAAAGCCTGAGTGAGCAAAGTAGTGAGGCATGTTTCAAAAAAGGAATGAGATTATTTCTGAATTTACATTTTCATACATTATTTCCAATGAAAGAAGGATAGACCAATGATTTCGGGTTGTGTTTCTCTTAGGATAATAAGTAGACCTACACTGTAAACCCTAACACTCAAAATAATTAATTGGTTTGAGTAGGACAAACTTAAATTAAACAAATTAGTTCAGTCAAATCAATTTTTATGAGTATTTAGAACTTTCTTTTTCTTTCAAGTTCACAGAACTGATATATTTTAAGTAAACTGAAATGTTTCATTGTTTTGAGTTTTATGAACTTATTTCTTTAACTAACCAAATATAAATGTGTGCCTATAGGTACTACAAATATTAGCCTATAATTTGAACACTCCATGCAAATAACAGTCATCGACAGCATAGTGTGACAATGAGTTGTTTGCAATATAGCCTAATACAATTCTGTAAATGTCAATCTAACACATGAGAACAGAATATGGCAGCTAAATAATACTGCAATGATAAGTCAAATGTATGAATGTTACTAACTCCATTGGATCCTCAAACTGTCGGTAAAACCAGCCAACGGCTCTGGGTAAAACCTCATAACTCCACGCCGCCTCTATTGTGAATAAAGTGCCTCGTGCAATTTTGACCATCTTTGTTTGATTGCAATGCAAGGATAAATAAACAAGTACTTATTTGAATAAGTACAACATTTTCTTTACTCAAGAAATCTCGAAGCGCACGTGAACTGATCATCGCTTCCGCTTTAATACCAGTTACAGCGCGAAATGAACGTTGAATGAACATCTGAAGGTATGTTAAACGACACAGTACAACTTACCGAAATCCGTATCGTGTCTCTAATCGCTGAATCAGTGTTTCAACCGCGGAAAGGAGTCAATAAAACAGCTTGTAAACAATGTCATGTAACGTCACATTTACCTCAGAAAAACCATATTCAGTGACCATAAACCCGTTAGTCAGCTAGAAAAATGAACTCTAGAGAGGAGCCTACTAATTGTGGACTGTTTAAAAACAGTTTAACTTGGATATTATATAATCTTTTCACTTTTATTTTGCTTCTGTCCCAACTTTTTTGGAGTGTGTTGCAGCCATCAAAATTAAAATTTGTTTATATTCACAAAATACAATTATGTTGGTCAGTGAAAACATTGGAAATCTTTTCTTTGTACTTTTGTCAGTTAAAAAAAGGGTTCAAGACAATTATCAAATCACAGATTGTAGTTTTTAATCACATTTTACAAAATGTCCCAACTCTTCTGGAATTGGGGTTGTAGATATTCATTATAATTTTTTAATGTTCTTCAATATTTAATGCATGTTTGAATAAATCAGTCAAGTTTTTATGACAACCACCATTTAAATGTTTATATTTCAATAAAACAAATTGGGAGTAGAAATATAATTATGTGATTGTAAAGTTAGTATTATAACTTTATTATTATAAAAACTTAAGTGTAATTTAACTGTTTGTATACAAATGAGTTAGTTTTAATCTTCAATATTTTAGTAATGTAGTACCAACTGACTCCCATGTATAGTTTACAGCATTGAGATTTTTTTTCAGAGAGAAAATTTGCCATGTACCGTATCTGATATATATCCAAAATAACCAATGTTGAATCGAATCACAATCGAATCGATTTGCAAGCTTGTGAATCAAAATCGGATCGAATTGTGAAATTTGTGTCAATACCGATTCCTAATATATATTATATATATATATATATATATTTATTTATTTATTAAACACGTAAAGTGTTGCATTCTATGATGATCAATTGTGGTGTAAATTGTTCATAAAACTGTTCTTATGCACAATGATGTACAATTACTGTAACAATAAATGAGGCCAACGATTGTGAGCTTCACGCAGGCATCTGAAACAACTTGGTTATTGACAGCCATTATTCATCAGTTGAATTCAGTGCAAGAATTACAATAAGACTGCAGATAACCAGTCAAAAACACACTGCTACCATGTCATGAATTAGAAGTCCCATTGAACTAACAGAATATAAATACGGTCTTGGCTATGTGCCCATGGGTACTTGGGAAACAAATGTAAAATAAATATTAACCAAGAATTTGGACACTGCATACAAATAACAGAGTCATCAATGGCATAGTGTGACAACAATGTGTTATTTACAATATAATGAAGTTCTGGAAATTTCAATCCAGCACAGAATAGAATATGGCAGACAAATAATAGTGCAAATAATAAGTCACTCACAACATGCAAAATGTATGTCACAAACCTCCATTCTGTTAAACATTAAACATTATATGCTGCATATTATTCACACAGACAACAACAAACACATGTGCACATCATGAATGATTTCTGTTGAGCACAGGGAGGGAAAGACCTCATCCTAATCTGGCTTAACTGATTACTGACCTAAAAGAATGGGATAAAACAGCTGGTAGGATCTGATTGAAGAGGGGGAGAGAGAGTGTTTGTGGAGGAAGGAATAATTATTTACCATTCAAATTACTTGTCATTCAGGTCAAACATATCGATGTGGTAGATTAGAACATTAAATATCCAGGTTCATCAGTTCAAGTTAATCGTTATCAGATTCTGCGGAATCCCTGATGTGCTGTTTGATTGTAACAGACAATAAATTTGACATCTTAAACTTCAAAAATTAGTAAAGTGCTAATAATTCTTTCATATAAAATGTTATTTGAACTGTAAAGTTTTCTAAATAGTGCTTTAAATGAGGGGTGACTAAACTAACGAATAAACTTCTAGGTATTAGAGGATTACTACAATGGTTTACTCTAAAATCACAACATATAAAAAATATTAAAATATTAAATATATATATATATATATATATATATATATATATATATATATATATATGAAATATATTATTAATCTCTAAACTCATAGACAAGTAAAAATAGCAAAAAAATAGTACAACAAACTTCATCCAAAAATGTGATCCTTCCAGTTTTTCTTTAGCGCAAGAACGTGTCTTATGTCACCCAAAAATGAAAATTCTGTCATTAATTACTAACCCTAAAGTCATTCCACACCCATAAAGCCTGGAACACACCAAGCCAACGGCAGTTTTTGTTCATCGGCCGACTAAGTTTTCTCAGTGTGTTCCGCACCGTCGGCTGAAGTTGGTCCTCGTCGGCTTTTTTTCGGCCGATTCAACATGTTGAATCGGCGTTGGAGCTCGGTCAGTCGGGCCATCTGATCATTCTGATTGGCTGTTCAGCTACTGCCACCTGCTGGTACGGAAAGGCATTTCTTCTTACGCAGGCGCAGAACGGACGTGCTACTTGGCCGTCGGGTGTCGAGCGTCGGTTTGGTGTGTCAGGGCAACTTTGGACCCAGACGCTGCCGACATGAGCCAACCGCGCAGTTTGCTTTCGTTGCCACTAGTTCGTTGGCGTCAGCTTGGTGTGTTCCTGGGCTTAAGACCTTCGTTCATCTTTGAATTCGGAACACAAATTAAGATATTTTTGATAAAATCCAATGGCTCAGTGGGGCCTCGATTGACAGCAAGTTAATTTATACACTTACAATGCCCAGAGAGGTACTAAAGACATATTTAAAACAGTTCATGTGACTACAGTGGTTCAACCTTAATGTTATGAAGTGACAAAAATATTTTTTGTGCACCAAAAAAAAAAACAAAAAAAAAAAAAAAAAACCTTTATTCAACAATATCTAGTGATGGCCGATTTCAAAACACCGCTTCATGACGCTTCAAAGCTTCACGAATCTTTTGTTTTGAATCAGTGGTTCGGAGCATGTATCAAACTGCCAAAGTCACGTGATTTCAGTAAAGAGGCTTTGTTACGTCATAAGCGTTTCGAAATTTCAATGGTCCGGAAACAAATGGTTCGAAACAAAAGATTCGTAAAGCTTCGAAGCTTCATGAAGCAGTGTTTTGAAATCGCCCATCACTAGATATTGTTGAATAAAGTCGTTATTTTGTTTTTTTTTTGAACCACTGTAGTCACATGAACTGTTTTAAATATGTCTTTAGTACCTTTCTGGGCATTGAAAGTGTTAATTATCTTGCTGGCAATGTAGGCCTCACTGAGCCATCAGATTTTATCAAACATATCTTAATTTGTGTTCCGAAGATAAATGAAGGTCTTACGGGTGTGGAACGACATGAGGGTGAGTAATTAATGACAGAATTTTCATTTTTGGGTGAACTAACCCTTTAAGCCAGGATTAGGCCTTAGTTTAATTAGGACATTTAAGTATCTTTTATAAACGTGTCTTAGAAAAAAAACTTGAGACAAAACAATGGCACTGACCTATTTTAAAATATGTCAGTGCAAGTTGTTTTCAGTTAAAACAGCTCAAACATGCATTTTAGTCTGAGACTAGGCTTAAGCCTTGACTTGAAACCAGGGGATAATCTTTTCAAAACAATGTGCATTTTAATGTTTTTTCAGGGCAATGCAAACATATTTTTGCATGGTTTTACACACTGAGGGTTGAAATAATTTTCTGTGCTAATTGACAACATCATGTAACCTTTCACATAGACTGAAACGGAAACGTTCCTTTTTTTCCTTCATCATAATCATACATTCGCTAGAATTTGCTGAGTAAACACCCTTGAGCTTATACTCAAACACACTGATCTTCCTAATTGTTTACCACTGTTTGATCAATATAAAAATGTTATACACCACACACAATTACTCAAAGCATGCTGCTGTAACTGCAAAACAGCTTTCCTTGGAAGAATGACCAATTTATTCTTTTTTGACAGGAACCTTCGAGATCAATCAAATTCTATAGCAAATAGAAAATGTCAATTTGTGTTCAGATGCAGGAAAGAGAACAGTGACATTTGAAGGCTTAGATGGAAAGGTTAAGATATTCTGAGGCGTGTTACTCTTTCGAGAGACGGCCCGAGTTCTGTGGAGAGTGAGCATCAGTAGCTAAAAACCCACTCAACAAGCCCCGTACAAAGGTTACTGTGTTGGCCTTGACAGTTAAATAAACATTCACAAAGAAACTGGACGGAGTATTTCACATGTCCTTCTAAGCACTAAAGCTTTCAAAAGAATGTAGAGTTTTGTTGTCCCTAACTGACAGAAAACCGAATAAAGAAGATCAAATCTTGTAGAGTAGGTTGTAGAACTGAAAAAGGAATCATTGACACGGATGCCTCTCCTAAGTCAATCTAAATGTCAATTTGAGCAAGAAGCCTGCAGCAATCTCGGATAAATAAAGTTTTAGGTTGTGACAGGATCCAAAAGCCCCGCCTGAAGCAAGATAAGTGGTCTCATTGGTGCCCAGACTGAGCTGAGAAAATTATCTGGGCACACTTGAACACTCATAAGATCTGCTGGTGCCTGAACCCTGGCCTCCACTCTATAATATGTTCCTGTCGAGGACAGCCACAAGTAAGACCTTTAGATAACACCAACAATGCTGCATTCACAAACCGATAGGGAGAGAACGGAGATAAAGTCTGAGAAAGAACAGAAGAGACAGATACACAAAGCATTTTCCTCCAGGAACCCACTCGGACGGGAACATTTTGTAAAGAGAAGATGAACAAATAAGCCTCTACTAAGGAGGATGGAGCCATCGGCGGCATATATAATAAGTAAACCAATCGTGGAGGAAACACCAAAGCCACATCTTCTGGAATAGATCTCATCCAATGGTATAAAAAAGGCAACAAAAGGATCTATTTTCACTGGCACAATGCTTGAATGTGATGCACAACTTGATTAAAAAAAAAAAAAAAAGCAATTCATACCTATAATTACTTAAATTACTTAAATACTCCTGTTCAATGATCAGCAAGTTAATTTGTGAATTAAAATGAAATTTGGAGGGGAATAAAGTCATAAATATATAATTGTACAATTGTACTTGTATCATAATGAAGAAAAAACATCTTAAAAAGTAGTTTTTTTTTTTGTTTTGTTTTTTTTGTTTTTTTTTTTATAAACAAAGCTTCTTCACTGCTTATTAAATGTATAGTTCACCCAGAAATGAAAATTACCCAATGATTTACTCACCCTCAAGCCATCCTAGGTGTATATGATTTTCTTCTTTCAAACGAATACAATCGGAGATATATTTAAAAATATCCTGGCTCTTCCAAGCTATATAATGGCAGTGAATGGGGGGGGGGGGGGGGCTATTTTGAAGCCAAAAAAAGTGCATCCATCCATCGTAAAAGTACTCCACATGGTTCCAGTGGGTTAATAAAGACCTTCTGAAGCGAAGCGATGGGTTTTTGTAAAAAAAAAAAATATCCATATTTAAAATTTTATAATCTAAAATAACTAGCTTCCGGCAGACGGCCGTATACATACTGCGCAAGTCGACTTGCGCCACAAGAGTAACCCTTGACGCAACTTATGACGAAGGATGTAGGAGTAACGTAAGCTTAGACGGCTCTCGCGAGTTAAACAAATAGGGCTGTGCAACAAACTCAAGCTCCTCTTCTCTTATATCGAAATCCTCCGACATTTCTCTTTAAAATTTCTCATTTTAGACTTCTAATTCATGATCGGTGTTTTATTTTGTTTTCCGCTGCAAACAAATGAGTACGGTCATCTGCCGGAAGTTAGTTATTATAGTTAATGCTTTAAACATGGATATTTTTTTTTTTTTTTTTTTTTACAAAAACCCATCGCTTCGCTTCAGAAGGCCTTTATTAACCCCCTGGAGCCATATGATTGTGATTCGTCTAAAAGAAGATCATATACACCTGGGATGGCTTGAGGGTGAGTAAATCATGGGATAATTTTCATTTTTGGGTAAACTAACCCTTTAATACCCCAAATGGAAGTCATGTAGTTCAACCAAATTGCATTGCAAAAACATATATGATAATTTGACCATATTTAAATGATAAGACAAAGTTAGTTCAGATTGTAAAATGCCATAACTCCCCCAAAATGTTGTGTTACTTTTCACTTGACGACATGACATTTTAGAGTAGTAAATTTTTCACAAGTAAAGTTTTTCACAATCATATGAAACCAACATGAATACCAAAAGTACATTTCTAAAAACTTTATAAACTTAAGACAGTAGAACAGGAAGTACTAAGCAGTGAAAAGTGAAAAACAAAACTACAAATAAATAAATTTTGTGCAGTTTGTTGTTTGCAGGGATTATGCAGAAGGATGCACTTCACAGATGAGGAGACGGATGACTATAGTATTGAGCTTACTGTATGTACCAAACTGCCATCTCTATAAAAACCAGTGATATAGTCCTCTTGATTTAGACCTGCCTGACCTAAGCTGAATTGGATAGCCAAGAATCCATTCCCAACCAATCAAAGCCGAACATGTTCCTGAACGAGAGGTGGGCTGCCAGCCTCCAGTGTAAATCTGTCGCCTCTGTAAATTTATGAGCCTATATCAATACCCACATCATCTCTCTGTAGTGCCGAGAAATAATGGTGAAAATATTGTTCTCCTCACTTGGCACCGAGATTTACAGTGTGTGAGGGAGCGAAAGAGAGAGAGAAATAAGAAAAGGAGTAGTAAGAGAAGGGAGGGGGTAATCGGACCTTCCCCTGTGATAAAAACCCCCAGCGGGATTCAGCTCTCCACCGCTCCACTCCTCTCACCAACAAGAACCATGTCAACCCCGTCCCTGCTGAGGTCTCTATTTTTAATCCCTGTGCCCGAGTTGCCTGAGGCAAAACACAATGAAGGGTCAAGTTAAAATGAGGTTTCGAGAGAACGGCCTGGAAGGGAATGTACTGAATTACTGTTGGACCTTGCTGGACATGGTGTTAGTACAAGAAGCGCTGGGGAAAAAAAGAGCAAACATGGAAAAACTTAAAAATAGATCATAAAAACATGGACACACCTGTACGTTAGACATTTTGACACACAAATACACATGCAAAAAGCCTGGAGAAGTGTTCGCAAAACTCAACGGCAGCCAGTTTTGCAGAGCCCACGCTTGTGAGGACATCAACGCTGCTATGATTAGAAGCTCCGTTCGATGACGAGCATTGGCAATTATGGGACTGACAAGAACTCGGTTGAAATGGAGTCTGAATGTGACCTTTTTCCCCGCTGGCCTGATACAGCTGCATAAAATAAATAAATAACTACCGGTGAACCACTTATGGAAAAGGTCAATGTTTCCACCGGGTGCGCAAGCTTGCTAGCGTCTGACCTATCGGGAGAGACACGTATGACACTTGAACCTTCATGCTTACTCATCCCAGTCCTCCCAATGTAGGTTTGTTGACTTCAATAAGCAGAAAAAGACCTTTTCTCGCCAATCCCGCAGTGCCAGGATCTGATAATATGTGCAAATGAGTCACTCGTGCCGTTCGCCTTCAATATTTATATCGATGACAGGGCCCATTGTGTGATTTTAAATGTCAGTGTAGTTGCTTCACAAGCCTTCGATGGAAGCCCATGGCTGCCGCCTTGGAAATCCTAACAAAGCTTTTAAAAGATGCACAAGCATGACCTTTTCGGAAAAACAAAAGTTGAGTTAGACATATCTTAGACACGTTTTATAGTATTCACTGGGTCACTATTAGCTTATATCTTGCGTGTCTATGTGATTCGGTTCTGTCAAAGGTAGCACATACTAGAACTGCACGATTAATTGTTAAAATATTCCTATATGACAACGATTCGGCTATGTCTATTAAACCTTTGACAAGTACAATCACAGCGGGAACATTCAGATCTGCGCTGCCGCTGAGTCAGAGAGAGCAGTTGACGTATAGATATGAAACAGCTTCACAAATAGTCTTTTCAACCACACAGTATCATTATTTCTGTTACAATCATTCAAATTATCACAGAATTACTGGGTATAAACCGAAGTTTATAGTTCGGATATAAACAGATGTCTACGGTAGCGATCAAAATATAGTAAATCACCTTTTGAAACTAACTTGAAGCTTCAAATAAAGACTGTATCAATTATATCGTTACACCAGTAGGTGGCAACAAATGACTGTTAGAATCATGTATTTGTCATTGAATCTTTTTTTTTTTAAATAATTCAAATTAATGTTATATTTTTTAAATAGACTGTACAATTAACATTTTGTCAGAACCTCTGGCAAATTAAAATTGAATTGTCTATTCAGAATCGCGGGAGAATAGTGATCTCTTCATTATTTATTAGCCAAGGTCATGCTAGCATCATCAACCTATCTCTCACATAATTTTCATTACTCTATTAGCATATAGCTTACCCAAATATTCATTAGCTTATTAGCCTAGCTCACGCTATGTTCTACAACGTGCAGCTTACAATATCTTCAATAGCTTATTAGCTTTGTTCATGATATCTTTATTAGCCTATTAGTACATAGGCTAGCTCACACCATCTTCATTAGAAACTTAACCTATAGCTTACGATTAGTGTATCTCACATTATTTTCATTACCCTATTAACATATAGCTTACAACATATTCATTAATTTACTAGCCTAGCTCACAATATATTATATAACCTATGGCAATATCTTTAGTTCCTTATTAGCCTTTGTCATATCTTATAACCTACTATTAACCTATTAGCATTTAACTGTATGACGGCTCGTGAACTGATCATCTCTTCCTACTAGTTCATTTATAGCATCAAATAAACATGAATGAACATGATAAGGAATGTTGTTTCAAACACGGAAAGACATCAGTGCACACCATTTTTCAAGTTCAAGTCCACCGAGGTTAATCTTCTAACTCCTGACTGCTTTGTCGGACAAAATGGTGGCTTCGGCGTTATGATTGGTTAGATCACTTGTCAATCAAACTCCCGGCGAAGGGTCAATTGTCACTGGATATAATTCAATTTTGTAGAATATGAGTAGGTCTGTGTGATGTCTAAAAAAAACTTCATCTCTGTGAATGCGAGTCATCACCTCAGCTAGAAGAGACTATTTTGTAAACACGTTCCATCAAAGTCAATCACGACTACGACTATTAGGACTTCCTAATGGTGTGAGAGCTCCAAGCTTTTCTATAAGGAGTACGGAGGAATGCGTATTTTCATGGTTACAGCAACCATGAAAACTGAACCTAGAAAGACATGAAATCAGTTGTAATGGAGACTAAATAACTTCAGTAGAAATTCACCAATGAGACAAGTGAAAATGTAGGGCTGGGCGATATGGCAAAAAAATAAAATCTAGATTTTTTTCAGAACGAGTGACCGATTCACGATTTCGATTTCGTTTTTTTTTTTACTGTTTAACTAGTCAACTTAAAAACTTAACTACAATATGATTTAAGTAACATTCTCTTTATTAACAATCTGGTTAAAAAAGTTCCATTCCAAGTGCACCACACATGAAGTGATCAACATGGTGTAAATGTAAAACAATTTGTTAAATATCTTTGCAGAAATATGCCTGAAATATGAAGGCAAATGTTGTACAAACTTATCTTAAACACATCCTATATACTCAGAAATGATATAAAATAAGAAAATGCTAAATATTTCTTAGCCAAAAAGTAATAGCAATAAGTAATAGGCTATTATTAACAGCAAATGCTTTGTAAAAACAGAAAACAACAGCAGCTTTCAGCCTGTCACCATCATGCAAACATGAAATATCAAACATACAGTAGTAGTCCTTTGCAGGTTTTTGCATGCCATTGCGCTATTTGTCCTATTGTTTTTATGTTTGGCGGACATGTTTAGGTGTTGCACTCGTGTCTCGCGTCTTTTGGAGCGTCTCACTCATGAAACGGCATTCTAAAAACACGGCGGTCAAGTTTAAAAAAAAGACGTGTAAACTCGCGTTTAATAACTTTGCCTTTTTTTTTTTTCATTCCACTGCCTGCGTCGCATTTTTATAACGCAATAACGCATTTCTGAATGAACAGCCGCTTAAGAATAGTGATGTTCTATGTTCATAGAGCGTCACATGAGAGCGGTTAATCAGGCGCGCCGGCGCCATCATGAGGTCGGATCATTGTCTTCTTCTCCTGACGGTTATCATTGCTGTATTGTCTCAACATGTCTAATTGTAACGCTTGCTAACATTTTTATTCAAAATCGCGATTTCTCGATTTAAAAAATAATAAAATCGAGGCAAAACATTAAATTCGAATTAATCGAAAAAATCGGGAAAATCGCCCAGCCCTATGAAAATGTGCAAATAAACACCAAAAAGGACAAGTGGAATGCAAGGACTGTCTTCAAGGATGAGCTTTAGTGAAGCTAAAGAAAGCAAATGGTATTCTTTCCCAAACGGACTGCAAGTCATTCAGCTCTAAATTACTCTCAATTCAAAATATTTAAATGTGCCACAATCAATCAGACGTCTGAGAACAAATCTTTAACTTCAAATCTAGAGTAATGCATCATGGGCTGCTATTAGAATCTGAGTAACAGAAGAAATGAAGATTGTATACAGATATGAAGCAGATAGCATTATATAAAAATTTAAATCAGAGAAAATATAATATATATATATATATATATATATATATATAGGGCTGTCAAGCGATTAAAATTACATGATGTGGTGATTAATTAATCTAATTAATCGCAATTTAATCAATTTTGGCTGATAATTTACCCCCAAAAGATAATTTTAAATCATTATTATGTAAAGCATCAAATAGACATTACAAAAAAAAAAGCTTCAGAAAGAAATATTTAATTCGATTCAACGTAGAAATTTTTACACATAATCTTTTGGACCATGAGGTTGAGTAAATGATGACTGAATTTTCATTTTTGGGTGAACTATACCTTTATTTTATTTATTTTTTTTTTTAATTAATATGGAAATATGATTTTTTTTTTTTTTTTTTTTTGCTTTTTACATAATATTAGACTCTAAATAAGAAACTGAAACTGCCAGTAGGTGGCAGTAAATGTCTTGATTAAGTAGTTCATTCATTCATTCGATTCATTCAAACGACTGATTCATTCAGGAGTGAAGTAAATGGTTCTCTTCAGGCTTCTTGGACATGAAGTGGCACTACACAGACCGATGACATGTATGACATCAAAGTAAAGTACCGCGAGAGCGAATAGAGAGCAGACGGCTCCGTATGCTTTTGAATCACTCTCGCTGTACTTTGATACTGTATCATACACCGGTCTGTGTAGCACCGCTTCAATCCAACAAGTCTTTTATGAATGGTCCACTAAATCATTGGTTTCACTCAGTTCGTTCAGAACACAGATTCAGAAATGAAACACTGCTGTGCATTGCGCGAAGACGAACAGTTCTGTTTTGTATTTACATTTTCATTGGCAAAACTGAACAAAATAGACAATATTGTGTCTAAAATAACACAATATTAACTTCTAATTTACTGAACTGTTGTAGACTATAACATCAGTATTGCATTTGCACTCGTTATATAGGCTATGGGGCAAAAACAGCACTCGTGTAATATTGCACTCGTTACTCGTGTGATATTGCTAAACTCATATGATCTAAATATGAGATGAAAACTCAAACAGGGGCATTTTTGCACCCATATTTTTAAATTTTAGGGACTTCTGACTGCATTCTATAGGCTTCATCGCGCAATGAGTTGTTGCCCTGCATCATATTCGTCATCAATAAACTGTATGAAATGTCAGATGAACTACATAGTTGTGGGTGGGGCAAATGCGTTAAATGCGTTAAAAATTTTACTAATTTATTTTATAATAGATTCAATGCAAAAACAGAAAAAGAAGATGAATCTTGACTTCTATTTTGTGTTCCTCATACAACTATTGTATGCGTTTGAAAACGTATAAACTACTTTTAGGATACTTTTATGTTTTTTCCCCCTTTTAAAGTGTGACAGTTATAATTTACCATCATTGTAAAGTGCAGCTCTGACATTCTACCAAATATCTCTTTTCGTGTTCCACAGAAGAAAGAAAACAATATGAGTTTGGAACAGCATGAGGGTGAGCAATGATGACAATATGATGATCTCTTTAACGTCATCAATCTATTTTCTAAAAAAGCTTTGAAAACAATCCATCTTACAGTACAACAACCTTCACTTCAGATCCCCCCTGAGAGGTTTTAATTCACAGCCTACCACAACAGCGGATCGAAATGAAACAGATTCTTACTCCTTCAAAGACATAACCACTCGATCTTGGTTATATGACAAAAACTGGTGCAAAAGCTCTACTTTTAGCCACCATGAGGCTGAGATTGTGATTCTATGATTCTCAAACCAAGGCCCATATTTTTGTCTTGGATTTGTGACACTGATCTCAGAGCAGATGTTCCTTTATCGTAATAAATTAGAGTCCGAGGATTGTAAACACAGTACTGATCTAGATTCAGCACTCCGACGCTAATAATTCAAACAGTCTCTATTTTCCGCAGATGGATTTCTCTGCTATACAGTGTGTGATTGACAGGCGGATGACACACGCTTGCACTTCAGTAGCTACAGATGGAGGGAAAAAAATCTTGCCTGTTCCCGCTGAGCCTACTGGAGGAGAACCTGGCTTGCAGTTCTTGCCCTGTCCTGCTTTTCATGTCAGACTCTGTACTTTGGGGATTTAGAAAGACACGTCAATCCGCAGAAAAAGTCTCAGAGTGTGCCAAAAAAAGCCATGTACATTGGACCTTGCTATCCATAGATGAAACGGCAAGTGTAACTGGAATTTGCGGTACAGACTCTAAAAATATATCAAAGAGTGAAGCTTTTAAAAGTGGAGATCTCTCATATCACACACATCAAAGGGTTTAGGCTACATAATGTTTGGATCCGCAACACTGTGACCATTCAATGTAGAGAGCTTCATTTAAGGCGTCCCACCCTAAGCATGTCTCTTGAATTATACATCAAGCAGATGGTGTGCAGAATCATCAAGGTAAAATCTTAAATAATTCAATGCAGGCAAACCCCCAGTTCACCCCCGCCGCATTTTTGTTTACTGTTGGTTTTGCCAAGCAGGGATTTGCAATGATAGCAGTGTGCAGCAACACGCCACTGAAAGATTCTGCTGACCAGGGACGAGACGTGCACAACATAACTTTATTATTCTTTCATATTTGAGGGGACAGATGTTCAGCCGCATTTTTTTTCTCTGGCTTATGCTAGGAGTTTCAATATCAAAAGCAGCTTAGACTGAAGCACCAACATGATTGCATGGAAATACTGGTATTGCATTGACACTGATCTAACTCGTCCTTGGCTGAATGTACTTTATAGTTTCAATCTATAAAGTAAAACATAATAAATGAATACACACATATATAAATCCATAAAGTGCAATTTATTTATTTACATTTAATAATATATTTTTTTAATATTTTAAGAATCTATTTTTTCCACCCACCCACCCACACACACACACACACACACACACACACACACACACACACACACACACACTTGTGGAAAACGAAAAATTTGAAATTTCTCCTAATTTATTATTTATATGTATCTGTTTGACTAAAATGAACATTTTTGATTTATTCTACAAACTAATGATAACATTTCTTCCAAATTTCAAATAAAAATATTGTCATTTAGAGCATTTATTTGCAGAAAATGACAACTGGTCAAAATAACAAAAAAAAAAAAGATGCCATGTTTTCAGACCTCAAATAATGCAAGGAAAACACGTTTATATTCATTTTTAAACAACACACACACACACACACACACACACACATATATATATATATATATACACATTATATACACATATGTACATATAGACATATATATATTATATATACACACACACACACATATATATATATATATATATGTGTGTGTGTGTGTGTTTTTAAAAGTGTAAAAAAAAAACAATTGAGATATAATTCGTTTTTAAGTTTTATTCAGTGTTAACTATGAGATTATGTGGTTTTTATAATCAATTAACACTGCTTTTGTAATTTTTTACAAGTTGAGCAAAATTTGTCACCAAAAGAGTCATTCGGTTTAACCAAAATTTCGGTTTTACCGAATGACACTTTTGGTTATACCAAATGACGATATTTTCAAACGATGCTAACAGGCTGATATCTAGCTAGTTAGCTTGCTAGCAAAAGGACAATCAAACATTTTATATTTAGTACAAGTTTTTAAAATATTACAACATTTTCCATGTTTTATAGCGGTTGTACCGAATGACCTGATGTTAAATGACCTGATGAGCAAGTGAAAACATGAATTTTTCAAATAGTTAAAAGAGAGTTAGTTACTTTGCTTCACCACCATGTGGTCCTTTGCAGGTGTCTGAATGAAGTCACATCCTGTCACATGATACTGACCACATGACTTGATCCAAAATGGTCCCTTTACATTGGTTACTCCGAATGACATCAATGAAATTTTTCCGGACATTCTTTCTAACAAAGCAACGACTTCTACACACACACACACACACACACACACACACACACACACACACACACACACGTTTGTTTCTGTGAATTGTGGGGACATTCCTTAGGCGTAATGGTTTTTATACTGTACAAACCGTATTTTCTATCGCCCTACACCAACCCTACACCTAAACCTACCCATCACAGGAAACTGTGCACATTTTTACTTTCTCAAAAAAACTCATTCTGTATGATTTATAAGCCTTTTGAAAAATGGGGACATGGGGTAATGTCCTCTTAAGTCACCTTCTCCTTGTAATACCTATGTCATACCCATGTCATTATACAAATTTGTGTCCTGATGTGTCACAAAAACGCGCACTCACACACATTTATTAATTTATAATTATTTTTTGTGTATTATGTATTATTTTTTGATAATTTTAAATATATTTATTTTTAATTTATTATTTTACAATTTATCATTTTTTTACTCATGTAAATTTATTATATTTTTTTTGTGCTTTTATATATATATATATATATAAATTTAAATTATAAATAAAAAATTCATGGCAAGAAGAAAAAAATAGTTGGACCTGGTGGACAATTAAATTGGGCAAAAAAAAAAATTAAAGGAGGGACTGGGACAAGGGTATCATAGAGACTTGTGGATGGGATCTTTTGGCTTGGGATAGTAACTAACAACCTAGCAATTGACATTGAACTGTACGAAACACATATTAATGACCGTGTACGTGTCAGAAAATGGGTGCTGAATCGACCCATGAGCTTTGTGGTGTCCCAATTTACCACAAGCAACACAGGGCTGAGGATAGGTGTCAGAGAGAGACAGAGAGAGTGAGACAGAGAGAATGAGTAAAAACCACAGAGACAGAGAGGTAGTTAGTGAGGAAAAGAACAGAGAAAGTGAGAAAGAGAAATAGAGAGAGGGAAGGAGAGAGAGAGAGGAAGAGGAAGCTGTAATGAAGTGTCATAATTTACCAGTCATACTACAGATGGCAAGTCGGCTCCTTGCTGCTTTTCATTGTTCTATGCCAAAGAGTTGGTGGAGAGCAACTGTCAGTCCTTTGAAAACAGCCATGGAGAGAGATGCATTCACTCAACCTGTCATTTCACCCACCATTATGTTCCCTTTCTAAAAAAAAAAAATTATTTCTGCTCGTCATGGCAGAGGAAATAATTGGATGTGAAAAGCATGGTCACATTCGGGTCAGAGACAGCCTTTGCCTTTCTTAAATTAAATTCAAACTGTTTGAATGTGATAAATTTCTGCCTTTCCCTTTCTCATTCCTTCTCTATTCACATTATTTCTCTAAATATTGTTTATATTATGATTTTCATAAAAGGTCTGTTCCTTCCACCCACACCTTCGTGAAAGGACAATTTCAAGAGATGAATCCTCACCCCTAAAGACATTAAATACATCTTTAACTGGTCCAATGGGAAATATTGGACATACTAGACTGAACTTTTATTTCAAAAGAGGAAACGAAATTCTGTTTTCTCAGACTGCACTGTAAAAAAAAAAATGAAAAGGTTTTCTCTGGAGCAGTCATAAATCCTTCAAGGCTATGGAGCAAAAAGTTCTGATGAAAACTCCAGGTTAGGCTGTGTTGTGACAGATATTAATTCCACAATTGTTTAAACAATTTACTAATCAATTAAAAAGGAATTTATACCTGTATGATATTACGCTGTACCCACATTGGATCAGTTGTTTGGAAAATGAATGGATGGATGGATTCAGCTGCGGGCGCCATCTTCTGGTCAGATGCGGGAATTCATTTGGTGCACGACTCTCACAGTGCATTATGGGTATTCTCTAGCCATTGAGCGTACATCAGTTGTACACTCGTTATTGCGGTGCATTATGGGATTGAATGATTGCACTCGATAACGTCCACTATGGTTTCAGATGCCGCTACAAATGGCTGTCCCCTCAAATAGTCCACTATTTAAGGATATGAGGGGAAATTTCGGACACAGCCAATGAAATGAGCTGTAATGCGCACCAGTCCTGATGGCTTCAGAGTGTGCGAGACGGCCCAGCATGAGTGTGCATATAATGGCCAGAAAGCTTCACATTTCCTTTGGTTTGTGACAAAGCATTCAAGTGACAAATGTCTCCCTGTGATCAGACAAGCACGGAGAGCCGACATTCACAGATGCTGCCCACAGCGACTGTCCAAAGTAAATTGACAATATCTATTTGTGTGTGTACCAAGGTACCTAGTTGGTATGCATTTCTGGTTTGTTACTTCGGACAGGTTCCATTCATCTCTGGCCATTAAGCTCAGAGGCTGAGGGGCAGGAGCTTAGAGTGCAACACAAGGCAAAAAAAAAGTGAAATAAAACAACTAATAAGGACACATACAGTGCACAGCATAAATGAGTACACACCCTCTGAAACTTCTGAAAGTCAGTAATTACTCAATTACTTAGAAGACATGTTGGGGTTCTTTAGAGATATAATGTTCCAGCAAGTCTGCTTAAACAATTACCAAAGAAGCATGTCAAAATTATTCAGGAAAATAAGATTTTCTTATCAAATTGATAAAATGTTGTGTAGCAAAAATGAGTACACCCTCCTAAAAGTTACTAAATAAAATGAAATAAAAATGTTCTGGTGTAAGTTTAAGGCAATGTTTGATCAACAGGTAAGTATGTTGAACCAAAACATTTAAAGAGAAGTAATTTCTTGACAATTAAAAGTGTTATATAGCCCACTGAATCATTCACAGACTTAATGCTGACAACAATGGAACCACTTCGGAGAGAACTGTCAGGAGACTTACTTCTTAGCACAAAAGAGGACAGTGGTACAAGAGGATTACCAAATCATTGTTTTAAGTGTGAAAATATAGCAAAAGTAACACAGGAATTCAAAAACAATGGACTTGTGACAAGGCCCCTGAAATAATCAGGCCTTCATTTTAAGCTTTCATTTAGTGATTAGGGATTTTTTTGCTAGGCAAAGAGCAGGAGAAATACCAAACGAGTGTCTCAGAGCCAGCAAAAGCTATGAAAAGAGTGACTGTTTATCTCACAGAATAAGATGCAGCCTGCAGAAATCACATGCATGGTTGTTGTTCTCACTGGAACTACCTACTGTAGCCAAAGCACAATAAAGTCAGTTAGCCACTTCCAAAGCCCATATTTACAAAATATAGATTCTGGGAATCAATACTCTGGTCTCATGAGACCAAATCAATCATTTTGGATCTAATAGCATTCAAAATGTTATGGTGTTGCTAGAGGAGGAGTTCAGTGAGAAGTGCCTGGTTCCCACAGTAAAGTTCAGTGGTAGTAAAGCTCTTATATAGGGATGTATGAGTGCTGAAGGTGTGAGGGAGTTGTGCTTTATCAATACTGTCATGAATTCCCACACCACTGTGTAATTTAATACACAAACTTGAAACAGAAGATGTTACCCTTTCCTCATTCCCTGCATTGTTGGGCATTTTTTCAACATGACAATGAGGATATGCATTCTCCCAAGGTGAAAAACCTTCTGTGGACATGTATTGCACTCAGTCTTAACACTCTTGAGCGCCTGTGGGGGATTCTGTAGAGACGAGTTGAGCAACACTCCCCATTAAAGTTCAGGGCATTTAAGGAGCTCATCATCCAGGAGTTAAACAGGACAGATGTGACAATTTGTCATGAACTTGTACACTCCGTGCCAAGAAGGGTCAGAGCAGTATATTCAAAATTATGGAGGGCATACTAAGTGCTAGAATATTATACATTTGTTGAATTAAATCTAGGGTGTACTCATTTCTGCAATCCTTAATTTAAACAAAATTGGCTAATTTACTTATTTTATGGCTATTAATGACATATATTTCTCAGCTTTTATTATGTATATGTTTAATACATTTAAGTTTTGCCATCTTTCCATGAATTGAATTAGTGATCATAAAGAAAATACATCTTTTGTATTTGTTCAGAGGGGGTGTTCTCATTTATGCTGTGCACTGTATCTTTAAAAGTGATGTGTAATTTGAAAGAAATGCCATTTTGGGGTAAATTATCGGTAACACTTTAGTATAGGAATACATATTCACTATTAACTACGACTTTTCCCTCAATAAACTCCTAATTTACCTCTTATTAATAGTTAGTACGTTAGTTGTTAAGCTTAGGTATTAGGTAGGATTAAGAATGTAGAATAAGGCATTAATATGTGCTTAAAAAGTACTAATAAACAGCTAATTCTAGTAATATGCATGCTAATAAGAAACTAGTTAAAAGACCCTAAAATAAAGTGTTACCAAATTATCCCTTTGATATGCAAAAGCAACTAAGTAAGCCATTAATAGGTAGTGTTATTATGATTATTGTGGTTAAAACTAAAACTAAAGGAAAACATTTACATTAGCCCAAATAAAAACATAACTGAAGGAAAAAAATAAAACTAAATTACATGTTTATGACACCAAAACTAAAACAAAGCAAAAATGGCCACAAATCAATTTTAATTTCTGATACATAGTATTATTATAAAATGTATCATTATTATTATTTTACATGATTTATCATAAATTATTATAAAACTTTAAACTTTTACAACCTACCTGTATTTAACATAAAAATAAGAAAAATAACACTTGCGAAACTGTTGTTAAAAAGTAACAAAAACAAGACAAACTGAGAACAAAATGGAAATAAAAACTACATTTGAAAAAAATTAAAATGATAAAAAAAATTTAAAAAAAAGTTCACACAAGGACGTTAAAGCGATAAAGACATATTTTTAAAAATCATTCTAAATTTAAAACAATAGCAGACAACTTTAACGATACCGGCACAGAGGAATGATATCCTTAGAATCACTATTAGAACGATTTTTCCACCTCATAAAAGATAAAAACATTGACTGCCAATCAGAAACAAGAATAAAGCATTTAAAGGTGCAGTAAGCAATTTCTGAGAAACACTGTTGATATTTTAAATCACCAAAACAAACACACCCCTACCAAAACGGATCTTGATAGCTCCGCCCCAAATTCACGAACATGCTATGCAACAAAGGCACCTCCCCCATGATGAGTGTATACGCCCCCTTACTGCTGATTGGCTACAAGTGTGTTTTGCTGCTCGGTTCGATCTACATTCAACAGCGTCTCTCAGTATTAGCTGCATCTGAAATCGCGTACTGTTGAGTAGGTACTACATTTGAATTTAAATTTATTTAACGACCATTGAAAAAATGCGTTCTATATAGTACGAATGCGTGTAGTATGAATGAATTCGGACGTACTACATCCGCCATGTTGTTACTGTCACATGACCTACCAGCGTCAGTTACGTCCCTTCAACTCCATTCACAAATCCTCTCCCGTGGCCTCATGGGATAGTAAAGTGTCCGTCGTATGCGCACTTCAAAATCTCGCCGGAAGTAGTAGGTCATCCGGGTACTTTTCGCCTACTGTTTTTCGAATACTAGGAATTCGGACATACTACTCGCGTACTATATAGTAGAGAAGTATTCAATTTCGGGTGCAGCAATTGTCTCAACAAATGGTGTGAGTTTGTGGGCGGAGCTATCTATTGGGCAATCAGGAAGGAAACCTTACTGAAAAGTCATTACATTGCATTTCCATTTGGTGATGCTATTGGCACCCACTCCAGCTTTAAGTCTATGATGGATAGCAGGTGCTCTTACATTTATAGGCGATATCTGTTTAAACATTAACTAGACACATTATAAAATCTACACCAAATTACCTAGAATTCAATTTACCTTCAAAGGGAGGCCGTAATTCTTTTGCGCCACACCATCTGATAATTCTTAAATAATCAATCTACACCAGACTATTTTTAATTAAACACATTACTTAAAATGAAAAACAAGTCGTAAGACCGAACACGAAACCACAGGCTTCTTTCCGCACTCGAACCGATCCATCATCCCGTTCAGGGCTCTTTGATCAGCGCATATGTTGATCTGTGTTTTCGGCTATGGGGACCTAATGAAAATGGCGAGGCAGAACCGCAGGTGGACGATGCACCGGGAGCCTCGTGCGGCTGATGGTCCATCCATCATCCTTTTACACAACATCAGATTGAGCCCCTCATGCGCACTGGATCTGTCAGGATGATGGAACAGCAGCACGGCTCCAAGCAAACAGGACAGAAGTGCACAAACTCAATAAAACATCATTTTTAGCCATTATTAACTTGATTCTTTCTTGTCGACATAAAGGCGAGATTGATTTCATTTCGGCTGCTCTCGTAGGCAAATGCACACCTTGAGCTGTAATTGCACAGGATGGTTTGAAAGATTGCTGGTGGTGTGTGGTTGGGAGGTTACAGTTGATATGAGGAGCTCAGCATGAAGGCTGCACACAGTGGCAAAATACAGGTTGACAGTCCTGTTTGGAGTGCTAAATACTGGTATGTTCATAGACAGTTTGGTGACAACTGTGTTCTATATCCAAAATGACCACCTTAAATTTTGAGGAATCAAAACCAAATTTTGAAAGCAAGCTGAATTGATTTGTGCTGTATGAATATGAATAGAACTTCAGTCAACTAGTTACATCTATGAAATATAAGCACAGACTTTGCACAGTATTCTTTTTTTGCTAATCCCAAATGAAAGTTCTACAGTACACCAACACGGTGACTAGTTAAAAAAAAAAAAAAAAAAAAAAAATGCTATTCAATCAAACTTCAACTTTACTAAATTTTTGCCACAAGAAAACATCAAATGTACTGCTAAATGAATATATGAACTACTTTCTTACTGAATCCTTCCTTTGAATCTCATCCCAACTGATGAATCTACAGAGTTTGCCATCCTAATTAATTGTGATTAGATAAAAAGACCATGTACTAGGGGTGTAACGGTACACGTTTTCGTACCGAAGATTTTCGGTACACGTCTTTCGGTTGTATAGCCCATTAAACACTTTTAACCACCATTAACCACCAATAATCGCAATAAGCTGTGTGTTTTGTTACTTTCGATAAGAAACAAAGTCTCATCCCTCAAATTCTGTCCATTTTATCACGAAATTCTGGTCTGACAGATCACTGTAGAGGCACCTTTTTTCAAGCGGCAGAGCGGAGCGCGAGTGAATACGATCTCTTTCTCTTTAATACTAATTACAGAATAAACTTAAATGAACATCTGAAGGTATGTTGAAAGATACAGTACAACTTACTGAAACGTATCTTGTGTAATCACTCAATCAGTGTTTCATCCGTGGAAAGACATCAATGAAACAGCTTGTAAACAATATGTCACGTAGCATTTACCTCAGAAAAGCCATTCAGTGTCCACAGCTTGTTAGTTCGTTAGTTAAATTAACTCTTTCGCAACATCCTTGTTGATCCTGGAACAACATTCCAATTAACCAAATCAGATTTGAGGGATATGGTTTACAGTTAATTTCAAGTTCAGGCTTACAACCAGGGTTAGGTGCTTCTACATCAGTGTTGTTCACCTATTATTTCCCTCTGATTTTAGGGATAACTTATGGGTAGTGTTAGATTTAGGGGTATGGATAGGGTTAATACTAGGGATGCACGATACCAAGCTCATGTAGTTGTACTCATACTCGTAAAAATAACCCCGATTCCAAAGACCGATACCTCACGTGACGTAACTGACAGAATTTTCCGTGTACAGAGACACCGACGGCAGTAGCAGAAACAATGTCAGCCTCAGAGATGTGGAAATACTTCAGAATTACTGATGACAACCGACACATTGCGAACTGCATGCAAATTGCGGTAAATGACAGACCAGAGGCGCTCTTTCGCGCGCGCGCTCTCTCTTTCGCACGATCCCAGTTCTCTCAGACAGCGCGCGATCAGTTCTCCTTGCGCCTGAATGGTCAAATGCACAAATAGTTGTCAAAATGTCCATCGTTTGGAGTATCTCACGTAAATACAGTCGGTTATGGTTTAAGTGGACGTAAACAGGTGGCTGAAAATAGGATATGTGTCAGTATATTACATTCATGGATTCGGTCTTAAAGGGAGAGTAGCCTAATTAAATATTTGTCTGTCATTAATGTTAATAAAACAACAAAAGATGTTAAATGAATGTGTGTGTATATATATATATATAGATATATATATATATATATATATATATATAGATATATAGATATATATATATCATGAAATAAAATTTCTCATATCATGGTCATATTGCCCACTCCTCCCGTATTCCACCATGAGAAATCTGGTCACCCTAGGTTGTGTCTACATTGGTTCACAGTGTTATGTTATATGTTCTGTAATATTAGTTTAGCACTTTTTAAAAAAAAAAAAAAAAAAAATGGTTAAAAAAGACTTTATTATTATTATTATGACTTTGGTAATTATGCCCTTTGAAGGTTATTGGACATTGTGAAATTTGTGCTTTAAGTTTGTGACAAGCACATCAAAATTATTACTTTTTTCATTGGAGTAATAATAAAGAAGCTGTCCTACATTCATTAGTCTCACTGTGTTGTACTTGGAAAACTGCCACCTCACCAAAAAAGAAAAGAATAAATGTATAGGCATCGGTATCGGTATCGGCGAGTACCAGAAAAAAAATATCGGTACTTGTACTCGGTCCTTAAAAAAATGGTATCGGTGCATCCCTAGTTAATACTAAATTTTCTGACAGGAATGTTCAAAATATGTTGAACCTTGAACATGTCTTACTTGGCCAAAATTAGTGACCGTCTTCAGTTTGACCAGCACAGTCCGAAAAAACAAATAAAAATACTCGTTTTAGACAATTTAAAACTAAAGCCATTAAAAATTCAATTACTTGAAATAAGATTTAAATACAAAATAAAATAAGTTGAAAAGGAAACATTTCTCATTTCATTTAATATTAACTTGTACTAAAATAACTAAAATTGAAAAAAATTGAAAAAAATTGAAAAAAAAAAATCATAAAAACTATAGACATTTTTTAAGTAACAAAACCTAATAAAAGAAGAAGAAAAAAAAAAAAAACCCACACACACACAACAACAACAACAAAATTATTTGGGAGTTATTTTTGATTCCTCCCTTCAGTTTGACCAACATATTAATTAAGTCAAGCGTCTTTCATTTAAAACTTCTGTCCAAAGTTAAGTCTTTCCTATCTCTTGAAAGAGTCATAAATGCTTTCACCTTATATTGTTTGGATTTTTGTAATTCCTTATATATATATATTGGAATATCCCAGTCCTCTATGTTACGGCTTCAAATGGTTCAAAATGTAGCAACCAGATTTTTAACTGGGGTCCATAAACGTATACATATCACACCAATTTTAATGTCTCTCAATTGGTTGCCAGTGCATTATAGAGCTGAATTTAAAGTACTGTTGTTTGTTTTAAATCCCTAAATGGTCTGACGCTTTCTTATTTGTCTGATCTGTTAAACTCGTATAAGCCAGTCAGATGTTTGCGATCCACAGACAATAATACTGTCTTATTCAAGATTGAAGATGAGAGGTTTTTCCTTTATCTGTCAGATCTGTACGAGTTAAAGTCATATCTTTTTACCTTGACATTCAAGTCATCATAAATGACGTACTTATTTTAATTATTTTGGTTACATTATATATATATATATATATTATATATATATATATATGGTCAACTATTGTGTTTATTTGTGCTTTATAAATGAAATGAAAGTTTTCAATTTTTATATTTTCAATTAATTCAAAATATAAACTATAATATAATTATTATAAACCATAGCCTCTTAATTATACTAAAATAACACTGAAGATACTATTATCTCTTTTATTTTTTATTTTAATATTTTAATTTGAATAAACAATTACCTGTTTGTAAGCGTTTTAATCTACTTGACCACAAAATTCTTATGGTTAATCTCAACAAGGTAATGGCAATTATTATAATTCTGAGACAACAAAACAAGACTGAATTGGACCAAACTGGAATGTTTTTGGCCTAATACCCGTGAGGATCAAATACCAATTAAATCCTTAAAGAAGCAATTCCAAGTGTTTAGGGACATTTACAACTGTTACTGTTTCTATGGTTACAGGTATTACAAGACAATTTGAGACTCACACCTGCTAATAAATACAGTGTCAATCCTCAACAGTGACTTTGTGAACGTAACCAATCACATGCTAAAAACAGGCTATGAATGTCAAGGTAGCACTGTAATAACGCTGTCAAAAATGTCATTTGGCTGATATTTTACGCATTTGGACTTGACAGAACCAGACTTAGGTATACTGATGTCTAAATGAACGCCTGAAGTACATGCTTCATATATGCAGTAGTAGCAGAAGCTCAAATTAGCTGCCAGACCGAATCTATGGCATTGTGTTTCTTAGGTTTACGTCAGTTCCAGCCTGTTCGCTCAGAAAATGAAGTACAATCACACCGACAGGGCTTGACAATCTAATCTTGATTGAATTTCGCCGCCGCTTGCTCGCACTAAAACACACAAAGGACATAATTGTGAAACAACTATGTTCGCCACCCGTAATTTGCTAAAAACTACCATCCTGCCTTTCATTCTGTTCTCACATTTGACATTTACAGTTGAGGTAACAGTACAAGCTTGAGAAGAAAAATCAGGTGCAAATGTTGCATCAACACAAGAAACGGTCTGTAAACCGTACACTGTCTGCAGCAGTGCGAACGCCTCAGGGAGGAGAGCTCCATTTTGGCAGTATTTTTCCACATGAATATTAGCATGTGGGCTAGCCTGTCTGGTTCCGCTCCAAATCCTCTGTGACTATGTCTGACCTCAGATGACCATACGCCCTAAAGGGACTCAATCTGTATGTCTACAAATCAGGGACACTTCAGGAAATAAAACTTACTGGCTTGATACGACATACCTGGTTTTGACATGTTTTGCTATCATATCATGATGATTAGCATCTAAGAAATGTGTTTTGACGCTCCCCACTGCCAAACTCTTTTTGTACTTTTGGGTCGAACCATGTTAACAAAGAAGTGAAAAAACAGCACACTGCTTTATCTGCTCTTATAAAACAATTATATATTTCAATGTTTCGACCAAACAAGATCTTCGTCAGGCAAGAACAACAAATATCAAGGGATTTTATATTCACATAGTAAACACTCACACTTGATAAAAGACATGGACAATCAACAAACTAAACAATTATCCAATAAGCAAAAAGAAGACACTTATTGAACCATATTATGAACATGAGTATCAATGCAGGTACTAGTGGCTGTTTACCACCATAACTAGGTAACACCTCAAGACGAGAAGATTCCAGCTTCACTGTTTTATTCGTGTTTTATTCACACTGGACTTGCCACCAAAACTTTACACACAGACAGAACAGCACCTGCTGCAAAGGATGTGAAAAATATGAGCTGCTCTCCCAAGACAATTCAGTCAGAGCTATGGAAAATGAACACTATAATACTCGTGACCAGGAGTCATACGTCATGAGTATCCGTTCACTTTTGCAATCATATACCAACAATTTAACCTGCCCTTGAATTCAGTCTGTCTAGGATCTGGGGGTAGCCACTTGTAATGCCTACAAACACATAATACGTATGAACATAACACGTATTAAAGGGTTAGTTCACCCAAAAATGAAAATTCTGTCATTAATTACTCACCCTCATGTCGTTCCACACCCATAAGACCTTCGTTCATCTTCGGAACACAAATTAAGATATTTTTCATAAAATCCGATGGCTCAGTGAGGCCTCCATTGACAGCAAGATAATTAACACTTTCAATGCCCAGAAAGGTACTAAAGACATATTTAAAACAGTTCATGTGACTACAGTGGTACAACCTCAATGTTATGAAGTGACGAGAATACTTTTTGTGTGCCAAAAAAAAACAAAAAAAGAACAATATCTAGTGATGGGCGATTTCAAAACACTGCCTCATGAAGCTTCGAAGCTTTACAAATCTTTTGTTTCGAATCAGTGGTTTGGAGCGCGTATCAATCTGCAAAAGTCACGTGATTTTAGTAAACGAGGTTTCGTTACGTCATAAGTGGTTCAATGGTTCATGTAACTTTGGCAGTTTGATATGCGCTCTGAACCACTGATTTGAAACAAAAGATTCGTAAAGCTTCGAAGCTTCATGAAGCAGTGTTTTGAAATCGCCCATCACTGAATATTGTTGAATAAAGTCGTCATTTAGTTTTTTTGGCGCACAAAAAGTATTCTCGTCGCTTCATAACATTAAGGTTGAACCACTGTAGTCACATGAACTGTTTTAAATATGTCTTTACTAGCTTTCTGGGCATCTGAAAGTGTTAATGATCTTGCTGGCAATGGAGGCCTCACTGAGCCATCGGATTTTATGAAAAATATCTTAATTTCTGTTCCGAAAATGAATGAAGATCTTACGGGTGTGGAACGACATGAGGATTAGTAATTTATGACAGAATTTTAATTTTTGGGTGAACTATCTCTTTAATAAACATTTGTGTAGGGTATTGGCTAAAATTATGCTAAGCTAATATGCTGAGCAGTTAGGTAGCTTATTTTTTGCAAGCTAAGAAAAAAAAACACGCACAAAGAACAAAAAAAAAAAAACATTTAATTTTAGGATTAGGTTAAAAAAAAATACATTTTCTAATTCACCAACAACTGACTCTCCAGTAAAAAACCATCCAGTGGATGCAGTAGAGTCTCATTCACAAAGAAATGACTCTTAGGAGCCCGGTTTGTTTTAATGAATCATTCAAAAAGACTTGGGACTTGTAGCTTGAATCGGCCTGATGGAACCTTCACTGAATTAACTCACTGAATCTGTCAGAGCAGTTACTTAATAAACAAAGCTACCAGTACTTTCAGTTTAGGCTGAAAACACTGAAAAAGGGGTCATTTACACTACAACGTTTTCAACTAAAAACTTTATGCGTTTTCGCTGTTCATTTACACGACAACGGCGTTTTGGTGGCCTGAAAATGCAAACTTTTGAAAACAGGTTTCAAAGTGAAAGTTTTTGGAAAACAGTCTCCGTGTAAACAACAAAAACACAAATCTGTGAAAACGATGACATCATGCACATGTTCAGTCTATATTGTTTCATCTCCATCTAATGGCCTGCCAGCAGAATACAGCATTTTTAGTCATTTTCACGGATTCGTATGAATGGAGATCATTTTGACAGTGGTGTTGCGGAAAACTCAAAGGAAAAACTTCTCCGTTTTAAGCATATCGTTGTTGTGTAAACTAACCCTAAATCAATAAAATTTTTAACAAAAATAATCAACAACCAATTTCATTATCGATTAATCATGTCTACGCACTGTGGACAGAAAACATCAAGTCACACCACTTTACAGTTTTACAAATTTTCCAAAACTTGAGAACGCTTTATATTCTGTGCATATATATTATGTCCTTGATTAATTCGATTAATCGAGGACATAATCGATAGATTATCAAAATAATAGTTATTTCCACCGTTTATATACAGTGTTGGGGAAAGTTACTTTTAAAAGTAATGCATTACAATGTTGTGTTACTCCCTAAAAAAGTAACTATTTGCGTTACTATTTACTATTTGCGCTCTCACGGTACTTTGGTGTCATACACAGATCGGTCTGCACAGTGCCGCTTCAAGTCGAACACACTTATTCTTAATTTCTTAGTAATCATTAAAGGTTTTTGCCAATGGAATCACTTTGGCGTCCAAGACAGACTCGATTCAGTGAATGGACTCAATTGTTGGATGAGTTTACATGAGCAAAGTGGAGTCTGCTTTCACACCAACCAAACTCTGCTGACAAACAGATTCCAGTCTCCAACCTGACAGAACACGGCATTTTGGGCTTTGAAACCCCAGGCAGATCTAGGTGAAGTTGCTGAGATACTGAACTAGGATAATTCTGCTTGTACTTCAATCCCTTCTGCTATTTACTCAGTAATATTAAGCCTGGTCCAAACAATTCCCCTCCTTCTGAACAGGCTCAATGCACTTGTATACTCAAGCTCAATTCTTATAAAACGCCAGTTATCGTGTTGAACAATTTCACCAAAATAGACAGACTGATTCACCCAAAATAGCTCTGTATACATCCTAAATCTGAACAAATGGCTCAATATGCACAGCCCAGATCGAAAAGATTCTTGAATCCATGCAAGTTCTCAGCAACAAAGAGGGAGAAAATCTCAGCGATATAATAAACTATTTCAGGATCCGCACCGAGGCAGCAGCCAAAAAGCCAGAGGGCAGGCATTTGCTGTTACGCAATCACCTGTGATGCACTGGTGGGCAGCAGGCACCGAAGATCCCAAAGCAATTTATAGCAACATAATGCCGCCATTTAAACTAAAGAGATTGTTTCTGGCAAAGCAGCAGCATCAGAGCCTTCACCTCGAATAGACTTTTTATAAAGAGACAAGACAAGAGAGCTTTGTTTCTTTGTGCCGTCCCTGGATGTAAAGATCAAACAGCACAGAGGACAAAGGGAGGACATTGATCACGGTGTGGGCACAAAAGCCCACTTTAACTTAAACATGTTCAGTCACTGAAAGATCTTTAGCTCTTAATGAAAGGCATTAATGTAGCCTACATGCCCGTTATTAACTACAGATGCAGCCCCGTGTGTACCAGAGGGCACCTGCAGGGCTTTCTGGGAAGCTGTTTGGAAAGATGAATGGATTTGGGAATTAAACCTACTTAAACCTTTGTACAATTTGACACTCCAAACATTAGAGCGATTTCTCACTGCTGAAATCTTCCCTTGTGTTATGTTGATCAGTGTGGCCCTCTGCAGATCACTGTACTTCACTACAACATTACAAAGTAACAGATTGCTGTATATACTTTGACAAAAAAATGAACCAGATTTCCCTGAGAATTTATATGCGTTTTTATTCTAAACTTGACAAAAATCAGTGATTAGAATGACTTATAGCCTAATTATTTTACTGTTTTCCAAAAACAAAAACACACTACTGTTCAAAACTTTGGGGTCAGTAAGATTTATAAAAAAAAAAAGAAATTAGTACATTTATTCAGCAAGGATGCATTAAATTGATCAAAAAAGACAGTATTAAGACTGCTACAAAAGATTTCTACTTCAAATAAAATTTCCATAAAAATCCTGACATTTTTTTTTTGTTTAGACAAAAATATTAAGTAGCACAAATAGTTCTGTCATGAAACTCTAGATTGCGCAGGCTGATAGGTACTTAAAGGGATAGTTCACCCAAAAATTTAAAATTATCCCATGATTTACTCACCCTCAAGCCATCCTAGGTGTATATGACTATCTTCTTTCAGCCGAACACAATTGGAGGTATTAAAAAATATCCTGGCTTTTCCAAGCTTTATAATAGTAGTGAATGGTGCCAATTTTTTGAAGCCCAAAAAAAAGTGTATCCGTCCATCATAAAAGTAATCCATACGGCTCCCCGGGGTAAATAAATAGCTTCTGAAGCAAAGCAATGTGTTTTTTGTCCATATTTTTAACTCTATAGACTAAAATCTCTGGTTTCCGATAACGGCCGTCCGCACGTTCACAAGAGAGTCGAGTTCCGGAGCTCTCGATTCTTTTGTGAATGTCATATGAAAGTCATATGAAAGTCATATACACCTAGATGGCTTGAGGGTGAGTAAATTATGGGACAATTTTCATTTTTAGGTGAACTATTCCTTTCACTCAATCTGTTTGCAATCACATCATTCTTTATAGGGCACAGCTGATTGGTTCCTGCTGCTAATGAGCTCGCTGCTCAACCTTCAAATACTTGGTCAGCATTTGAGTAGAAGTTTGCAGCGTGCTTCAGAAACCCGCCACCTTCCCCAGCTCCACCTGTATAGATCTGCTACGGGTAATTCATGTACGCTATATTGTTCTTACATGCTCACAACAGCGTGTCGTATATGTATTGGCAGTAGCAAGTCCATACTTGCTCTGCAGCAGCAATAAACAAAAGCAGCAGCAATAACAGCAGCAGCAGCGTATTAGATCTATTCCGCCAAGACCAAACATATTAACATTTTCATATCCATTACCATGCCAAAAACTCAGAGAGTTCTCATGACAGAATTGTTTTTACATTTATAATAATAATAATAAATGTTTCTTGAGCAGCATATTAGAATGATTTCTGAAGGATCATGTGACACTGAAGACTGGAGTAATGATGCTGAAAATTTAGCTTTGCATCACAGAAATAAATTACATTTTGAACTACTTTAAAATAGAAAACAGTTATTTTAAATTCTAATAATATTTCACAATATTACTGTTTTTACTGTATTTTGATCAAAGAAATTGGTGAGCATAAGATACTTCTTTCAAAAACACTGTTTACCATGCCTAAACTTTAGAACGGTAGTGTATATTCAAGAATCAAAGGTATCTTTGTTGTGAATACATTTGATTTCCTTTAGAAATTGTAAAATAAAGAATGGATTTTTAGATATCTTCACTTTTGAAAAGCCATATGTTATTATACCACAAAAAAAATTAAAATTAACCAGTGAAGTCAAAAAGGTGACTAAAATGATGAGTAATAAGGCCTAAAATAAACATTTTCCTTTAGACATTCAAATGAAGTGACCTAAATACATGAATAAACAAGGTTTTATTTTTTTTTATTGCCATATCAGCATCAAATGCTAAATAAATAAATAATACAATATACATTTTTTTTTTCTCTAAAACCTTGTTTGTTGATTTAAAAAACATTCATGTATATGTTGCATACATAGAAATTAATTTAATTACATATTATGAAAGCATAATCAGGCTGAACTTACCCTCAGGTGGTTCTTCACGCAGGTAAGGTGGAAGTTCTTCATTATTAGGGTCAGCAGGTGCTTCCTCGATCACCTCAGTCTCTGCACTTGGGCCCTTGAATTAAGATTATACAGTTCATACTGTTAATACATACATATGCAAACAACACAGTCATTCCTGTTATGCAGTACAGACACATTCAAGTTGCTAAATAAAGACAAATGACATCACCCTGCAGGAAGTGACATCATTTTAGTGGGAAAACAGCAGCACAATCATAAGTAAGTTGATTTGATGATTTCTGTAAAGTTTTGTAGTATTATCTGGTTTATTTCACCTTAAAACATTCTATTGTGTATCAAATATGAAAATTCAAATTCGAAAATATCAAATTTCAAGTTGACACCCTCACAAAATCAATCCTTCACTAAACAATTGCTAACGTCAGCCTTTTATTTGCATCTTGTCAGGCGTCTTGTTAGATGTTTGAGCTTTATCATGACATATTTCCTGAAAGTCTGCTATACACATTTATAGAAATACTTCCTTAAATTACAAAGCATATTCATTTCTGAAAAGTTATAGAGTGCAAAAAGTACTGGATAATATGAATGACCTAATTACAACAACAATTATCATTATCATCATCGTCGTCATCATCATCATCTCTTTCCTGACAACCCTTTTACAGGCTCTTATACAGCTAAAATCATAAACTTTATGGCTGCAAAAATAAATAAAAGTAAAACTGTAGAGCTTATACAGTGTCTTTTGCGTTATCATGCTGATGAAATATTATATGCTATTTAGGCATCGACTCATTGTCAGCTGCCCCGTTTATCTATTATCGGAGCGAGATAACAACATCTGTCCGACTAAATCGCATTTAATGGCACAGTAACAAAAAGGCCCGTATGCAAATACTTCTGATTTAAAAAAAATTCAACAGTTTGTGCTCGTGCAGAATCAGGTAAGAACAGGTTTGGCTTTAATACTGTCACGCAAAACAAACAAAATCCTCCACTCACCTTCATAACTGAGGCTAATAATACAGTTTTAGAAAGGGCGTCTCTGCACTTCAATATTGATGGAGACGCACAAGACTATATAATGGAAAAAGCGCTTAATACGAAATAAATACAGCGTTTGCTATGTTTTTCTATGTAAGCGGAAGTGACGTTGGGGATGTTTACGGAATTTAGGGATGCTGTTGAGCTGTTGGTCAATAGGGGGCAGCAGCGCGTTAATTATACTCACTGATGTTGACTGTTGAAGAGCTGCGGTTACTATGCTATTTTGACTGAATATGCCACAGTAAATGTTTGATTTAGGGACTAAAACAACACTTTTATGTCTGATTTTACTTTCTTAGGTAAACCAGAATCGTACGATATATATATAGCCTATTATTATGTGTGCCATATGTGTGGCCGTTTTCTGTTTGAATGATTACAAAACTGCAAAAACAGAGCAAATAAGTAGTGTTTACATAAATGTGAAAAAACTTTATCCGTTTTTACAGATTAAGGCTTCCTTTTTGCAGTTATGTTCAGACCCAAATTATTTTTTTTCTTCTGAATTTTACATTTTTAAAAGAAAAATTCATGCTGCATATTAGCTCTACTTTATTTATTTTTCATAAAAATGTTGTTTTATGAACGTGTGGGATTGTGGTGATTCAAAGCGGAGGATAACGCTTACAGTAATGACAGCTGAGAAAAGGTGAGAAACCTTTAATGTCCTGACAAACTATCTCTTACATGCTGCTGAATAATATATCACCTCATCAAAAAGAAGACTAGAGGTGAAACGGGGGTGGATTTGGGTTTTATTGACCGGAAGTGAAATTGATGTGATTCTGCATCTAGGCCAAAGTTCAGCGGGCAAGGTATTAAGCCTTGCTGTTAAAACCGTGTTCAGAAATATTGTGGAAAGAGGGCATAAATGAACTTGACCTGTTTAGCAAATATTAAATTATAATGTTACTCTTACCATATGGCATATGATAATATAATACCAGTCATTCAAAATTATATTTTTCTTGCTTCTTTCTTAATGCTGATTTTAAAATAAATAAATAAATTTATTTTAGAGTATTTACTGTTCTTGAATTTATTTATTTATTTATTTTTTAATTAATTCTGACACAAATTAGGACACAAATTTTATATTCTCTACTACGGAAGCCCTGAACCGCATGGTGGTGGGAAAAAAGAAAGAAAAGTTATGGTGAGGGGGGAAAAAAAGAAAACTTATCTCGTTATTTCGACATAATAACTCGTTATTTCAACATAATAACTTGTTATTTCAAGATATTAAGTCGTTATTTCAACATAATATCTCGTTATTTCAACATAATATCTAGTTATTTCGACATAAGTCGTTATTTCGACATCATAACTCCTTATTTCAACATAACATCTCGTTATTTCGACATCATAAGTCTATTTACACTAGCTCTGCCCACCAATGTCTGGTTGGGCCACTCAAGTTTAAAAAGCTTGCAGTCCTGGCTTTTGATGGGAAAATAGAGAAGAGCGAGCTCGGCAAAAGGCGGATTTGAACCCGTGGCGATCGCAGTAATCGCTAGGACTGCAAGCCGACTTACTACTGTTGCGCCACTGAAAATGTAGAAATGTCTTTATATCGACTTAATATCTCGAAATAACGACTTATTATGTTGAAATAATGAGATATTATGTCGAAATAACAAGATAATATGTTGAAATAACGAGTTATGTCGAAATAACGAGATATTATGTTGAAATAACGAGATATGTTGAAATAACGAGATAATTTGTTGAAATAACGAGTTATGTCGAAATAACGACTTAATATCTCGAAATAATGACTTATTATGTTGAAATAACGAGATGTTAAAAATATTGAGATAATTTGTTGAAATAACGACTAATGTCGAAATAACGACTTAATATCTTGAAATAATGACTTAAGTAACGAGAATAAGGAGATAAGTTTTCTCTTTTTTTCCTCCCCACCATAAGTTTTCTTCTTTTTTTTTTCCCACCATGCGGTTCAGGGCTTCCGTACTCGACCTATGCAAAAAATAAAAAATGATTTGTGTCAGAATTCAAATAAATAAATGATCAGTATAATTTCAAGAACAACAAATAGGCCCCAAAAATTATTTTATTTTATTTTATTTTATTTTAAGTATGCATATTCTTTGTAGGTCAAGCATTAAAGTATCCTAATCCTAATAATTTATTCATGATGTGATAAGGTCAGTTTTAGTTTTAGTAAAAACTAGTTTTAGGGTCAGTTTTAGTAAGTTTTAGTGTCATTTTTTGCAAGGCAATGTACAGTAAAACACACAAATTTCCTCCGTCTCGTCTGACCGCAGCTATGAACTGAGATACTCAGCTTAACCTGTTAAAGGGTGTATTTATAGAGCGCCGTAATTAAAAGGTCCTGTTAGGACAGTTGCTTCAGATAGTGGAAAGGTAAGAATGGTGAGAATGGTTTGGCCCTTTAAACCCCCCCAGTGAAACCATATGTTTTACAGAAAGGCAATCTAGAAGAGTGAGGTGATAGGTCAGGGTTTACCTTAAGTAGTCACGTAAGACGTTTTTTGACACTGGTGTAATTGAGTATGTTGTCCCTCCGATTTAATCAGCTATGACTTCATAAATAATCAATCCTTTAAGAGAATTAATTAATTATTTAGAGAGACTGAGAGACGTTGGCTGGATTTATTTATTTTTTACTTCTTTTGTGCTGCCAACAGAAGTACATGTTTCAGTGCTATGACTGGGTAAGATGGATGCAACAAATATATATATATATAGTTTGAAGCATTTGTAACTGACTCATCTTTCAATAACAGGTCAGGTCAAACTAGATTTCACATATATTAGATTGTGAACTTTTACCGTAAGGATTCAGTACGTCAGATCAAAGAGCAAATGAGATTTAGGCCTTCTAAAAATACCAGTACGTTTATAGTAAGACAAGATGTAGTTGTAAGTGGATTATGTCAGTTTACCTGCATGTGAGGAGACTGCAGCGCGGCACTTTCGCCTTGGTTATCGTGGGCATTTTCAGATGATCAACATTTTGGACAAAAACTGGAGTTGAGTATGGGTCAAATTCAAAGTGATGAAGATGAGGAAGTGGAACTATCAGACATCCAGCCTCTTTATACCAGATTCATGAAAGAGTGCCCAAGTGGAGCCCTGCATCTTCATGAATTCCGCAAGATCTTCGGAGTTCAGAGCACATCGGAAGATGAGGCTTTGTACATGGAAACGCTCTTCAAATCTTTTGACACAAACAGGGTAAGTGGAACAGTTGAAAAGGTCAAGTATTTTTACATCATTTAAAAATGTTAAAATGCAAGAGCACATTTACTTAAAAATTGAATAGTGATTGCAAAGCAGCAATTTCTATGCATAAGCTATGATTATGTGCATATGTAATCAGCTCATCAGCCGAGAATCACTCGTGTCCATTTGCAGGATGATGTCATAGACTTTATGGAATTTGTAGCAGCCGTCCACCTGGTTCTGAGAGGAAATCTAGAGGACAGACTGAAATGGTCTTTTAAAGTCTATGACAGAGATGACAATGGAAAGTTGGACAGACAAGAAGTCAAACGTATCATAAGGGTGAGAGTGGTTTTGATTCGCACCATTTTCATCTTTGTTTTTCCTTTCCTAAAAGGTTTCTTGCTTTTTCCTTTTAGATCATTTGCCAACTTAAGAAAAGCATCAACATGACACCTAGTGAAATTTGTGACAGGATATTCGAACTTTTGGATGAAAACAAGGATGGTAAGTGGCTTTTTTCCTTCCTCAAATAAATCTTTAAAGACCCCCTGTGGTGAAAATCAAGTTTTTAATGTTGTTTATATGACTGTGGTGTTTTTAATATGCTTTAAGACAAACCATGTGCAAATTAATCAGTCAACACCTTTGCTGAGTATTTTCTCCTTGAAAATTGTGAACCAAAGATGTAAAAAAAAAAAAAAACCGCCCCTGTTTCCTACCAAATATGTAACTAATCCTGTCAACTTGCGGTGAGGGGCTTTTCTCCTTTGACATTCTATGATGTTTAAAGCATCTGTAGCAGTGTTGCCAACTCCACGTTTTTCCCGCGGAACAGGGATAATCTTACACTGTTGCCGCAAGATTTGTTTTTTTTCAGTCTTCGTGTTGAAGCGACCCCCCAGAATGCGATTTTTACCGGGGGACCAACCCCACCCCAGAACATGATTTTTACCCCCATTACGTGATTTTTACCGAGGAACCCCAACCCCCCACCCCGAATGCGATTGGGCTAGTTTTGAATAGCAATTGGGCTGCTTTTGTAACGCAAACCTGGAACCCTTTTTCTAAGGATGCTGATTTTTAGAAGGCAGCTAGCTGTCTGACTCTGAGATGGCGAACGGGAACATGGGCTGTGTCCGAAATCGACCCCCTATATACCAGGGATGTCCAGTCCTGCTCCTGGAGGGCCACTGTCCAGCAAAGTTTAGCTCCAACCCCAATTAAAAACACCTGACCAGCTAATCAAGGTCTCATTAGGCATACTAGAAACTTCCAGGCAGGTGTGTTGAGGAAAGTTGGAGCTAAACTCTTCAGGACAGTAGCCCTCCAGGACTGAGTTTGGACACCCCTGCCCTATACCCTTAAATTGGGTGCTGTTTGAGGGGACAGCCATTTGTAGTGGTGTCCAAAACCATAGTTGATGTTATTGAGTGCATTCATTCAATCCCATGCACCGCAATAACAAGTGTACAACTGATGTACCATATATATGCACTCAATGACTAGAGAATACCCATAATACACTATGAGGGTCCTGCCAAATTAATTCCCGCGTCTGACCAGAAGATTCATCCATTTTCCAAACCGCTGGTCCAATGTGGCTACAGTGTAATACCACACAGGTATAAATTCCTTTTTAAGTGATTATTAAATTGTTTAATTAAGGTTTATACATGCTAGTTTCCATGACAGAGTTCAAGATAAATCTTTTCATTACTACTGGGGCTGCCAGTTTTCTAAGTTTCAAATAATTATTAAACGGCAAGCACCAACAATGCAAAAGCAGCAGCTCTTCCAGCGCCCTCAGTGTCCGATTCGCTAACTTGTTTTCATGCACTCCTTCAAGTGGACTATATTAGTGGAGTAACGTAGGGAATAGTGAATGAGGGTATAGGGGACGATTTTGAACACGGCTATGGTTGGTGTAATATTAGCGTCACATTATTAGCTGCTTGATAACGTAGTCAAGCCAAAGGCTAATCGTATCAATTACTGTTATGTGTCTGACATTGTAGAGAGCGATACATAAAATTTTCATATATCAAATGTATAACTATGCAAACAATAAAGTGAGATAAATATGTTTATAAATATGTGTTCAGCTTTATGTAAACTCATACGTTAACTCATGAAAGAGAAATCAATTGAATGTTTCAATAAAGCTATTACATGCTAAAATGTAGTGCATTTTTTGTCTTCATTGCTAAATATTTATATATAAGCACTAGTTTCCCATATATGGAAATGTATTATGTAATACATACCACATAATTTCCAGTATATTCTCATATATTTTTATTTTGAAAGGGTAGGCTTTCACTTTTCCGGGAAGGCTTTCCACTAGATGTAACATGTATATCGGGATTTGCTTCCATTCAGGAGCATCAGTGAAGTCAGGGGCTAATGTTGGGTGATGGGTTCTGGCTCACAGTCAGCGTTTCAGTTCATCCCAAAGGTGTTTAGTGGGATTCGGGTCTGGGCTTTGTGAAGGCCAGTCAAGGTCTTCCACACCAAACTCAGTAAATAATTTCTCTATGGTCATTGCTTCAGGCAAAACTGCATTGTGATGCTAGAATAGAAAGGTCCCTTTCCTAAACTGACAGCATAAAGTTTTCTTTTTATGTCACTGTATACATTAAAGGGTTAGTTCACCCAAAAATGAAAATTCTGTCATTAATTACTCACCCTCATGTCGTTCCACACCCGTAAGACCTTCGTTCATCTTCAGAACACAAATTAAGATATTTTTCATAAAATCCGATGGCTCAGTGAGGCCTCCATTGACAGCAAGATAATTAACACTTTCAAATGCCCAGAAAGCTACTAAAGACATATTTAAAACAGTTCATGTGACTACAGTGGTTCAACCTTAATGTTATGAAGCGACGAGAATACTTTTTGTGCACCAGAAAAACAAATAACGACTTTATTCAACAATATAGTGATGGGCGATTTCAAAACACTGCTTCATGAAGCTTCGAAGCTTAACGGATCTTTTGTTTCGAAACAGTGGTTTGAAGCACGTATAAAACTGCCAAAGTCATGTGATTTCAGTAAACGAGGCTTCGTTATGTCATAAGTGTTTTGAAATTTCAATGATTCACCACTGGGGGGCGTGACTTTGGCAGTTTGATACACGCTCTGAACCACTGATTCGAAACAAAAGATTCGTAAAGCTTCGAAGCTTAATGAAGCAGTGAAATCGCCTATCACTAGATATTGTTGAATAAAGTCATTATTTGTTTTTTTGGCCATTCCAGATATGGTGGAAATTATATTTGTTGCTTGAGAAAAATGTCTGAAATCTCCTGTGATTATACTATTTGGACACTGATACAACTTGACAAATTAAACTCGTGTGTGTGAAATGATGTTTACTTTATAAAAATCCACAGGAGCACATAGATGAATAAATAGCCTTATATAATAATCCCGTGTGTGGCAGCCTAAATATGTGTAGGCTTAGACTGTTTCTAAAATAAGCCTGTCAGTGGACAGGCAGAGTGGGAGCGGATGATGAAAGAATTAATTAAAGACAGTCTTCCTCTTCATCCACAGGTCAAATATCCCTGTCAGAGTTCATGGAAGGGGCACAGAAAGATGCCTGGATTATGGACCTCCTAAAACTGGACACTAATGCACGGGGTTGGTTCAGGGAAAACTGGGGGAAAAAAACATGAGTTTTCAATCTAAGGTCAAGGCCCATGGGACAAAACCTTCTTGCCCTTTTACAACCTTTCAAATGTTGGGGTCTGCAAATGGGAGAGACCTGGTATAGAGGTCAGAAAATATTTGCCTTCTGTCACGAGCGAGTACGTGCCTCATTGATCACATTAATATTCAATCAGTCTGCATGTGTAAAAGTGTGTTCCGTCACATTTTCTTCTGGGTTTGGTGATGATGCTGGTATTCTTATGGCGGATGGATATAATTACCCAAAAATTTGATTAAGGAGCATGAATTGTGTTTATAGAGGGAACTATAACAGGTTCCGTAGTCAGTTTTACTATTTATCCCAATTCATTTTTATGTAAGAAACATTGTTTATCACTTATTTCACAGTTGTTACATTGTTATTTTTAATATTATACATTAACATTGCTATTTATTACCATAAAATATACATATATGTGTCTATATTATTTATATATGTCTATAAGGTCACACTTTAGATTAGGGTCCAATTCTCACTATTAACTAACTATTAACTACAACTTTTGCTTCAATAACCTCCTAATTAGTGCTTATTAATAGTTAGTAAAGTAGTTGTTAAGTTTAGGTAAAAGGGATGTAGAATAAGGCATAATAAGGCGTAAATATGTGCTTTATAAGTACTAATACTATAATATTATACTATAGTTGATAATGAGAATTGGACCCTAAACTGAAGTGTTAGGGTTTTACTATTTAACCCAATTCATTTTTATGAAGAAACATAAATATTTTTCACTTATTTCACAATTATGTTATAATCAGACTATATTCAGGAGTACACAATAGTAATATATTAATATAAACAATATTTTTTGTTTATACATATTAGTGTCGTCAAAAGTACCAACCGTGATACCAAGTTGGTACTGAAATTTTAAAAATGTGACACTTTTGAGTGCTGTTGAGTGGATTCGTAAACACCTCTGATTGGCCATTGTGCTCACGCACTCATCAGATATGTCTGTGATTGGCTGCAATGATCAACGCATCGGAATCGCTTGAAAGCACACGGAAGTGTTTGAATTTTACAGCGTTTTGAAAGCAGGAGCGTTTGAAAGCAGTTCCCGTGTGTATCTGTGTAAGCGCTCGGTGAAGAGCGTCATTGATGTCTATTTACAACATGTTTTTTAAGCGTTGATCATTGTAGCCAATCACAGACATATCTGATGAGCGTGTGAACACAATGGCCAATCAGAGGTGTTTATGAATCAGCTTAACGGCGCTCAAAGCGTCACATTTTTAAAATTTCAGTATCGACTGGTATCACGGTCGGTACTTCTGACAAAACTAATATATATATATATATATAATATATATATTACAGTGTTGATATTTTTACACCATAAAATATACAGTCTATTATATTTATTTATTTATTTACTATAAATTGAATGCTTATTCCATTTTTGTTTTTTGTTTTTTTAATTTATATATGTTCAGGTGTGCTCTTAAAGGTGCTATGTGTAAGTTCTCAGATGTAAAAGGCTTTCTCCTATCCCAGATTTCATCCTAATGTGCAGTGTATCAAAAATATGAAAATGAGTGTATGATACTTTGAACATTGAGTGCTTTTACATGCAGGATCTTACACCGATTACAGTGTGTAAGGTCATGTAGATGCCTTAAAGTCTTCTTTTATCAGGTAAATGTCATAAACTGTGCAGATGTCTTGTGCATATTTTGAGGAGCTCAACTTTGCAATATTGACCATTTTGGGCTGGACTATCTGAGCAAGCGAAAGATGGAACAAAATGCTTGAATGCCCAAAGCTTGTTATTCACGACTGTTGGAAGAATCTATGTGCACGAATAAGAGCTGTAATCAAACGAATTCTGCAGGAAACCCAGCATGGAGCCAGAAGCGCATTTATAATTCATGTCTGTATGAGTTCACATATGCCGAGTTTACAGGACATGTGACACACAGGACATGCATGTGCATACATCATTTATATACAGAAATAAACCTATTTTTTTCTATGATTTATTGACATGAATTGGAAGACAGATTTACGCCAGCATGGTGCCTCCCAGTATGCGATGTGTTCACAGATGGTGCTTAGCAATGAACTATTCTTAACAGTGACATAATTCAAACCATGTAATTTTTTTACCCTTAAGCCTAAATGGAGCTCATCCTCTGGCTGAACCGCAATTAACCCCTATAAATCATCTAGGTATGGTATTTTAGAGACAGAGAGGCTGCATTCCTCAAATTAATTTGTAATTCATTTACAATTATTTTCCTTGATATCTATGTGAATGACAGTTAACACACTTAACATGGTGAGAAACTGGTGCCGGATTAGCATGTTTCAGGATAACCCGATTGATTGCTCACTATAGGGTCATATTTCCATTAGGTCATATTTTTAGTCTGAAATGTTAGAGCAATCCAAGACAATGCAGTTTATTATACGCATGTGTGTGTTTTGATGTTAATTTAATATTTATTGCTAGAAAAAATCACAAAATCATAATATTTATTGCATGGTTAAAAAATTGCAAACATCAAATCAATAGAATTTGTTCTTTTTTGTATACAAATTGAGGCCCTATTATGTATTCTATTCATGGAAAGTGTCATTTCACATTTTAAATTGTTCAAATAATTATTATATTAAACTAATCATCAATTAATTATGCTGCATATTACTTTAAGTTGCTCATTTAGAAGTTCAGAGGTGATTTGTTGCCGCTTCTAATAGAAATCAAATAATTAAGTTCAACTTTTGACTTGTGAATGATTTTGCAGTTCTGCATAACTACAAAATAACTGTGTCTTGATGTATCTCATTTTCTGTAACTCATTGGGTTTTGGTATTCCTAAAGGATTAAAAAAAAAATGAATCTAATTTCAGAAGCATTTCTGCTGCATCAAAGAGCTTAAAACAGATCGGTTTTAACATATCTATTTAACAGCCTTCTGAAGCAGTTCCTGGCAGTTTATTCAAAATTCATGTGGCTTCCTGGCCCTCCATAACAAGCGCATTAAAATTCTCTCTGACATACTGTAGTTCTTCCAGTCACCAGGAAGATGCCAAATGCTTCACAGAGGCATGGAGTATTACAGACACTGTTAATATTCAACAAAACAGTGCATGGAAACAATTGTAATTTTTTACTAAATAAAGAACACACTGCAATATGTATACTGTTATCCATCCATCCATCCATCCAGAACTGCCTTAATTCTTTGTGGCATTGATTCAACAAGGTGCTGAAAACATTCCTCAGAGATTTTGATCCATATGCATGATAGCATCACGCAGTTGCAGCAGATTTGTCTGCAAATCTCCTGTTCCACCACATCCCAAAGGTGCTCTATTGGATTGAGATCTGGTGACTGTGGAGGTCATTAAGTACAGTGAACTCATTGTCATGTTCATGAAACCAGGTGGTCTGGTGGAAGCTAGATATTTTACTTTATAACTTGTTAAATATGGATATTTTTCTTACACAAATGCATCGCTTCACTTTTAGGCCTTTATTAACTCTCCGGAACCGTGTGGAGTACGTTTATGATGGATGGATGTGGATGGAGGCACTTTCTTCAGCTTTATACACTGTTCACTGCCATTATTATAAAGCTCGGATGCGGCAGGATATTTATTAATATATCTCAGATTGTGTTCATTAGAAAGAAGAAAGTCATATACACCTAGGATGGCTTGAGGGTGAGTAAAGCTTGGGGTAATTTTCATTTGAAAGTGGACTAATCCTTTAATAATGACATATATAGAGTGCAAAAGGAATTCTAAAATAATTATAACATAAAAAGCAGCATGTTCTTCAGGAGCGGGTAAGGCCAAAACAACAAACAAAATATCACTACCTGGTAGTAGGAAGTCTAATTAAACTGCAAAAATAAACACAAATAAACAAAAGAACTCTTGCCTTACTTCCTAACTAGCAAACACAGGAGAAAATGAGAACAAAACAAAATGGCACCCATGTCCCTACTGCTCCAACACTCAATAGTGGGCAAGTGACTCAACATACAGCCACAACACATTTAAGTTTGAATCTGAGTTTAAGTTTAAGCTTAACCCATAACAAAACTGCACACTACAGCCACACTTTAAGCTTAAGACACACCAACAAAAGCAGCACTCTGGGACTGGCAACGTCTCAAAACTCCCATGATCTTGGGAGAAGGAATCTCTCACTGGCTCCTCTTGACATTGACAAGGTGCAGCTGGTAGGTCCAATCACCTAGACTAGGACAGCGTGATTTTCCCCCCCAAACCAGTAGGGCTGTGTATTGCCAAGAATATGGCGAAACGATACGTATCACGATACAGGGGTTACGATACGATACGATATATTGCGATATTTCTTGTTTTGTTTTGTTTTTTAGAAAAAGGATGTAATTTTAGAAAAAACGGTCATAAAGAACACACCACCATATGCATAAAACCTTACAAACAACTTTATTTTATTTAATCAATACAGTATCATTTGCATTTATATCACTAATCACTATTTTGTGCAATCTAAGGTAAAATAGTAAAGTGACTGCAGGATTCTTTAGGTGTATATGTTTTAAAAGTTCACAGTATAGCAGTTTGTAATTTCTAAACTATTTAACAACTAGTGCATAGTCCAATTATTTTTAATACTGTAATGCTGCTTGCTTTAAAGCAGTCTAATGTATAAAGTGCTATTTAAATAAATGTGCCTTTACTGAAGTGCTGAACTGAGCTGGTGCAAACATATCCACATCGCTATGATCAGATGCTTTCTTTATGCTGTCACCGCTGTCATTTTTGTTGTGTGTTTATTTTGTTACTGAGAGGAAAACGTGCAGTACATATTACATATTCTGTCGAACGCCTCTCTCAACAGCGGGATATTAAGTGAGCTCTCAGATTCAATGCGTTTCCCGAGTTTTGGATTTTAACATGGCCTATTTTGTAAACAACTGACTCTTGTCCATCTCCTTAGTGGTTTCTTTCTAGTTGAAGCCAAAATGAGTCCAAACACTTCAGCTCTGTATGCCGCGGGAGCGGAATAATTCTATCGTCTTGTGAGCTGGGTTTGCTAATGCTAACGCTAACGATGCACCTTGCGCTTCTCCGGCTACGCGTCAGTTTACGTTCTGAGATAACGCTGACATCTAGCGGTTGGATTTTATACAGTCTGTGGTTTAAACCGAACACAAAGCCACGAATCTTGGATGTAAATGAATAAATAAATATCGATACAGTATCGTCAAACATAATATCGCGATATTCATGTGTATCGATATTTTCTTACACCCCTACAAACCAGTTCAGCGGAAATTCCATGGAGCCGATTCTAAAGATTTCATTGGCCATGTCAATCACAGTAACCTAACCTACTGCATATTTCCTGGGACGCAACACCACATTCTGACCCTACCATCTGAATGTTGCAGCAGAAGTCAAAACTCATCAGAGCAGGCAATGACTTCCATTCTTCTATTGTCCAATTTTGGTGAATTGTAGCCTCAGTTTCCAGTTCTTAGCTGACAGAAGTGGCACCCGGTGTGTTCTTCTGCTGCTGTAGTCCATCTGCTTCAAGGTTCGACGTGTTGTACGTTCAGAGATGCTCTTCTACAGACCTCGCTTGTAACGAGTGGTTATTTGAGTTACTGTTGCCTTTCTATCAGCTCGAACCAGTCTGGCCATTCTCTTCTGACCTCTGGCATCAACAAGACATTTTTTTCACCCACGGAATTGTCGCTTATTCTCTGTTTCTGACCATTCTCTGTGAACCCTAGAGATGGTTGTGTGTAAAAAGACCAGCCTTTCCAACCATGCCATGTTCAAAGTCACTTAAATCACCTTTCTTCCCCAATCTGATGCTCAAACATACATTTAAATACGCCATCTTTATTTTTTGGCTCAACTGTCACAGAATGGAAAGCACAGGATTGTGGGATATCAAAGGCAGCGAAGGATACATCTATGCTGCCTTCAAAAATCAATCAGAAGAAGGTATCTCAGGAGACAGGAAGTAAAGTTAACATGCCTTGATACCTTCCTAACTTGACACATCCTCCGAAAGCAGCATTTTTAAACTCTCAGACGCAGCCCATGTCTACAAGCCTAAATGCATTGAGTTGCCGCTATGTGATTGGCTGATTAGATATTTGCGCTAAGGAGCAGTTGAACAGGTGTACCTAATAAAGTTGTTATGCTAACAATTGCATAATTGAGCAACCTTTAAACAATAAAATATTATTCGAAGATAACATTGTGAAACTTATTCTGAACTCTGTTCCAAAATGCACCATTGAGAACGGATGCATCTATGTTTAGTGAGGAGGAATTTCAGCTATGAGACAATGGCCGTGGCAGCAGAGGAGCAGAGGACTGGTCACATGATACAATACCAACAGAAGCTCTTTAATGGTGTTTTATTCTCTTGAGAAACCCTGGCAGGAACTGACCCCTGTGTGAGTGAACACAGTTGTGTGGCTTTACTTTGGGGTCAAATTTGTCCTCAGAAGTTAGACACGACAAAACCTTTTGTCGTAACCATTTGTGTAGTATATGTGAAAGCCAGTGTTGCTAGGAAGGCTGAAGCTCTAATCCGATGACACGGCCATGTGACGGCTCTAAAGTAAAGCGTCAGTCATTTGGGAAAACACAACAGTTTTATCAATGGCAGTTATTTTTTGTTGTTGAATTTTGCATGCAATCCTGCGGTGAGTGTTCCTGTTGGCATGTTTGTACATTTGTTTGGGTACAAACACTTGTACCAACATTCTTGCAGTCCACTGTTGTTCCTTTAGGACCATTTGGACCAAGAGAAACAGCATACAGTCAAAGTTTGTTTATACAGTGACTATGTTTAGAACAACATAATACCCTTACTGTTTCTGCTGTATATGAGGTGTAGAATATACCTATGTAATATTGTGGACAATATACGAATATATAAAATGGATATCTGGATGACATTTGCCAAAATGAGCAGTATGCAACCGAGCACTCGACTTGCAATGCAATGCGATCAACTTGACCGTCCTTTCTCAGAAATTTTTAATCTCAGAAAGTTTTTACCTGGGTAAATAAAGCACAATAATAAATAATCTATTTTTTTTTTTTTAATTCCAAGATATTTGGACACCGTTTATTAGATTAAATGCAACATGAGGTCATGTGATAACAAATTTGACTTTTTTTTTTTTTTTTTTTTTTTTTTTATTCAGTAAACTAATACATTTTTAACCAATTAATGGTTAATGTGCACTGTTTTTGAAAATAGCAGGCAGTACACAGTATGTACTGCTCTATATTATATTAATAATAAGCTCCAGTCAGTATGTAAATGAATATTTCAGGTTACAAGTTGAGCTTTATTGACAGCATCTGCAGTGTGTAAAACAAACAGAAAATGCATTTACAGTGTACTTACAATGGAAGTCTATGAGGCAACCATTGTATGTTTCTGTTTTTTCCCACTGGCATGCCATTGATGCTATTGATACAGCATAACTATTTAACCTTGAATATTTCTTTAAAATAATATTGAGCGTGTGTGTGTGTGGTTCAGGTATATCCTATGTTATGGGGACAAAATGTCCCCACAAAGATAGCAATATCTGAAATCTTTGACCTTGTGGGGACATTTTTTGGTCCCCATGAGGAAATCATACTAAGTGATGGACAATTGAACAATTGAAATTGTAAAAATGCAGAAAGTTTTCTGTGATGGGTAGGTTTAGGTTTAGTGGATAGAATATACAGTTTGTACAGTATAAAAATCATTATGTCTATGTAATGTCCCCATAACACATGGGAACCAAACGTGTGTGTGTGTGTGTGTGTGTGCGCGAGTGGCTATTTTACCATCTACAGTCAATGCTGGTGGGTCTGTCAGTGTGTCACTAGCAGAATGTAAGGCCAGGTGGCAGGCTGTCGCTACTGTGCGTTATTGGGTGGCCTCCAACTGACACGTCTCCAAACTTCAGGCCTCTGGAGAGTCAAACGAGAGAGACTGTGGATTATCTCAGTGTGAGCTGAAGAATGCAAATGGCCAGCTGCCCTTGAAAATGTAAACTTTGACTAACATTTGACCTTAAGACTCAATACATGTGATACACTGATTGTTATTGTTATGACCTCAAGTAAAAGCCATTTTGGCATAAGAAAGATATTTACTATGTGGCGTGATTATTTACTAGGTTCAGGCCCTGTTTTGTAACCTAGTCTTAGATCATGTGCATGTACCCGTCAAAAGTTTGGACACATTATTACTATTTTTAATGTTTTTGAAAGAAGTCTCTTATGCTCATCAAGCCTGCATTTATTTGATTAAAATACAAAAAAACAAACAAACAGTAATATTGTGAAATATTATTACAATTTAATATTTCAATATACTTTAAAATATAATTTATTTCTGTGATGCAAAGCTGAATTTTCAGCATCATTACTCCAGTCTTCAGTGTCACATGATCCTTCAGAAATCATTCAAATATGCTGATTTGATACTCATTTATTATCAAAGTTGGAAACAGTTGTGCTGCTTAACGTTTTTTTTTTTTTTTTTTTTTGGAACATGTGATACTTTTTTCAGGATTTACTGATGAATAAATAGTTAAAAAGAACAGCATTTATTCAAAATAGAAATCTTTTCTAACAATATAAGTCTTTTATACAGTCAAACCAAAAATTATTCAGACGTTATTGATATTTTTGAAATATTTTTACTAGTGGGTGCAGGACACTATAGTTCATTTATGTAAGTGAGGATAGCAAAATAAAGTAAACTGTGACATATTATACCCAACATGTCTTCATATAGTGGACTACCAGTAAAACTGATAAAAATCTGGGACCAAAAATGATTCAGACACTTTGACCTGACCATGTTTTGCTTAAGTGTTATCTGACATAATTAAGATTTATTTTTTTCTGACACAGTTTAACTCTGAGATCTTGTCATATTTTATTACCATTTTTTTAAACTATAGTGAATAAACTGAATTAATGAATGAAATGTTCAAGGTCTTTGAATAAATTTTGGGTTGACTTTGTGTGTATATATATATATATATATATATATATATATACACACTGTATATGTGTGTGTGTGTGTGTGTAAAGTGAGCTAGCAAATTTGGGACCAATTATATAGACGCAAATGTGTATTGACGTTAATATTATAGGCCTATATATTGATATAATATATTGACATATTATATATGTAATATTATTATATAGTAAGTATAATGTAAACATATATTGAACATTAAGCAAAACTGATCATTTTCTTACAATATATTTGGTAACCGTGTTGAAGGTTGAGCTAGTCAACAGAAATAATGAGAAAATGGAATAAAAAAACAGTATTTACTTCTCACCAAATGATGTTTTTTTATATACTATAATAGTATTTATTCAGAATTTGCTTTAGCTTTTCTTTTTATATTTTCATATGTGTGTATTCATATGTATTTTTTATGTGCTTTTGTTATATATTTTATTGTTTTTTAAACGGTTAAAGTTTTAGTAATTTTAACATTTTAACTTCAACTTTATTATTTCTATTTTTTTGAGTTTTGTTAAGTTTTAATCTAATACTCTTATCTAATATTTCAATTATCGAAAGCATTTTTAATATTTTAGTTTACCTAGTTAACATTAGGCAACAAGGTTACGCTACATAAAATCTGCAAAATATATTATATTAAAATGAGTTCATAATTGAAAGTACTTTTAACCACATTACTCAGATTATGTTGTTGTATGATTTGAATTGTCAAGACCTCTGCGTTGGGACAGGCCATAATCACTATTTGATGTGTTTAAAACTAGTTCTTTTAGGTTAATTGTATGTTAGACAAGTTTATCAAACATGTCTGAGAGTTCTCACAACATAAAAGATAGGATTTGTGGAGTTAAAAAAAAGTCAACATCCCATGTGCCATTGTCAATAGCACAATGCCGTTCTCTTGACACTATGCAATCAAGTCACTTTTGTGTCCATGTAATTGTTAGACCACCCACACACACAACAGCCTTACAAACATCACAAAGTGTGGCACATTGACAGTTTCCTAGAGGCCATGATTTTCTTTTAGGAAGAGACGCTGATAATAATTCCTCATTTGGTATTGGTTCCCAGTGTAACGTCCACACCCATATGGGTCGGCACTGCGCATTTCCTTTGAAGGCCAGCTAGAAGTTCCTCACAACTGACAGATAACAGACAACAGACAAATGGCCATTCGTCCATTATGACCAATGCACGGCGTCTTATTTATAACGGCCACTGGGATGCCATTCTCTCCCAGTGAACTGGCTACCTCTCTTTCCAACAATAGTCCACACTGTCCTCGAGAGCCATAAATTATCTTCTAATATTAAATGCAACTGTCTGTCAACAGTCTCCATTGTGAGACCCGTTCCAATACCCCATCTTCACATGGGACGGCCCACCTTTGAGTGATGTAGGGTTGTAATGTGTCCTAAAAAGGCTTGAGGTTCTGAAGCCCTGGTGACACGGATCCTATATAAATACGGGAGCAGGTGAACTGGCCGCTCACTCTCTTTTTTTCTACCGCTCTTGAGGGAGCAAGTTTTCCAGGCCTCTTGTGCAAGCTCTCCTGGGTGAGTGTACTTCAATGGATCTTTATGTTAAATGGTTTGTTGGACTACAGCAGATAGTGTAGCGAAGCTTGGTTTTTGGATATACGTAGTGTTTTTAGTTCACCCAAAACTGAAAATTCTCGTGTCGTTCCAAACCTGCATGACTTTGTGGAGCACAAAAGAACATGTTTTGAAAATCTGTTTTTGTCCGAACACTACTGTTAAAAAGATTGGGGTCAGAAAGTCTGTCTATGTCTTTTATTCAGCAAATCCATTAAATTGGTCGACAGTGACAGTAAAGTCATTTATAATGTTACATAAGATTTCTATTTCAAATATATGTTGTTCTTTTGACTTTTCAAATTCATCAAAAGAATCTGAAAAAAGTAATCACGGTTAACACAAAACTAGTACAGCTGTTTTCAACATTGATAATAATAACAAATGTTTTTTGCATAGCAAATCAGCATATTAGAATGATTTCTGAAGGATCATGTGACTCTGAAGACTGGAGTAATGATGCTGAAAATTCAGCTTTGCATCACAAGAATAAATTACATCTTAAAATATATTAAAATAGAAAACAGTTATTTTAAATAGTAAAAATATTTCACAATATTACTGTTTTTACTGTATTTTTGATCTAATAAATGCAGCCTTGGTGAGCATAAGAGACTTTTTTCTAAAACATTTAAAAAATCTTGCCAACCCCAAACTTTTAAACAGTAGTGTATATTGAAAGTCAGTGGTTGAAAAAGAATGTCTTCTTTTGTGTTCTGCGGAAGAAATATAGTCATACAGTATAATAATTAATCATTTAATGAATTATTTGGTACACAGTGGAGCAGTGAAAATTTTGCATCTTCGTAACAACAGAAGCAGCACAATAAAAACATTACAGGCATATAAACTAAAGCTTTTTATGTTCAACTCAAGATATCAAATAATAATAAAATATGTATTATTTATAGCACACTGCGCATCTGCCGAAGGGAGGATATGACTGAATAACATAAGTTGTCAGAAAAGTTCTTTTTAAGCACAGAAGATGAATCATTTATGTATAGCTTCAAGTGCTACATAAATTCAACTAGCAAAGACAAGTATTTAATAGGCAAGAGAAAATCCTTTTGCTTTTTAATGGAGTCATGTGTTTACTCCCAATGTCATTTGTGTTGAAACACCAGCTGTCTAAGCAAACATGTGCGACGAGGAAGAGACCACCGCTCTGGTGTGCGACAATGGCTCAGGTCTGGTGAAGGCCGGCTTTGCTGGTGACGACGCTCCCAGGGCTGTGTTTCCCTCCATTGTGGGCCGACCCCGCCATCAGGTGAGACCGCGACGTTCACTGACGCCATCAGGGGCTTAGTCTTATTTTGATCCAATCAGTAAAGCACCTCTTAAGTCACAGTGCTTACGCTTTCACCTTTGACCTCTAAAGGCGACACGTCCTTATTTCTAATGTTTATTATCAAACATGAACTCTAGAAAAGGAATGTAAGTTATTCAGAATTTGAGTCAAATGTATTGACAATTTTTAAGTTGGGGCGGAAAGGTCACCCTGAATGTGTGGATTGTGACTGACGGGTTGTGTTATGGTTTCTTCCTTTAGGGTGTCATGGTCGGTATGGGTCAGAAAGACAGCTATGTAGGAGACGAGGCCCAGAGCAAGAGAGGCATCCTCACCCTCAAATACCCCATTGAGCATGGCATCATCACCAACTGGGATGACATGGAGAAGGTAGATCATACAATTATTCCCTTTTAAGGAGTAAAAGTGTGGTTTCGGCAAAATTTATTGGCAAAATGTTCTTTTGTCAAATAGCATAGAGATGTATAAAGCACAGCTGAAACAGACGTTACTTGCAAACAAAGCAGCTTTCTGTTGGTCACCACGGCAAATTCGTTAGAACAATTTGAACCTGTTGTGAAATATGCGTGAGGAAATCTTTCGCCTTCACGTGAAATTCCAGATCGAAATTTCCTAAATGACTGAATTTCTATGGCGTTACATTTGTACCAAAAAAGCGTTATAAGCTGCTCTAAATGAAGGTTCTGCGACACATTTTACAGATACAGAACATATAGATTTTTTTTCAATAATGAGCTTTCTAAAACCTTTAGATGCATTTATTTTTATGTTCTAAAAACAAGTCCCAGTGTTTCATCTTTGTGCTTTGTCATAATATTCATAAAGAAAAAGCTGAGAATTCATTATTTAAATAATCTAAACATTTTATTTGTTTTCCTGGATATCTGTAAAATGCATTGCAGTATGTTCACTGAGAGTAGTAACAAATAAAACAACATCAATAACAGTAGCATAGACAAACGTAGAGTACAAAAAAAGTCTTTTTTGGCACAAACGGAACACTATAATTTTTGGAAACAGCCAAAAACGACAGAACAAGACAACACCGAAGACGACAGAACAAACTGAAACAAAAAAGAACATGCACATCAGCAAATACTGACTTGTCTTAATAAGTACGCAATAACTGTAAACATAAACAAATGTATGGTACAAAGCAGATGATTGCTTTTTGGCACAAATTGAACCTTATGCCCGTGAAAATCTGCCTAACGGTAAATGTGACAGCATCTTAAAACCTTGTTAACTGAAAATATATAGTGTTTCACCATATGTAATGAAAAATACAATACTATTTTCTTAGATCTGGCACCACACCTTCTACAATGAGCTCCGTGTGGCCCCTGAGGAACACCCTGTTCTCTTGACTGAGGCTCCTCTGAATCCTAAGGCCAACAGGGAGAAGATGACCCAGGCAAGCCCTTTTTAAAGAAACTAAAATCATTACATTAATAGTATTATGTCTATAATATTAATATTGCTTTCTATCTGTATTTCAGATCATGTTTGAGACCTTCAATGTCCCGGCTATGTATGTGGCCATCCAGGCTGTGCTCTCCCTGTACGCCTCTGGCCGTACCACAGGTTAGCATTGGCTACGTTTACTATCATAGTTGATCTAAACTTCATCTTCTTGGTTTTTCATGCTTTTTTGATATGCTTCAGGTATTGTGCTGGACGCTGGTGATGGTGTGACCCACAACGTGCCCGTATATGAGGGTTACGCCCTTCCACATGCCATCATGAGACTGGATTTGGCCGGCAGAGACCTGACTGACTACCTGATGAAAATCCTGACTGAGAGAGGCTACTCGTTCGTCACCACTGGTAATTTAACGCTTTCTGCAGTTTCCACATAAATTGTATATTGAATTTATTCACGTAATAGATACTAAACCGTATCTCAAATGTAAAATTGTGCTTATTTAATATTATACGTGACTCGTAAGCCTTCCAGTTTTACCGTTTACGCTGTATTGAGTGATATCTTCATTAGCTAAACAGCACCGCCTTATGGTCAATGCTAGTAACTGCGGAACTGTACCAGCTGCTGTTCTTTAATAATTTAAGTGCATTTAATACCTTTCTAACTCGCTGTTACAGCCGAGAGGGAGATTGTTCGTGACATTAAGGAGAAGTTGTGCTACGTGGCTCTTGATTTTGAGAATGAGATGGCCACCGCCGCCTCCTCCTCATCTCTGGAGAAGTCCTACGAGTTGCCCGACGGTCAGGTCATCACCATTGGTAACGAGAGGTTCCGCTGTCCCGAGACCCTCTTCCAGCCCTCTTTCATTGGTCAGTTTATCATTGGTTCATCTGAATAATTGCTGGATTTGGATGTTTTGTTCCCTAGTCAAAAAATACTAGCGGAAAGAATCCCAGTGGAAATTTTAGGCCTATGGGATATAACTAAGACAAAAATATAACAGTCAAATAAGAGTAAAAATAATTTAATAAAGAGTAACAATTTCACTTTTTCCAATAGGAAATAGTATTTTTATTATTATTATTATTTTATTTTTTTAGATGATTCTTATTTGATTCAATTAGGATTAGATCTAAATTATAAAAATATAAAATAAAATATTTTATAATAAAATAATTTAAAATAAAAATAGTTTAACATTTTCTGTTTCCAGTAGGAAATAATTTTTATTTTATTTTATTTTTTAGATTAATCTTAGGCTATTTGATTTATTTAGGATTGGATCTAAATTATAATATATGATTATTTTCCCATTAGTACAACTTAATTTTCTCCTAAGAAAAAAAATATAAGTTGTTCATAATTTTTCTGGTCAGCCAAAAACTATTTAATCGGCATAATCATGTAGCTCTTGGGAAAACAACTTTTGTTATGTCGAGATCACGAGAAAACAAGACAGAAAAATGTCCTCTAAGGGCTTCCATAGAATCATGTTCACATTCCTTGAGGATTTTTGACTGGGTTTCTTCTTAATGATAGACAAGCTTTGAATATCCCTACATTATGCCTTGTTTTTTAATCAATTATTAATGTAAGTTTCTGAAACGGGGCCTACATTGAACCACTAAGCCCATACTCAAAATATATTCTCCCTTTTGAGCCACTGCCAAGCCTAGATTCCCATTGATGAAAAATTCATGTTATTAATAATTCTCAATCATTTGCACATCAGTCTATGTGCAGCAACACAATTAAACCCACCTTCCACGGGCACGGCATAGCGGTCAAGATTCCCACAGAGAAAAATTCAAACAACTGCATTTTTCAGCAATATCTCTTAGATTACAGTGCACTTTTAGGAGAGGTGACACAGTGACGGATCACCTTTTGTCAGGAACTAATTAGGAGCGTTTCAGTATATGGCCACAGGCTGAGGGGCTATTTATGGTGTACAGGGTTCTTAGTCTTGACATTGTACATCAATCACTGTTTCCTTATCCAGTAGAGCTGATAGGACAATGGCTCACCAGCAGTTCTTCCCTTAATGAAATCAGCGCTATTATGTAATCTGCACTTACATGAATTAGCATGGTACTGCATATGTAATGTAGGCCTATTTAAATGGAAGTATGTTTCATGTATAATCCCATTCATCATCTAAATTACATTGTCTGTAGGTATGGAGTCTGCTGGTATCCATGAGACCACTTACAACGGCATTATGAAGTGCGATATTGACATTCGTAAGGACTTGTACGCCAACAACGTACTGTCTGGCGGTACCACCATGTACCCTGGTATCGGTGACAGGATGCAGAAAGAGATCACAGCTTTGGCTCCCAGCACCATGAAGATCAAGGTACAGTTTAGGACTGGTTCATTTTGGACTTGAGATCAACTTTTTTTAAGGGCTAAAGGCCCATTGACACCAATAACAATAACTATAAACATAACTATAACGATGATTTAGCGTCCACACCCGTGGATGATAATGCTCTGTTTACCAGTTTACCAATTGCTTTCAGTTAAAAGTAGCTAAAACTGGTCGCTAAATGTCGCTAGATGACGTCATACTGGTGAGTCCACTGATCTATATTAATATTAATATAGATCAGTGGGCGAGTCATAGAATCTAGATAAGGTTTGTCCAAGAAGTTGCTAGATTTGTCACAAGGCTTTTGAAAAAAGTCACAAAAGGGGCGGGGAAGTCGCTAAATCTAGCGACAAAATCGCTAAATTGGCAGCAAGCTCGCGCTGCAGTTTTGTCGTCTGCCGCTTTAAATGCGCGAGCTCTTTAAAGTCAGGTGGGTTCTGATTGGCTGTTATTGCTTTTATCGTTCTTCAGCTGGAACAAAATCGTTCTGAAAGTGATTACAACGATATCGTTTCTCTGTGCCATTATCGTTATAGTTGTGGTGTGGACTTTATTCTTTTATATTTTGAACGATATTTAGAACTAGGCCTATATATTTGTTGTGAACGGGCCTTAATACAATTTTTAAGTGTCCGATATGAATATGCACCAATGTTTAATTATTAATCTATTTCTGTTTTTGACACAATAGTAAATAAATAATCATTACACTACAACAATAATGAGTATGAATAGGTCTAAATATTTTAATAATTAGCCTAATATTATCACTAATATTTATAAATATTTATTATTTGTTGTTTTGCCATTTAAATATTTTGACAGATATAGCTAGATCATTTCTATGTTCAAGTGTCCAATTACTGTTAAATTTCTAGATACAAAAGTAAATAAATAATCATTAGACTACAGTAAAACAAAACAATAATACTATGTTCATTATTCATTATGAATATGAAATGTGTGTATATATATATATATATATATATATATATATATATATAGCCTATATATATATATATATATATATATATATATATACAAGAAAATACAGTCAAACAATAGATATTTCTGTCTTTCTGCTTCAGAATTTCAGGTTTAATTTAACGTGTTACTTGCCGTTTCTTTATAATTATTTATAAAATATCTATCTATCTATCTATCTAATCTGTTTTCTGATAGACTGTATTGCCTTCAAAACCGTCAAACTTTAAGCTTTAAAACTTTCTGGTCAGGCTTTCTCAAGCCAACTTCAAAGTTTGTCTCGACGAACTTTTTTATGTAGTTTGTTTATTATTGTTGTTGTTATTTTTATCATGATTATTATTATTATTTATCATGATAATTAAATTTCCCTTTGTCCACTACAGATGATTGCCCCTCCTGAGCGTAAATACTCTGTCTGGATCGGTGGCTCCATCCTGGCTTCCCTCTCCACCTTCCAGCAGATGTGGATCAGCAAAGACGAGTATGAAGAGGCCGGACCCTCCATTGTCCACAGGAAGTGCTTCTAAATCCCTCCTCTTCTCATTCTCCTCCGTCCTGGACTCTCCTTGTAGTCTTTGCACCATGTTATGCCCTGTGTTTGTACTGCAGACATTTGTTTCAAATTCCCCTGTACAACAATTCAAGTCTACAGCCACAATAAATTGTTCAATAAATACATTTACATATTTTCAATACATTTCTCTTTGTGTATATAGCACTTTCTCACACAAAAATCGACAGTACGTTCTCCAGCTTTCAGGTTTGAGATCATTCTTCATCAAGGCCACCGGATGGCAGACTGCTGCTGTGATATTCCCCATGAAACACCCTTGAGATCAGTGTACTAACTTCCTAAAGAATTTATGCAAAATAACTTGCGTCAAACCTGCCTAAACCACATTATAATGTCATTTGATTGCCAATATGTGTGTGAAACAAACCGCCTGTTTAATCTACCGATAATGCAGACTTGATCCAGCCCACTAAGGGTTTTTGTGATCATCAATAGCCCTAAATATATGATGACGATAAGAAAACAGGTCAGTTTAATGTAGGCCAGAGGCACAGCTGATACTCTCTGGCTGAGCAACAGAACAGAACACTGTGTCTCACAGCTGAAACCCACCAATCTAGGGCAAAAATATGTGAGGTAAAGAATATATTGCAGTTGCTTCCATTATTGACTCAGTTTGTTTTAGAACTTTGTATAAATATCCTTAAAATCCCTCATGGAGCATCCTGTTACATATTATTCATACATTTGTAAGCTGCTTTTGAGAAAAGAAACATCCTATTGATTCAAACACTGCATGCTTAAAAGCATAGTTCACCTAAAAATGATTTGCTTACTCTCATCATGTCATTCCAAACCTGCTTTACTTTCTTTTTTCTGTGGAACATAACATAATACAGTATATTTTTAAAATAGTATTTTTTGTTCATAAAATAAGTCAATGGTGTCTAAACAAAACTGGACCCTGACATTCTTCAAAATATCTTCTTTTGTGTTCTGCAGAAGAAAGATATTCATTCAGGTTTGGAATTAGTCAATGGCTTCGGCTATGGTGGATGGAACTGTTTTCACTCACCAGTTTCCAATTATATCGCAGAGACCCAGTTTTATGGGATCTGGACGATGTGGGATGTAAAGGGTGTACAGTAGGAGAGGGTTAAGAAGCCAGACTTATTACTGCAGACGCTGCCCCACTTCTGACTGACGGAGAAATCAAAGACAAATGAAGGTGGAGACATCTGAGGTTACAGTGATTAATGCATCTAGACAACAAGAGAAAGAGAGAGAAATAGAGAGATGAGGAGAGAGGGAGAGGAAGAAAGAAAAGGAGAGTAGGCTCAGATCCATTATGAAATCTATTCATGCTTATTAAAATCTTATTTCACTGCTCCTTTATTTCGCACACAATGCAGCACATTCATTGTTAGTGCAGAACATTGCAATCTTCTAGTGTTTGGCTCAGTTCGGACGGGGTGCTCAATAGCCCACCATATGACAGCAGAGATACAGACCGAACTCTCTGATTGAACGTATTGATTAACCGCAAGAATGTTTACAAATGAATCCCTTCCTACAAAGCAGAGGATCTCTCATGCTGAGAGACGGATATCAGTCCTGTCACATCCATCCATCCATCCATTCCTCCATCCATCCATCAATCCATCCATCTATCTATCGATCATCAATCAATCAATCAATCAATCAATCAATATCTGTCTGTCCGTCCGTCTATCTAGCTCTCTGTCTATCCATTCATCTATCTATCTATCTATCTATCTATCTATCTATCTATCTATCTATCTATCTATCTATCTATCCATCTATCTATCTATCTGTCCGTCCGTCCATCCATCCGTTCGTCTGTCTATCTAGCTCTCTATCTATCCATTCATCCATCCATCTATCTATCTATGTCCGTCCGTCCGTCTATCTAGCTCTCTATCTATCCATTCATCCATCTATCTGTCTGTCCGTCCGTCCATCTATCTATCTGTCTAGCTATCCATCCATCGATCTATCTATCTATCTATCTATCTATCTATCTATCTATCTATCTATCTATCTATCTGTCTGTCTAGCTATCCATCCATCCATCCATCCATCCATCTATCTATCTATCTATCTATCTATCTATCTATCTATCTATCTATCTATCTATCTATCTATCTATCTATCTATCTATCTATCTATCTATCTATCTATCTATCTATCTATCTATCTATCTATCTATCTATCTATCTATCTGTTTGTCTATCTATCTATCTATCTATCTGTTTGTCTATCTATCTATCTATCTATCTATCTATCTATCTATCTATCTATCTATCTGTTTGTCTATCTATCTATCTATCTATCTATCTATCTATCTATCTATCTGTTTGTCTGTCTATCTATCTATCTATCTGTTTGTCTATCTATCTATCTATCTATCTAGTTAATTAGACTCAGATGTCTATAGGGAAATGACTTTAGGTCTATTTTAAGTACAATCCTGAAACATTTACATGAACCAACATGAAATAATAATTCTAAAACAAACGTATAATTTATTTAACTCGTAAATGCTAAAAAAACCCAATTCAAACGTTTTTGTCCCAGATGCAGGTGTGTTGGGGGACTGTGGCTCCGCCTGCATTAGTAAACCCCTCTAGTGCTGGATACGCTGGTCAGAAGAGCCCCTGAATCCAGCGCAAATATTTCCTGCCTCCCCTGCGTGTGCTGCGCGCTCGGGTCGATCTTGCGCATTTAACACTGTCCACACACGCGGAATACACAGTCCTCTCCCCCCGAAGAAGTGCTAAAGGGGTCACTCCCATCTCTTTTTGGACTACTCGACAAACCCGAGCGATCCTACAGAGATTTTTATTCCTTTGGACAAAGGATAAAGAGCCAAAGAAAGGAAAAAGTGCGCTGGATGCTGTAAGTACGCACCTTTGTTTTCTCTCCAATACGCGTCCGTTTATGTCCCTGTAGTTTCCTCATTACAAAATACAGTTTTCATTATAGGTTTTTTGACTTTAAAGGCAAAAATAAGAAACTCCGAAGTTTGTATAGTCGGACAGAGCCCACACTTGACGAGCTGTGATGCTGGAGATGTGAGGCTGCTGACGGACAACTTCTCCTGTATTTCAGTATATACTGATTACATACGCTTTGTCTTGCTGTGCTGCTTCTATAGCCAAAGCATGGGATGTATAGAATTTGAACGGATGTTTATACATAAATATTCATTTGGACTTGGACTTGGGATGATGTTTTATTCTATGAGATCTATCATTTAAACGTTGACTTAATGATGTAGATCGCTGGGAAGCACAAAGTTGAGATACCTCAGTATACAAGACGAAGAAACAAAATAAAACCTCTTCACATTTTACATGTGTGCTGTGCACCCTATCTAAACAGCAACATTTCTTGATAAATACTCATTTGATTCCATCTTATCATTTTATAAAAAACTTTGCAAAGAAGCTTCAGGCTGAAATGCAGATTAGTGGTCAACCGGATGGAGTGGCTGATATAGGCCTATGTGACAAGTAAGGGATAATGTAAAGTCAGGGATAATGAACAAATTGAAGAGATTTATTTTGCGACAAAGACCATCTAACTATACAGTATTCCTTGTTAGATACTTAGTTAAATACAGTAAGTACTTGGATATAAAATATGGATTTGCTTTTCTTTTATCATATTACTTAAGGAACACAAGCAGCTAGGAAACATGGTCACTTATAGTGTTGCCATGGGCAACAGTCATTATTCAGAAATATATGACCACTGAACGACCAAGAATCAATTATTCCAGAGAACCAATATAGTTATAGCAATTGAAATGTACACATATACACAGAAATCAAAAAAGTATTTGCACAAATTATCCATGACATTATTGTTGGTAGATGTTGAAATGGTCAAATGGTGGCTGATTTATCAGTTTAGCTGATATATCAGTCTTTAACTAACTGGAAGAGTAGGGATACAAAGTCATAGTCATATCAAAATGGTCAAATAGTGGCCAATTTATTGTTTTCCCCCAAAGTATCAATCTATAACTAATGAAAATGAACACTTTTTGAGGAAGACAAGTGATGCAAAATGGAAAAGGTAGACTATATGTTTATTTATCTGCATATACTTCTAAGCTGGAAACACCATGTTTATTAAAGAAAACAAACCCCCCCCAAAAATGATGTTTGTAAAAATCAAAGCTTAAGTGACTCCAGCATCCCTTGGGAACTTAAAATCCTCTAGGAGTTTTGACAATAATTTATGTGCCTCTTAAAAGAGTTTTTAGGTCAGCATTATTCAGACACGCCACATTATGCGCAGATTCAGGTTTTCTCCCATCCACTGCTTGGGTAGTGATGGTCTCATGGGCTTTCCAACCTGCGACTCCATAGCAACAGAAAAGACCGATTTCACTAGTGACACTTCTCAGGGCCGCCAGAGCCACAATCCATTGTATCTTCCTTGATAAGTATCAGGAGACTTTAAAAGACATCTTGCCCGAACCCAACCACTGCAGCGTCCGTTGGCTTTATCAGCAATTGTTCCAGTTTTAAAATGTTTTCTGCTTTGTGTCCTGATGTTTTGATATGAAACTGTATCTCATGATGAAAATTTCTCTTCAGAAACTGTATAGCAAAGGCTAAGTTTAGGAGATGTCAAGAGACAGGAAATCCACCTCAGCTTTCAACTTGACGTACACTGACAGCTCCGTTCAGCAAATTCTGCCTTTGCTGCTACCATACTGTACTTCAGCAACATGTCAAGATGTGATTTTCCTCTCAAGAGTCCTAATAAATACATCAGAGCTCTCTTTTCATTTCAGAAGCGTTCAGGGGGGGTTTTGACCAATGTGTGACATTCAAAACACAATGCGTTTGATTGCTGTTGTGATTGTGCATAAAAGATCTCCATCAAATTGCCTCCAGAAAACGGTAATTAGGAGACAAACAACATTATTAGTATTGTAAGGCATCTTCAGCGTGCCGGTCAAGGATTCTGCTTGTATAGCAAATAGGAGCTGCAGCTGTGCAGCTGTGGTGATCTATCCATTACAGGGATGGGGTTGGAAGCTCTCTGTTATCCTGTGTCCCACAGAGATAAGAAGCGGAGAGGAGGATTTTAGCAGACTGGATTTGCAGCCACACACTGTCCACTTCAGGCTTCTAAGCGATTTATGTACACAAGCAGGCCCAATAGGTGATTCCAGGACTCTGTTTGTCTGATTCATAGTAGCTGCAGTGTTGGGGAGTAAATAAATAAAAGTAGTTTTCAAATACAAGCTACTTTTCCCATGTATGTGCTGAGGAAAATATCAAATGCACTTAAACAGTTCTTTCTCACACACTATCTCACACTGTATGCAGCATTTGAAAAGTGCAATTCATTCTAAAGAGAGAATCTGTTCACCCTAAACGATCACTTCTCTCATATATAGCGTTTGAAAGTTCACTTTATTCTAGTGAATCGGTTCATAAGCGCTCCTCGTGTAGAGTTTGAAAGCCTTTCATGTGAAAGTCGAATTCATTTTACTGAAGCTTTCTTCCTTTAACGGAATTTTCTCTCATTCTGAAAGTCAAATTTATAGTAGTGAATCGGATCATTCTAAACGGTCCTCATGTTGGGTTGAATAGTCTGATTCATTCTAGTGAATCGGTTCAGCGGTTCACTGACTGTTTGTCAGAAGAGGCAGGGGGAAGCTGAGCAGAACACCGAAGCTGATAAAGTTAACTTTTTAAAATCAGTTTACCAACTAAAGTGCGCATATATTGTAAATATATTTACTTTCCTTTTTGTTTTAAACGCGGAAGGCAAGTTTTAAACCATGCACGAATATTAGAATAGTAAGCGTAAAGACGCCGCTCATACTAAACTGACCAATGAGAATTGATATTAAAATGACGCAGCGTCGTTTGCTTCTGATCAAAATGTGGCCGAAAAAGGAAAAATGCTAAAAGAAAGTTCCCTCTTTCCGCATATATATCAAATTAGTAATGTAACCATTCAAGTTAAACAGCTTTTAGTAGTGCATCAAATCTGTAGGTGCAGAAAAACTTTCAAAGTTAGCCAAAATATTAATGAAATACAAATGAATGAAGGATCTGATAAACAATGAAGAGCATGTTCTGCGCATGGGTGAGTAGATGTTTGATGGAATAGGGTTCTCCATGGCATGCATACATAAATGTTTATATTAGTTACAGTATAAACGCTACGAGTTTTTTTCTCTGTTTATTTACTATACTAATATGTGTTGTGTTGGTGATCTGAGGGATTATAACGAGTCAGTGTTTACCAGTTTTAAGATATCAAAGTATTTCTTTTATGTACGGGAGTAATTATCACTAATTATACAGTATTAACACCTCAGTATTTATTTCCATATCAACCTCCATGAAAAATTCTCCCTCGTTACTGAATCGGTTCGTACGAAATGGATCTCCTCAGCTATTTATAGCAACGGAAAGTTCGATTCATTCAGTTCATAGAGACGGTTGATGAAATTGTACAATATTAAAGGGTTAGTTCACCCAAAAATGAAATTTCTGTCATTAATCATTATTGCCGACTTCTGCGCCAGCATCACACTCATGCGTCGTGCTGCTCACGTGATCAGCTTTGGCCAATACTGAGCGGCATTCGGATGTAAACACGGAAGCCTTCACTGTGTTTACTGCGTTAACTGCGTAAGGATAATGACGGGGAAGAGAAGAAATTGTTGAATAAAGTCGTTATTTTTGTTTTGTTTTTGCGCACAAAATGTATTCTCATCGCTTCATAAAATTAAGGTTGAACCACTGCAGTCACGTCGACTGTTTTAACGATGTCTTTAGTAACTTTCTGGACCTTGAAAAGGGTGGTTATATTGCTGTCTATGGACGAGTCATATACCTCTCGGATTTCATAAAAAATATCTAAATTCGTGTTCCGAAGATGAACGAAGGTCTTACGGGTGTGGAACGACATGAGGGTGAGTAATTAATAACAGAATTTAAATTTTTGGGTGAACTAACCCTTTAATTTCTTCTATATCCCTCACTGTTCTTGTGCCAGCAAAAATGTCTCTGATTAAAAACATAAAACATTTTTATTGTTTTTAGTTTAATAACAGTCAAATACAGATACAAAAATACAGTGCACTATATAACAGTTCAGAGAACGTGAGATTAAGAAAAAACAACAAAAATACAGAAAATAATATAGTAAAATGTTGCTCCCTTAAGTAATTTCAGTACTATTTTTTGTTTATCTGCTGCTTGGAGAGTGGTTCCCCACCACTGAGCATCCGTTTATCAAATTAATGCACATAAGTGCATTAATTTGAGATCTGATGGCTTCATTATTATATTATATGCTCTTCAGTTAAGGACCATCGTGTAATTGACAATACGTGGAGTGAAGGAATCATTAAATGGAGCCTCTAAATTGATTTAATTTTCCCTAGAGAGTGAGCAGTTGAATGGATTGCTGAATAAAAAGATGAAAACCTATCTGAGAAACAATATACTGCCATTGTTTGTACTCTACTGATATGGTCCTCCGGGGGCAATAATTGTCCCTCGTATTGACGTGCGGATTCCTCGATGAGCTCAGATTGAACGCAGCTCATGGGAGGGGTTAGATGACATGTTGTGATAGAACTGGGCCTTGCTTCTCATTTATTTTTCATCAGCTTCACCTCGCTTGTTTATAACACTGATGTTCAGACTGTGATTCGCTCTACTCGTCTTGCACCAGCGTATACGCAAGCCCCAGTCTTGCCCTATTTTACAGCTGTGCGGTGTTTCCGTTAAGTCACCAGGGGTAAGGCAAGCGGACACAGATCCAGGCCAGCCCGTCCCCCTTTCGCTCTCCCACTCTTTTCGCCTCTGTATGCCACTTTCCCTCCCTGTCTATCCCTCCGTCTCACTCTCTTGCTCCTTTGAGTCCCACAGCTCTTTTTCTTTCTGCTCTTCTCAGTGGTTTACTCTCTGGCCCAGATGAAACCCATACTTTAGTTACCCTTTCCTTTCAGACAGTTCACAGAAGCCTCACTTCTATTGCTCACTCAAATATGGCATCTAACAGCTATGGACATGAATGATCGCACACCGTGCGGTTTGTTGACGAGAGCTGTCCTATTTCTTTTCTAAGAGATTGGACTCCGAACCATCGCCTGGCGGATGATAAAATGGCTGAGAAATCCCTTTGAAGGAGGAAATCAGCCATATTTGCAGACCAGCATGTCAAACACTGTAAAAAGTGGCTGTAAAAGAGCTATTTCTAATATCATCTAACCCTTTTGTTTTGCTGTTTTATTTAGGTTAATTCAGTGATGTTAAATAATATTTTGGACTTGAATAAAATCAGTTTATTTACACTACCGTTCAAAGGTTTGGGTCTGTAAGATTTTTGATATATATATATATATATATATATATATACATATATTTTTTAATATATTTTAAAAATTTATTCATGTGAAAGCAAAGCTGAATTTTCAGCATCATTACTCCAGTCGTCAGTGTCACATGATCCTTGAATCATTCTAATAGGAATTTCTTATTATCTTTGTTGAAATTGTTTGTAAAATGACTGTCACTTTTGATCAATTTAATGCATCCTTGCTGAATAAAAGAATTAATTTCTTTCAAAAGTATAAAAAGAATCTTACTGACCCCAAACTTTTGAATGGTATATTAGGTTAGAACGTTTTTAAAACAAATTTTTCAGGCTCTTTTGATCACCTAGAAATCATCTAGAACACCGTAGCAACACCCTGGCAACCGTCCTAGCATTATAGTGGTGAGATTTGCATGAGCAAGCACTAAAATTTAGTTATTGCTCTTTTTCTCTTTTTGTTTTATGAGGATGGGATTTGAGTTCCAGAATTGCTATACTGCAAAAAATATGAACCCAAGGGCTTTTGATGCAACATCCACAGCATGTTTTGATGAGAAATAAATTGGTTATGAAATATTAATGGTTGTGCATTGGTTTAATGAAGGGTGCAGTATTAGATGCTTCTCTTACTGCCCAGCCAAAAAAAGTCGTTTGGATTTAAATAGGCAAATACTTAAGAGTCTATGACTGGATCATTATTGCTGTGATTATTGTTTCTAGCATGTTATATGTTTGGCAACAGTTCTTCTAACCATAATTGATGGAGTGTGTAGCTTTTCGTTTCTTAAACAACCATGTAGGAAGACACATCATGGCCATATTCCAGGATGACAATTAGGCTCAAATTGTGAAAGAATGGTTGGGAGGGAGCATGAAGAATCATTTTCACACATGAATTGGCACCTCTGAGTCCAGACCTTAAATTCATTGAAAGTCTTTGGGATGTGCTGGAGTAGACTTTACAGAGTGCTCACCTCTTGCATTGTCAACCTCTTGATGCTCCCTCCCAACCATTTTTTCATATATGAGCAATATCACACTCATAGCTGTGCGATATGGTTCATATATGAAAAAATGAGCTATGAGTGTGATATTGTGTTTATACAACAGTTCGACGGCACGAGTGTGTAAATAAATTAGAAATAACAACGGAGTGTCTTTAAAACCCTCTTTTGTGCAGAACTACTTCCTTCCACCACGGATTCAAATCTCAAGTTGACAGTTTGACCAAGCCTCCGTTACTAATTCTTAAACGTCACTTTAGAGCTAGTAATGAAGGAATGTTGAGTCCCTCCATTGAAACTCATTGTATTTTGTACAGTATTATTGAGAGAGAGAGAGAGAGAGAGAGAGCGAGAGCATTACCTGTGTCTGATATAACATTCATTCTTCAGGTCGATGTCCATAATATTATATCCATTATAAAATCCGTTTGAATGTCCGCTGAGGAAAGGATCTTTGTATTTGTCCTTTTTACAGTTAAACGAATTTTCCATAACAGCGCTAAAACAACGTCCTTTGTTTACAAAAGTCGCTTTCAATTTAAAAGTCTCTTGCGACTGAGTCTCTAATGGCGTATTAATGTAACTTTCACTCAATCCATATTACGCACTAATGGACCCTTTCTCAATACCAAATATAACATATTATTTATATAAAATAATATTTATTGAACAGCAATATTTAAATTAACAACAATAGCCATTATAAATGACAATAGGAAATAAACAATTGTACAAACAATTGTACAATTGTATTCAGTCAAACGTACAAAAGCAGTGCTCTACAGGATGTAAGTTAAATATAGCCTTAATATTAAATTATTAAATTTAACATAGCCCAATTCGATTTGCTCAGGAACAAGTAATAGATTAATAAGACCAAAAAAGATTGCCTGTTTTATGTATCTCATGTTTAACCACTATAAGAGCCAGCGGCAAATCCCCGAAGCACTGGCCGAGATGAAGCTGTTTTCGGCGGGTACACGAGCACTGAATGGCCGCTGACGGCCTGGAGCTCACATCTCCGAAAACGTCTAAACAAATTGTAAAATAGGAGCTATGTTTAAATATGAGTCACTTATTTCAGGTCTAAACAACTACATTGTCACCTAAAAAAACTCTTAAAACTACATTCCATTACAAAATAAGATACAGTAGTATCTATAAAAATATGGTGGTTTGCTCGTCCACCATGACACTCGCTGTGAGAATGCTGAAAGTTGAGTGATTCAAATGGTGAAACGGTTCCTGTGGCGATACTGGTAGAATATCACATGGCTGGAAAGACCTCTCAGCCAATCAGATTCGAGAACCAGAAAGAACTGTTGTATAATATATATTTCCCATGTTTATGGGAACGTTGAGCTCTCGGAGAGCTGTCAGTTGCTGGTACTGTCCGTGTTTCTGAAACGGCAAGTTTGACTGCCCTCAGGCAGGCTTTTAGAGTAGAGCAACCTAGTGTTCACTGCTACTGCTGGTATAAAATGATACAGTGAGTACGTACAAGTGAACTAACCTTCATATGAGATGTTCCTCGACAAATCTTAGGAAGAAAAATATCACTTCTGTTATTTTTCAGAATATTAGGGTGAGCTTAATTCCCTCCAGAATCCTTCTTAGGCTTTTTTTCTCCCTTGATGAGTGTAGGATATTAAGTTACATTTTAAGCCTCACACATTATGACAGTTTATAGCAAACCTGCCATTTTTAAAATGCTTAATGCATCACTTCCATTAACTATAAACAATGCAAATGTGTTTAGTAGTTGTCGTGGCAACAGTGGCAGACATTCAGAGTGAATATTTTGGCAGTACCTTTAATAAATAATTGCCTTAATGAGTTTTTTTGAAGTTTACAGGGAAAATAGAAAACTTTAACTTATTAAGTACAGTAAATTATGCTTCTAGGTCAGTATGTGCTTGTTTTTTCTGCTTCTTGAGAATTGCTGCCATATATTAGCGCCTTGTGTAACTGAGTGTAATGAATAATTACCCAAAATAGTCAGACAACATATGTGTCTCTGAACTAATAATGAATTCTGGAAATTAAATGTATGATTTTGTAATCTAATGTATGTTTCCAATGTATCTGGTTATGTATCATGTCCAAAATATGAAATCTAATGTATAATGTATGAATTATGATTGCACGAGCTCCTTTCAAAGCCATCATAAACTGACGATAAACGCACACTTGTGACCACATATTCTATATTAATGCACCAAGTTGCTGCGTTTTATTTTATTTTCCAGCATATTAGTTAATATTTTTTAATGTAATTTCATATCATTATTAAAATATTCTTATAAAACGGATAGTTCCGGCTCTTGATTCTGATTGGTTGAGCCGCATTCGAAGCCGTTGTAAAATTCCCGAAAACATACAGCTGACCACATTACATGTATCGCTGCGCCACTGAGTGTGTATGTTGCTGCATCAGTCTTAGCAACCACTCTTAGCAACGTAAACACATATTTGTTCTCAATTGATTTTGTTCATTGAAACCAAAGTCCCTTTAAGACAAGTCATTTCACTCGGCGGCCATCTTTGAAACACCTCTCGGGCATTCAAGTGCAGCTCCTATCACTTTGAATGGGGAAACATCAAATTCTCCAAAGCTGTTTGCCAAGCTTTTGATTAAATTTCATATTTGAAATCACCAATGAAATCTGACAACAACTGTCTCATAAATTTTGTTTCTAAACACTTGAATCATGACAAAAAACTGTATTTTTCAGGATGGATCAAGCTAATGCGCAGTCCTAAATGCTCTTGTGTTTCATTTCGGAGGCGCGCGTCTGACTGCTTCTAACGGCCGCTGTAGTGACTCGATGACTTTACCAATTGGCGATTGGCTCTTATTTAGAAGGCGGGACTTATTCCGCCATATTGCGCGTTGCACTTTCTCCCATTCGAAACAATACGAGTGATGCGTCTTGCTATTTTAGTCTTTGTTGAAGCTTACTGCATTATGTAGAAGAGTATTGTGAAAGAAATATCGAGTGACCGAGTGTATTACCTGCATTCAGATTTAGCATTTTCCTTCAGGTCAGTCCTATGTTCATAATAAAAAATCTGTTTGAATGTCCGCTGTGATCTTGTCCTTTTAACAGTTAATGGGTTTTCCCGTGCCCTGCTGACACTGACAGTGCTAGTCAAAGCATTTGTCATTTGCTTCTTGTTCCGTGTTCATAACAAGTTTCAGTATAAAAGTCTTTGTGACTGAGTGTGACTCGCTCATAAAGACAATCTTTGCCGCCATCTATTGGCGTAATAAATGTAACTTATGTTGCTGTTCAAGATCAGGGACTATGCTTTTAATGATTTTACTTCATGAAAGTTGCATTGATACATATTTTTTGGCTTCAATATTTGTATTGTGTGCTAACCGTTTATAAAAGCAATAAGCCCTGTAAAGCCGTGGGTTACAGTGAACTTATAACAGCTAAGGGGGTTTTAAGCCCGGAACACGCCAAGCCGATGGTCGGCCGTCGGGCACTTTTTGTTCATCGGCCGACTAAGTTTTCTTAGTGTGTTCCGCACCGTCGGCTGAAGTTGGTCCTCGTCGGCTTTTTTTGGCCGATTCGACATGTTGAATCGGCGTTGTAGCTCGTCGGTCAGTCGGGCCATCTGATCATTCTGATTGGCTGTTCAGCTACTGCCACCTGCTGGTACGGAAAGGCATTTCTTCTTACGCAGGCGCAGAACGGACGTGCTACTTGGCCGTCGGGTGTCGAGCATCGGTTTGGTGTTTCAGGGCAACTTTGGACCCAGACGCTGTCGACGTGAGCCAACCCCGCAGTCTGCTTTCGTCGTTACTAGTTCGTCAGCGTCGGCTTGGTGTGTTCCGGGCTTATGGCACTCCGCTCCATGTCGTGCCTAACAACGCCCTTTAGCTCTTATAAATTCACTGTAAACCACGGCTTCTTGGGGCTTATTGCTTTAATATGTCATAATATATTAATATATATATTCCATAATATATTCCAATTTATATTTCTTTTTTTTTTTTTGATGTTTAGTGTTGTTTTGTTGTTGTTGTTTTTTTTAATCGCTGCCTTTTTATAAAAACAATAGGCCAGTTAAGGGGATTTTTGCAGTGATTTTAAGTGGATTTTGGGAATTAGAATTATAATAATTCATATGCTTCAGCTTAAAGTGCATGCTCTCTTTACATAATAAATTGTATCTATATTTTTGAGTGTACTGTATTTGCATGTAATCTCTGCAATTTTTTACATTTTATTTCATGTTATTTTCAGCATATTAATATTTTATTTTAGATAATTTTATATCATTATTTTTATGTTCATGTCATGTTATGTTTTTTCCATTTTATATTACAGTTAGGCTATTTTCCAGTATTTTGTTTTGTTTTGTTTTGGTTTGTTGTTTTGTTTTGGGTGTTTTGTTTTTATCACTGTCATTTCATAAAAACAATAGGCCAATCAAGGTGATTTTTGCAGTGTTTTTAAAAGGATTTGGGGAATTAGAATTATAATAATTAATATGCCAGTGCTCATCTTTACATAATTAATTGTATCTATATTTTTATTATAACTGCATGTAACCTCTGCAAGCCTTTTTATTTTATTTCATTTCATTTTCAGCATATTATTAATATTTTATTTTAGATAATTTTATATCATTATTATATTCATATCATGTTATGTTTTTTTTCACCAGTTTATATTACAGTTAGGCTGTTTTCCATTATTTTATTTTTGTTGTGTTTTTTGTTTTGTTTTGTTTTTATCGCCAATCAAGCTGATTTTTGCAGTGATTTTGGGAATTAAAATGATATTAATTCATATGCTTCAGCTTAAAGTGCATCCTAATGTTTACATAATAATATATATATATGTTGTTGATTGTATCTTCATGTAATCTCTGCAAGGTTATGTTATTGTTATAGTGTTGCTTTGAACTTCGTACAAGCAAATAATATCTAATTAATTCGGCAAGATGAAAGCATGCACTGTGTAATTTATTTAAATGCCCACAACTGGATAATATTCACTTCACAGGAAACCAATATATCATCCAGCGCACAATAACACGGCTGTGAAAGGACTTCAGTGAGTGTCCGTGTGTTTATCTGCCAACACTGAAGTTGTGTTAAATCTGCTGGCAGCTTCTTAGCACTAAAGTGCATGTGGGTGCAATTTCCTCTCCACGCTGTAAGGTTTTAATTGGTGGTACCCTTCAAGCGATAGTCGACAAAATGCTTCCTGCCTCTTGAATCCCGTCTTGGTGGCGGGTGATTGTAAAGGTCGAGCGAGAAAACCAACACTGACAGCCCTGATGAATGACAGGGCCTTCTGACTGAGCCACTGGGGAGAGAGACACACGAACGGCTGATTTTCACCACCGCGTTATTGCATGAGACATTTAGTGTATGAAACCCTGGGCTCAGTTTTGCTAACAAGCCTGGTCGCGCTCAAAGTATAATGTTTGAACATTACTTCAACACATTACATAAGTGGATTGTTAGTTTCTAGGTTGTGTAACATCTCATACAAGCATGTTCTTACACCAAAGCCCCCTTAATCGTCGTATCGTGGTGTTTTATTCAATTGCAGGTATTAGACCACGTACACACGGTAGTTTAGCATTATCAAGATGCGCTAGCACGGAAAGGTCAATTTTATTATTCGCGAACCTTTCACAGGGTAAAATGCACAGGGAATGTGGTGAGCGCTTCTAATTAATCTTCAGCTGTCTTGCTTTGTCTCGTTTACACATGCCATGATGATTTAGGCTTTAGCGGAGTGCCGTTAGTCAGATATTTCACCTGTCCTCTTTGCTTTAGTTACTGTCTGAGCCTCCCTCTTTCTACTTCTCTGTCATTGTCTGATATTGCTTGCTGTCCCCCCCCAAAACGGCAAGACATTTTGTTTGCCATTCAAAAATCTTGTTGTGATTTCTAAGGCTTGTGTACACTTCAGAAATATGGCGTGTGCTAACCCAAGACACAGAAAACAGCCCCATCTGTCCCTTTTGGAAACCTTTAGTCCGATGTAATAAATAACAGCCAATAAAATATACAATGGGGTCCAAATGTCTGTGAGCCCCATAAAGTGTGATTTAAAATTTAGCTAAAAATAAACCAGATTTTAGGATGCAAGACCTCACTGTTTTTGTTTTGTTTTGTTTGTTTATTTTTTTTATTTTTTATTTTATTTTGGCTTTTATTTTTATTTTGTTTTATTTTATTTTTTGTTTTGTTTATTTATTTTGTTTTGTTTTTATTTTATTTTATTTTGTGTTTTGTTTTTATTTTATTTTGTTTTATTTTTATTTTATTTGATTTTTTGTTTTGTTTTGTTTATTTGTTTTGCTTTTGTTTTGATTTTATTTTATTTTGTGTTTTGTTTTTATTTTATTTTGTTTTATTTTTAGTTTATTTTTTATTGTTTTGTTTATTTGTTGTTTTTTATTTTGTTTTTGTTTTGATTTTATTTTATTTTTTATTTTGTTTTATTTTTTGTTTTGTTTACTTATTTTTTGTTTTTTGTTTTGATTTTATTTTGTTTTGTTTTTGTTTATATTTTATTTTATTTTGTTTTTATTTTGTTTTATTTTTATTTTATTTTTTTATTGTTTTGTTTTGTTTATTTGTTTTGTTTATTTGTTTTTGTTATCTTGTGTTTTGTTTTTATTTTGTTTTATTTTATTTTATTTTTTGTTTTGTTTATTTATTTTGTTTTTGTTTTGATTTTATTTTGTGTTTTGTTTATTTTGTTTATTTATTTAATTAACTTAATTTAACAAAATAAAAAATGATCATTGTCATAAATAAAAATATAAAAAAATATAAAAATAAAGTTATAAAAATAATATATATTATGCTTTGGAATGTAGTGAAGTAAAACTAAAAGTTTCCCAAAAATAAAAATATTCAGATAAAGTACAGTACTGTCCACCACTGAGAAATATATTTAGGTTAAAGTGTATACTAATCTTTACATAATAAATTAATGTTGATTGTATCTGTATAATCTCTGCATGGGATTATGCATTTCTGTACATTATACATTAAACATGGCTGATTTGTTCATTTGTCACAAGTTTGTTATAAACAAGGCCTTTTTCATTTTCACGTGAGTGTCAGTTCAATTATCCCTGCGAGGTAGTGCAGACCCAAAAGATCTAGAGTAGAAATATTAAAATGACGTGATATACAGTCTGACATTTCAGTGTACTGCTGCGTTCCTAAAGTCATCCACAGACGAAATATAAACATGCTCAGTCTTGGCAGATAGGGACTGTTCAGAACCTTTTGATGAACCCAGTGAAGTCACAAAAGGCCACACAGAGAGATAAACAAGTGGAGCTAAATGACCAGATAGCAATATAAAAATATTATGTATGGGAATAATAAGCACTCAAGTCAACAGGAAATCAAAATTGCCCCTCTTTACTTTATTAATATGTTCCTGGTCTTATTGTGCATGATTCATCGGTGCACATTATTTTAAAGTAAAAACAAGTTTGTCTTGGTAATCTTTTATCAAGTTATAATAACTTCACCTCTGAAATGACTTTCTTTTTGGCAGACATAACTTAGACTGGAAAATAGGCTGATCCATCAAATGACCCTCTTTAAGAACCATTTTAACCACTTGGCTATGTGGTTTGTGATGTTATATTATAGGTTATTCAACATACTTTCATTTTATTTTATTTTATTTTAGTTTAGTTTTCACTTTATATTCTAGTTATTATCCAGTATTTTATTTTCCAGTTTTTATTTTACTCTATTTTATTTTCCAGCATTTTATTTTTGGTTAATATTTTATTTCCCAAATTATATATCAGTTAATTCCAGTATTTTATTTTTCTGTTATTTTATTTTATTTTATTTTACTTACTTTATTTTATTTTATTTTATTTTATTTTATTTTATTTTATTTTATTTTATTTTCCAAGTTATATATCCAGTATTTTATTTTCCAGTTAATTAAAGTTTTTTATTTTATTTTATTTTATTTTATTTTATTTTATTTTATTTTTCACTTTATATTCCAGTTATTATCCAGTATTTTATTTTCCAGTTTTTATTTTACTCTATTTTATTTTCCAGCATTTTATTTTTGGTTAATATTTTATTTTATTTTCCAAATTATATATCAGCTAATTTCAGTATTTTATTTTCCAAGCAAATAATTTTCATTTTCCAGCATACTGGGTATTTATTTATTTATTGGTAATTAATATTTTTGTTTAATTTAATTAGTTTACTTTAGTTTTTAATTTAGGCATTATCCATGCCATTGAATTTATTGTAAAATTTGCTCTCTCTCCACAGTGTTGATCATGCCGCGGAGCCCCATGTCTAGCGAGGAGGAAATGGCTCAGAGTTTCTCGGACTCGGTCAGTTCGGAATCAGACAGTTCCCCAGATGAGCCTCCCAGGCTGGATCGACCTACCAGTGCCCGACTGGACAACAGCCTGCGAGACACAATGCTCATCTGTGTGGTCATCCCTGACCTGCAGCAGTCTGTGCGTTCACACTCTCACACACGCACATACAAACACTCATGTTTCACCCCAGGCTGTTGGGTCATGTGGATCTTTCAAAATAATATTATTACAGTAAATTGCTTCCTTCTTACAGTTTCAGCCTTCTCTGGAGTCTGGAGAGCTGTTTGGGTTTTAGTGGACTAAAAAAAATGGGAACGTATGCAACTGGGAGAGGCAACAAGTATTTTTGACCTATTTCACACACGTAAAGTAGAAAATTACGTTGTCATGCATTAAATGAAGAAGATTCAGAAAGGCAATATCATGTCATTTGACGCAGGCCTTTTCAATATGTGAAAATAATAGTTTCATTTGTTACTCCATTTGAAAAGGTGACACAAGCAAGCAAGACAAATAAGTTAATAATGAAAATATAATTTAAAATATTACCTTTAAGTGAACTTTAAACCCCAAAATGACAATATCACTACAACAATGGTTTAAAATCTACTTTAATATTAACATTTATGACAAATGTATGCTGGGTTGCCCTCTTGGGTTGCCATACTTCATGCATTAGAACCTAATTTATTGTAATATTGCAATCAAATCAAGCTAAAAATGTTGTAGAAGTTGATTTATTGTAAATAAAATCACTAATAGAAGCCATTTTTACTGCTCTTACTCAAAACAGGTTCTTTAAAAATATCTGTGCCTCGTTACTGAAACTGTTATTTTGGGGAGAAGCAGAGGATTGAATTGTGCTTGCACATAGCTGATTTATGGTTAGAATAGCTGTTATGGTTAGAATATTGTGCATGTTATTTCCAGTGTCACATTTATTGAGCGTAACAATTATCCCGGTTTCCATATTCTGCATTTACATGTCAACAATACCTTTTTGGTCACAATAACTGAATGAGGAGGAAGTAGGATAGATTTTATTATTTCTTAACACCAAAAGAAAAATATACAATTTTTATTGTATATTGTATTCTTTCAAAGTCTCCCAAGAAACAAGAAGATCAGGTGGGATATATTGTCACTTTAGTCAATATACGCTAAATATGCTGAATGCTGAATGTCCTAACCAGATGCGACGCCGCAACATGCGATAAAAGTAAGGAAAGCCAGAAGGTCCAAAACCATGTGACTTTTAACATGTCAACAACTTGTGAAATATGCATATTTAACACGTATTTCACGGGTTAAATACTCGTTGTTTGATTTTTCATGCGCAAACGACACGTATTTAATGCGTGAAATACATGTATTTTACATGTTTTTTGACGTGTTAAAAATTCACGTGTTTTTTAACCTTTTGGCCTTCCATATAAAAGGTATCTTTTCCATGTTAATCAGAGTTTTTGTCCTAACTAGCCGCGAGGGCGACACGCGATGATTCTATTTTAGACGTCGCGGCTGGAACAACAACACAAAGTATGATAACGATAATCTCAGCTACTGTTTATGTGCTTTATTTAATGTTAAAAGCATCTAATTTTGAATATGAGTTTGAATATCATTTTGTGTTCGGTTATAGCCGAACTGCAAGCAACAATGGACAATTCACCTCAGATCTTCAAAACAAATGAAAGGAAACAAGAACGTTCAAACTGCCAACATATTGTTAACAGACAAGTGTATTCAATGCGAAAATTGTTTCAGTGACTCAGTATGATAATGAAAAAATGGTGTAATATTCATGAATTTGATTATGTACTTATCCATTTCGTTGCGTGCCGGGAGCTTGCCGAGGGAGCCCGCCCACGCGCTCTTCTGATTGGCTGTGATTTTTGATTGACTTTATCGCATCTCATAGTCGCGACGCGTCTGGTGTGGACAGACAAATTGCTTGCTGCTGGAATCTTATCGGATCACGTCTGGTTAGGACACGGTGTTAGTGTGAAGGACATTCTCATTCTAGAGAGCATTTGATTGGATAAAAATCTGTGCAGTGCAGGATGAGTCATCATTTTTTATGGTTTGTTTTACCTGAAGGAAAAGACTGAATTTAAATGCATATATCTGAATTTTGTCAATATTTAGGAGTTCACTAGCATATAAATGATCGCAAAGCATACATGGACTAAAAGACACAAAACTAAATCTGATTTCATGTGCCAGTCATTACTATAGTAATCCTTGCAATCACTAATTTCGTGTCAGGGTGATAGATTTTTTCACGCTGATTGACCTGTTTCATACACCGCAACACTACTGACAATGGACCTTTTATGCCTGCAAATTTTTGCCAAAATTTCGCTAATGTGACTGCACCTTTACAATTATTACTGTTTAATTATTAAGGTCAAAAAGAGGGATGAAAATGTTAATGAAAAATGAAATAACGACCTCAGGGACATACAAAAAATGCTAAAAAATGTATTATTTTATGTATTTTACTACTTATTTTAATTATAAAATGTCATTCTGTCAACCAACACCAAATAATGTCAAAAAGCACGGTTTGTGTTTTCTTTTTGTTGTTTTCTCCCTCAGCACACAAATGTTTTCCCCTAGTTAATCTGTACACCTGCTATAGCCTGATAGAGCATTTCTCTGTCTCTCTCTCTTTCCCTCTCTCTCTGTGGCTTTGCCAGAAATCCATGAGGTTCAGTCCTGATGCCACAGTATGGGTTGCTAAGCAGCAGATCCTGTGTACACTCACACAGAGTCTCAGGGATGTGCTCAACTACGGGCTCTTCCAGCCGGCAGTGGACGGGAGGGAGAGTGGTTTCCTGGAGGAAGAACGACCCCTCAGAGACTATCCGCTATCCTCCAATAAAGGTGTTCCGACCCTCGAGGTAACACGTCGGCTAGCTTGTTGCTTGAATGTTTCGGAGTCAACTTAAGCTCGATCCATGATGTAACTTTGGCACAATACATGCAAGGATGCCTGAAAGGGACATGGGACGTCACTATCTGCAAAGTACTTCCGCAAACATCCACAGGAATTATGCTGGTAGATGCTTAACTAGAAGTTAATCTGCCTTGAACAGTAGTCCTGTCCCTAAAAGGAAGATTTAGGCAACTTTAAAGCTCAAATAGCACACATCTTTGTACAAAACAATCAAATGAAGTGCTTTACTAAATATATGAGCTCAACATTTCGGCTTTTAAAAACTCCAGTATACTTGCCCCATAGACTAGGCTTTCATTGAAAGTGCATTATTGTGTAAACAGCTAATATTGTTTTATTTATTTATTTTGTTAACACTTTACATTAAGGTTTCATTTGTTAACATTAGTTAACTACATTAGTTAAAGGGATAGTTCACCCAAAAATGAAAATTATCCCATTTACTCACCCTCAAGCCATCCTAGTTGTATATGACTTTCTTCTTTCAGACGAACACAAAGTTATATTAATAAATATTCTGGCTTTTCCAAGCTTTATAATGGGAGTGAATGGTACCCTAGATTTTGAAGCCCAAAAAATGCGCATCCATCAATCATAAACATAATTGTTGGTTCAGAGGTCACTCTTCCGCCAGAACTTGACTTGTGTTACTGGAAGCCAGTGATTATAGTTTATAAAGTTATAAATATGGATATTTTTCTTACAGAAATGCATCGCTTCACTTCAGAAGGCATTTATTAACCCCCTTGAGCCATCTGGATTACTTTTATGATGGATGGATGCACTTTTTTGGGCTTCAAAATCGATTTTTTATATTTATATTTAGTTTATATTTTATTTATTTATATTTTTGCTTTTTTTTTTTTTACAAATAAACGAACTTCAGATTTGTATTCTGTGCTAATCAACATGAACAATCATTAATGATCAAAATAATTTTATTGTGAACTTAAAGGGTTAGTTCACCCAAAAATGAAAATTCTGTCATTAATTACTCACCCTCATGTCGTTCCACACCCGTAAGACCTTCGTTCATCTTCGGAACACAAATTAAGATATTTTTGATGAAATCTGAGAGGAATATGACTCTATCAATATAATCGACACTTTCAAGGTCCAGAAAGGTACTAAAGACATCGTTAAAACAGTCAATGTGACTGCAGTGGTCCAACCTTAATTTTATGAAGGGACGAGAATACTTTTTGTGCGCAAAAACAAAACGAAAATAACAACTTTATTCAACAATCTCTTCTCTTCCCTGTCCTTATCCTTACGCAGGTGCCGCAGTAAGCACAGTGAAGGCTTCCGTGTTTATGTCAGAATGCCTGGAGGCTCTCGATGTAAACAACGTATGAGAAGATATTGTTGAATAAAGTCGTTGTTTTTGTTTTGGTTTTGAGCCCAAAAGTATTTTTGTCGCTTCAAAAAATTAAGGTTGAACCACTGCAGTCATGTGGACAGTTTTAACGATGTCTTTAGTACCTTTCTGGACCTTGACAGTGTTGATTATATTGCTGTCTATAGATGAGTCAAATACCTCTCAGATTTCACCAAAAATATCCTATGAATTGAAGATGAACGAAGGACTTACGGGTGTGGAACGACATGAGGGTGAGTAATTAATGACAGAATTTTCATTTTTGGGTGAACTAACCCTTTAATATACTTGCCTCATAGACTCTCATCGTAAGTGTATTACAAAAAAAGTTTTTATTTTTTAATTTATTTTTACAGTTAAAGGAACAAAGCAAAAAAGTTTTCTGTGGTAATCATATAAGTAATAAATAATTTTATTGTGAGTATAATATATCCATTCATATTTATTCATGTCAAGGATGATCACAATGACAAAATGGTTTTGACAGTGATGATAACTGCTCTAAATTGCTACCAATGCAGCGTTATAAGGCTAGAGTCCTTCTTAAGATGTTCTTTCTGTACAGGAGCATTCTCAGCTTTCTCTGTGAAAAGGCTGATGTCAGTCTGGTGTAACAGGAACCTTTGTAGTTCTCCTGTATGTTCATTCAAGCCCCAGGGCCTGATATAATCATATCACTATCAAGGCAGCGACCAGCCAAAAAGAGCTGCAAATGGAGCACAATGAAACATATTTCTATTTTATCATTTGTTTGAGCTAAAGATTTTATAAATTATTTAAAAACATTATCAAGATTATTTATATGCTCTCTCGCTTGCAAAAACATGTCGGTACCATGATAATACTTTAGTACTTTAATATGGAATAGAGTAAAAATCAAAATAATTACAGTATCTAATTAATGTACATGATATTTATAATACAAAAATCAGTTTTTTATTGTAGTAGTACCATGGTACTTTTTGGTTAATGCTATTGTTATTTAGAGATTATTAGGGCCCGAGCACTAAGGTGCGAGGACCCTCTTGGAATTGCTCTGTTTCTTCTTCTTCTTCTTCTTCTTCTTCTTCTTTTCTCCAAAGTGAATCACATTTTTGAGGGCCTTAACATGCTTAAAAAACTCACAAAACTTTGCACACACGTCAGAACTGGTGAAAATCTGATATGGGTTTCAGAATTGGGTGGGGCAAAATGGCTCGATAGCGCCACCTATAAAACTTCAACAAAGTGCCCCTCCCGCTATGTTTCACGTATGTGTACGAAATTTGCTACATACATGTAATGTCCCAATACCTACAAAAATGTCTCTTGGAGCAAAGCCCTAAACGCAACAGGAAGTCAGCCATTTTGAATTTCCTCTGAGATTTTTGTGTAGTTTTTGGCATTTTCAGGCCTTGTACTTTAACAAACTCCTCCTACAGTTTTACTTTAAATCAAAATATTTATTATATTAAAACACTGAATGCTTAAAAATGATATTAATTTCTAAATTAAACCAATATAGCATATAAACTATATTTTCTCTATGATTTGATTTTGCAGTTCCGCTACAAGAGCAGAGTGTACCAGCAGCCAAACGTCAATGAAAAGCAAATCGAAAAACTCCACACACAGGTGAGACTTATTTTTTTAAATAAATATTTTGCTGTGACATATGTAGATTAGCCTAATATGCATATTTGTCAAAAAACGTGTCTATTTTTGACACGTAGGTGGTGATTAACTTGTTTTCCGTTATGATAATTTAGTCTTTTACACACATGGAAGCTATTTTCTTAATTGCAAGTGGAAGATGGCGTCTTGGGATACGACCGTTAAAACAGGAAAGAAACATTCAAAATCTTGCTTTTTATATTCAGTCACTAGGATTGAATATCTAACATACAACATTCATTTTAGATTCTGCTGCTAAATAATGCAGCAGACCGGAGCATTTGCATATATTTGGACTTAGCTGGACTTTCGGGGCGAGATGGTCATTGATGTTGACGTTTTAGTGTTTTGGCCAGTTTTTGCTCTGTGGTCATGAGCGTTTTTGCAATCATCGGTGGAGGTTATTCCACGATCCTCGCCCAAAAGCATCCCCGAAGCTTCGAACCAAGTTTTAATTGCTGGCTTCTTCCAGCACTGTGTGTCCTGTTCTGTGCTCGGTGTCTTTATTGCTCAGCCTATTTATCTCCTGTCCCCACACTGCTTCCCTCAGCATTTAAAACTCTCCGTCTCATTGCTCTGAGCTTCCAAGCTCCCTTAATAAGTTATTATATTACAGCTCCGTAAGCCACAAGGGTTTGCAAAGGATGACGTAGGAACAGCTTTGTGTACGTCCTTGTTTCAGAGGAACAGATATTCACCCCACTTCATACTGAATGTCAATAAATTATAAATCCAACAGAGGAAAATGCTTAGTGGGGATTGCTTTTAAAATCTGACTGCATTATGAAAAGAAAAAAGGTGAAGTTGTTACCTTAAAGGTGGAGTATGTAATATTGACAGCTAGTGGTTGAAGTCCAAATTCAAAATATTGGACGGAATTGTTTCCCCAGCCCCCTCCTCCTCAGACTCAATGCTAACTTGGGTTGCCAGATTGAGGACACACAACAGGAACGAGCACAATTGACAATGGAAGGTGGCAAGCCTTACACTGTAAGTTGATGAGTGATTTATCTGCGTTTTAATATGCCTCTGGTCATAGAGCTTTTTAGATGGAAGCCGGGGCTTTTTAGGTCGGGTAGAATCTGCAATCTCTGACCCAGTTCGTTTGCTGGCTTCTATTGCTGCAGTACGCTGTGTTTTCCGCCAACTGGCAACCTGGGGTGTCGAAATACTATTGGGTAAATTGTGAGTGGGCGGGATCACACAGACCGAAACAAAAACAGACATTTCGACACGGAACGCACATTTCAAAGTAGAATAACTGGCTGTAGCATTGTTTGTCAGAGAAACAAGTATGTGAACTGGCATGTTTTCTGAATATCTGCAAACATATTATAATATTATTATGCTTTAGTACAGTCAATAAAATTACATACAGCAGCTATTACTACCTGATCTGACCCATAAAAATGTATTTTATTGGCATAATCCATGGAGAACTGTAATAGCTGAAGAATCCTGACTGTTCTCATTCAACTCAATAGCAGTTGCTTGGCTGGCGCATGATTGAATTCTGCCATCTTTGCTTATGAGCTCTCATAACGCATTCATGTCAGAAAGATTGTATTTATGAGTTGAATGCACATGAATGCCACCGCAAGTGGGTAACCCTGGATTTTCGGTGTGTATGTGACAAAACAGTAATCCAAATAAGTTGGGCTAACTCAAAAAATTTGAGTTATGATGTTCCCAATTTTAAGTACGCAGAACTATAAAGTTTTGAGTTTGTAGTACTCATGCAGTACTCTTGCTCCTAACTTGAAGTACTGAGTTAGCTAACTTGTACATTTTTATTGTTCTTAACTTGAAATTTTTGAGTACACCAATTCATACATTTAACTTAAAATGATCAAGTTATCTCAACGTAAATAATTTGTTAGCTATAACAAAATAATTCAGAAAATGCCAACTTGCTAATCTGCTAACATGTTAACAATAGCATGGTATAACACTTCTTGAATAAGTACAGCAACTTAAAACATGTAACTTACCTGCTCTCAAACCAAACAGCATGCACCACTTGTCACCATGATGGTAACGCTCCAAAAACCCACAATAGAACAACAGAAACTCTTCTGAATTAGCATAACAAAACATTAATCACTACTAAATCTCCCTTACCATTAATCTTGCATAAAAAACATTATATAACACTTAATTTTAGCATTTATTCTCCCTTTTCTAGTGCCATGGGCAAAGCATGCTGGGAAATAGAAATCCCATCCCAGTTTCAGTTAAACTTAAGTTAGTCTAAATTAAAAGAAATTAGTTCATGAAATAGTTCAGTTTACTTGAAATATGTCAGTGCTGTGAACTCATACTCATAACAGTTAATTTAACTGAACTAATTTGTTTAATTTAGGTTTGTCCTACTCAAACCAATTAAGTATTTTGAGCGTTAGGGTTTACAGTGTGGCAGACGCAATGGATGCAGCATCTGTAGTTGACAGTAATTTTGTTGAAATGTATGAAATTATCTTTTTTCTTTTACTTACAATAAAATTGATAGTATTGTACAATTATGATAGAAAATATAACGATTTCTATAGCAATCAGAGCTTCTAAAGGCAGCTGCAGTGACGGAATGACTTTACCAATTGGCGATTGGCTCTTTAATTTAGAAGGCGCGAGTTATTCTGCCATATTGCACGTTTTTTTATAGAAAAGGTACATCACCATCTTGCACAATCCAAAGTGTTTTGAACACACCTGAAGCTATAATTACTACTTCCTAACTCATCAACACACATCAGTCCTGGGTTTAGTTTTTTGTGCCAATCACCTGAGCTGTAAATGTCATGTGACTCACTCTAAAGCTGCAGATAAATGACATCATGACAAGGCTAACGGCTAATCAATGGTGCTACAAGAACGCACACAAGCCATTAACAACTATCCTGAGCTATGACGTCAAAGGCAACTGACGTTTATACATTTTTAAGAGCTTTTATGAAATATTTGCGTTTTATATGTTGCAGAAATCGTATTTTATCAGAATACATGGCTACTTTTGAATGACTGTCAATGCAGAATGCTTTTTTCCACCATAAAAAAAAAGGCCAGTAGAGGCTAACTATGCTAACCACTCAATCCTTGACTCCTTTGTGTAACCTAACTTTTTCCGGTTGAATTATTCATATTTACTAATATTTTTGAATGAATAAAACCAGTTTTAGATGATTTTTGTAGGCTAACACTGACAAAACAATTTTTGCAGTGTAGGAGGGTGAATGTTGTCGCTGCGCTCAGCGACATCTCTACTTTGTAGTTAGCCTAATGGGTTTAAAGTTGTTAGCTGGTGTTGAGGTGTGAATTATGAAAGCTAGTGTTGGTAGAACAGGATAAAGAAGTTAAATAATGCAAACTTTTGTGCAGGTATGGCAATATTCTCTTGTCTTAGAGGCCTTCGTGTGCACACTAGGTTGTGCGTTAGAGTTGACATTTGTTAATCTGTGTTTGTAGCATGCCGTAGCTCGCTCGTATCTTTTTGCCTTGCCAAATCAGCTGTGCTCCCTCTCTTTCTCTCTCCCTCTCTTTCTCTATCTCTCTCTCTCTGATGTCTCTGTACTGGGAGCTGCTCTCCTATCTATTTTTATCCAGCCTTGTATCATGGCATGTGTGTCCCAGAGATCTCAACATGAGAGAGGAAGTGAGCAGAGACCCTTCACACTCTCGTCAACTGTTCATTTTCATTACTTGTTCCTGTTGCTTAACTTCCTCTTCAGTCATTAGCTGTCAATGTTTCTTGTTTCACCTCACCTGCTCTCTTGTTCTTTCTTTCACCTTCTGTAAGGTCAACCTGAGGAAATTTATGGACTATATCCAACATCATCAGGTGGACAAAGTTGCCAAGATGCTGGAGAGAGGGTTGGACCCCAACTATCATGACCCTGACACTGGTGGTAGGGGATGCCATATCAGATAACCTCCAAAATTGCCCATAAAGGGCTATTCAGGCCCTATTCAGCTGTTCTCAAACTACGTTTTTTGATTGATTACATTTCTTCTTAATCAATACTGTTTGGTCATACCATTACATTATATTTCAACAGCTCTGACATGTTCTGGCATGTCATCCATCCATCCATCCATCCATCCATCTCTTTCTATCTATCTTTCTTTATATATTTTATTATTTTGTTATGTGTTTTATATATATGTTAAAGGGTTAGTTTACCCAAAAATGAAAATTCTGTCATTAATTACTCACCCTCATGTCGTTCCACACCCGTAAGACCTTCGTTCATCTTCAGAACACAAATTAAGATATTTTTGATGAAATCCGATGGCTCAGTGAGGCCTGCATTGACAGCAAGATAATTAACACTTTCAAATGCCCAGAAAGCTACTAAAGACATATTTAAAACAGTTCATGTGACTACAGTGGTTCAACCTTAATGTTATGAAGCGACAAGAATACTTTTTGTGCGGCAAAAAAACAAAATAACTTTATTCAACAATATCTAGTAATGGACGATTTCAAAACACTGCTTCATGAAGCTTCGAAGCTTTACGAATCTTTTGTTTCGAATCAGTGGTTCGGAGCGTGTATCAAATGATCTCAAACTGCCAAAAAGTCACGTGATTTCAGTAAACGAGGCTTCGTTGTGTCATAAGTGTTTCCAAATTTCAATGGTTCATGTGACTTTGGCAGTGCTCCGAACAACTGATTCGAAACAAAAGATTCGTCAAGTTTCGAAGCTTCTTGAAGCAGTGTTTTGAAATCACCCTTCACTAGATATTGTTGAATAAAGTCGTTATTTTGTTTTATTGGTGCACAAATATATATATATATATATTACAATTACAATTCTATTACAATTGTTTCTCACAACTGTGACACCAAGTATCCAATATAGTCCAGTATATTGTACGTGTCTAATTATTGTTTTGATTAAACATGTAAATCCCTCGATTAATATCTTGCTCATATTAAAAGAGATTTATCTAATACATATTAATAAACCTGTTTTCTGTGCTTCTGTTCCACAGAGACACCACTAACCCTTGCGGCCCACCTGGACAATATGGTGGAGATTATCGTTACGTTGAAAAACGGCGGAGCTCATTTAGATTTCCGCTCTCGGGATGGGATGACTGCCCTGCACAAAGCAGCTAGGGCAAAGAACCAGATAGCTCTTAAGGTAATAAATGACCTCATCCTGAAAGGCAGCATGAGTTTATGGCTGTGTTAGAGTGATCTTCTTCTTTGATTGTCATTTTGTTTTTTTGTTTTTTTAAGAATGACTGCTGCTGATCTAAAACAGAGCAGTACAGTGATGTCTTATGGTGTCAGTGACTCTGCTGAGTTTACACAGGGTACATTTATTACCTTGACAGTATACTTTCATTCAAAGCATACTCTGTATTGTTTTTTTTTTTTCAAAGGAATCGGTAATTAAGTTTTTTTTTTTTTTTTTTCATTATTTCATTGTTGCTTTCTTCCCTTGACTAGAATTGGAAATAATACTGCTGATGTACTACTGATCTGTGCCCTGAATATTGTAAAACACATTTCCTCGCTGCCGTTGCACTTGCAGTATATTGCTTGCCGGCCGTTTATTTAAAAAGGCTTCATGCAGAATCTTAGTTTATGTCACTTCAAAGTGTTACAGCCATAGATTTCCTATTTTCATTACTGGAGAGGCTGGGTTTCGTAATGTTAGGAGGAAAAAAGTGCTTGTAGTCATTTAGTTAGGATCTAAAATGTACTTTTAGTCATGCAGTTATAAAACTGCTTGGTTGTATAAAATTTAATAAAAACCTAGATGTTGTCATGCCAGTTGAAAACATCAAGCACATTTGTTTACATGCATATCTATTGTTTTACATACACATTTATGTATTTGTAGGTTTTACAAGTTCAGATTTTTGTATGTTTGGCTACCAAGATGTTAAGTGTCTGTTTAATGATTGATTATTATAGTTCAAGGTGCTTCTTCTGATATACATTACCATTCAAAAGTTTGGGGTCAGTTTTTATTTATTTAGTTAAAGAAATTGATACTTTTATTCAGCAAGGATGCATTAAAGTGTTAGTTCACCCAAAAATGAAAATTCTGTCATTAATTACTTCCACAACCGTAAGACCTTCATTCATCTTCGGAACACAAATTAAGATATTTTTGATAAAATCCGATGGCTCAGTGAGGCCTGCATTGCCAGCAAGATAATTAACACTTTCAAATGCCCAGAAAGCTACTAAAGACATATTTAAGACAGTTCATGTGACTACAGTGGTTCAACCTTAATATTATGAAGCGACGAGAATACTTTTTGTGCGCCAAAAAACAAAATAGCGACTTTATTCAACAATATCTAGTGATGGGCGATTTCAAAACACTGCTTCATGAAGCTTCGAAGCTTTACGAATCTTTTGTTTTGAATCAGTGGTTCGGAACGTGTATCAAACTGCCAAAATCACATGAACCATTGAAATTTTGAAATGTTTTGAAACACTTATGACGTAACGAAGCCTCATTTACTGAAATCACATGACTGTGGCAGTTTGATACACGCTCCGATTTTTTTAATTTTTGGGTGAATAAACCCTTTAAATAGATCAAAAATGACAATAAAGACATTTATAATTTTGCAAAAGCTTTCTATTTCAAATAAATGCTGTTATTTTAACCTTTCTATTCATTATAGAATCTTGAAAAAATGTATCATGGTTTCCACAAAAATATGAAGCAGCACATTGATAATAATAATAAAAAATGTTTCTTAAGCAGCAAATCAGCATATTAGAATGATTTCTGAAGGATCATGTGAGACTGAAGACTGGAGTAATGATGCTGAAAATTCACCTTTGATCACAGAAATTTTAAATATACATTAAAATAGAAAACAGTTATTTTAAATGGTAATAATATTTGACAATATTCCTGTTTTTACTGTATTTTTGATCAAATAAATGCAGCCTTGGTGAGCATAAGACAATTCTTTCAAAAACATTACATAAACGTACCGACCCCTAACTTTTGAAAGTTAGTGTAAATTAACTTTAATTTAAGTCAAAAATATTATTTAACATCACTGAATTAACCTAAATACATTAAGTTACGACAACAAAACTAAAGGGTTAGATAACAGAAATAGCTCCTTAACAATTGCACAAATTTTATTTTTAATTTGGCTTGTCACACATGAACATAAAAAAAAAAAATTGAAAAAAGTCTCAGCGCACAGTCTCGAACCCATCTTGAGCTGTGACGTGGAAGGCAGCAGACAAGAAAAAACAGTTCATTTCACGCTTTAAGACCCCTCCAGAAAACTGCTAAAACATAATCATAGTACTCTATTTGATGTATTTTCCTCTCTAACGGAAACCTAATCCTGTGTCTCTTTCTTCTGCAGACTATGTTGGATTTGGGAGCATCTCCAGACTATAAGGACAGCCAGGGTTTGACTCCACTCTACCATACAGTGACCGTAGGTGGCGACCCCAGCTGCTGCGAGGTCCTACTGCGTGCCCATGCCAGTGTCGCATGCCATGATGAGAACGGCTGGCACGAGATCCACCAGGTGGGGCTGTCTTTCACATTATGAGTAGTTAGCTGGTGGCATTCAATAAAAAGGGTTCTTAAAGCTCTCTATTGGCTAAAAATGTTGAGCATGGCTGCGTGGGGTAATATAAGCATTGTAGAGGGAAGCAGTGGAAGTTATAATAGAGCTACTATTATATGACAGCAGCTTTGTTCAATTAATGGACAGGTGAGGAGATCAAACTAGTTTAAAGTGAGCAAATCATCAAGTCTGTCTGTTGTGACGGCGTACTGACATCTAGTGTTGTGACAGGTGGACTGCAGGATGCCAGTCATATTATTTCTGTGGCGTTTTTGATCGCACTCTACTGGGAAAATGGAAAAGCAGCATGTATGGTTTACTTTCAGTCACTTTGAAAAATATGAAATGACAGCGTACTGAAGGCTTAATGATGTTTTTATGTTTCAAAAGACTTCTGGATCTGTCGTAGGCTACTGTATGAATTTTTAAGGCTCACAAAAGCTTTTCTTCCAGCAGAAACTGTTACAAGATTCATATTTTTCTTACAAAAATTATGCACTGCGTGAAACTAGTTGTTTTCATTTGTTCGTCAGGCTTGTCGATACGGCCACGTCCAGCACCTGGAGCACCTCTTGTTCTACGGAGCGGACATGCGTGTGGAAAATGCATCTGGGAATACGGCTCTCCATATTTGCGCCCTGTACAAACAGGTATGTACTCAACACTGTACCTTTAATGATCTGAAGTCAGCTCCATTTAACCTGTCAACAAATAGAGGTTATTGGCGTCATACAACAGAATACACTGTCAATAGGAGAATAAAAAAAAAAAAAAAAATCAATAATGTTTCGGGGGAGAAATCAATGGCACCCCAGGGCTAGAGAGCTGAGATTGAGTGCAGCAGGGAAACTTTCTAGGAGAATCTTTGGGACTGAACTGTTAAAAATAAAGGTTGAAGAATGGGTGTTACAGCCAGATAGGAGAACCTTTCTAATTTCTGCGTTTCTTTAGAAAACTATGTATGTTAATGAATGAAACCTATAACTAATATATTGAACGGGAAAACCTTTTCATGGTATACCTTTCCAAAAAATAAATAAATAAATAAATAATAATAATAATAATAATAATAATAATTTATATATAAAATATACAAGTATATATTAAATGTATATGTGTGTATGTATATTTACATATTTTTATATGTGTGTATGTATATTTACATACATGTTATTTTTTTAAAAAAAATGTATTAAATGGGATGTTATATTTCTAAATCTGGAAACAAATGTAATTTTAGGATTACATTTCAATGTCACTAATCAAATAAAAAATTGTGGCATTGATCAAAGAAAAAAAAATTATTATTATTATTATTATTTTACATTTTTATTTAATAATAAACAGTTTCAAAATATTTGCTGTATATATCTTATCTTTGTCTCATTTGTCTCATGGGAAGGTTCGGGGTGGAAATGATGCCATGTTCATTTGTATAAATGCCAATGACGGATTGCCACTAATTACACTGTTCAGTATTCACCATTGTCTCCCATTCTATCCATGATAAACCCCAAACTGAACTGGAATCAGTTGCAATGCTCATGACTATTAGCACCAGCATTCAGTATTTATGAATGGACAACGGCCCATTACGTTCACGACACTAAGCAGCCAGGCAGATAATCACCTTATGTTTCCTCTGTGGGAGATCTAGTCTGCTCCGTCAGCTCGGGGTTACAGCATGGGCGCCATTGTCTGCTGGAGCTGCTAGCGCTAGTGGTATTCACTGTCACTCTGTATATAATATCATATTCCTGCTGTGTCATAGGTCATATTGATCATACATCCACTGTGTCTTAAGGCCTGTTCACACCAAAGACCATAACTATAATAAGGATAAATATAGTTTTAAAAATCGCTCTAAATTTGAAAGAATAGCAGAGTCCACACCACAACTATAACAAGTAATGACACAGAGAAGCGATATTGTTGGAATAACTTTCCCAACGTATTTTTTTCAAGCTGTTGAATGCTAAAAACTTTGACAGCCAATCAGAATCCATCCTGCTTTAAAAAGCTTGAGCATTTAAAGTGGCAGACGACAAAACTACGTTGCACGCTTATAATAAAACGAACGTTATTGTTCTTGGAGTGAATGGGCCTTTATATACAAGATCTGTAAAGGGAAACATAAACATAGTATTCAGTATGATGTGCTGTCTTAAAGTCTGCATTTACACGACAACGATGTACTAAAAACTGAAAAGTTTTTCCTTTGCATTTTTCGCATTCAGACGACAATGTTGTCAAAATGATCCCCGTCCACATGGATCCGCGAAAATGACTAAAAACGCTGTATTATGCTGCCAGGCCAGTAGATGGCGATGTCACTTTGTAAAAAAACACTGTACTTTTAGACTAAACACGTAATACGTATGCGCTTACGCATGACGTCATCGTTTTCACAAATTCGCCTCTTTGTTGTTTACATGGAGACAATAACGTTATCGTTTTCAAAAACTTGTATTTTGAAAAGTTTCAAAAGTTTGTGTTTTCAGGCCCCCAAAATGCTGTTGTCATGTGAATGAACGGCCAAAGCGCATAAAAAGTTTTCAGTTTTTAGTTGAAAACGGTGTTGTGTAAACGGCCCCTAATTTTACATAACCTATATACTTTAACATTACGAACAACGAAATCTACAGGTACGTTTACACGACAACAATGTACTAAAACGGAAACATTTTTCCTTTGCGTTTTTCGCATACAGACGACAATGTTGTCAAAACAATCCCCATTCACACAGATCCGCGAAAACGACTAAAAATGCTGTATTATGCTGCCAGGCCAGTAGATGGAGATGTCACTTTGTTAAAAAAAAACACGACGTGCTTATAGACTAAACACGTAATACGCATGCGCATGTCGTCACCGTTTTCACAAATTCGCCACTTTGTTGTTTACACGGAGACAAAAATGTTATCATTTTAAAAAACTTGCACTTTGAAAAGTCTGAAAAGTTTGTGTTTTCAGGCCCCCAAAATGCTGTTGTCATGTGAATGAACGGCCAAAACACACAAAACGTTTTCAGTTTTTAGTTGAAAACGGTGTTGTGTAAACGGCCCCTAATTTTACATAACCTATATACTTTAACATTACGAACAACGAAATCTACGGGTACGTTTACACAACAACGATGTACTAAAATGGAAACATTTTTCCTTTGCGTTTTTCGCATACAGACGACAATGTTGTCAAAACAATCCCTGTTCACACAGATTAGCGAAAATGACTAAAAACGCTGTGTTATGCTGCCAGGCCAGTAGATGGCGATGTCACTTTGTAAAAAAAACACTACGTGCTTATAGACTAAACACCTTATATGCATGTGCATGGCGTCATCGTTTTCACAAATTCTCTTCTTTGTTGTTTACACGGAGACAATAATGTTATCGTTTTCAAAAACTTGCACTTTGAAAAGTTTCAAAAGCTTGCGTTTTCAGGCCCCCAAAACGCTGGTGTCATGTAAATGAACGGCCAAAACGCGTAAAAAGTTTTCAGTTTTTAGCTGAAAACGGTGTTGTGTAAATGGCCCCTAATTTTACACAACCTATTACGAACAACGAAATCTATGGGTACGTTTACATGACAACGATGTACTAAAACGGAAACGTTTTTCCTTTGCGTTTTTCGCGTACAGACGGCCATGTTTTCAAAATGATCCCCATTCACATGGATCCGCGAAAACGACTTAAAAGCTGTATTATGCTGCCAGGCCAGTAGATGGTGATGTCACTTTGTAAAAAAACACTACGTGCTTATAGACTAAACACGTAATACGTATGCGCATGATGTCACCGTTTTCACAAATGTGCGTCTTTGTAGTTTCCATGGAGACAATAATGTTATTGTTTATCATCAAACTTGCACTTTGAAAAGTTTCAAAAGTTTGTGTTTTCAGGCCCCCAAAACGGCGTTGTCATGTGAATGAACGGCCAAAACACATAAAAAGTTTTCAGTTTTTAGTCGAAACTGGTGTTGTGTAAATGGCCCCTAATTTTACACAACCTATATACTTTAACATTACGAACAACGAAATTGAGCAAAATGTACATCTCTCACTCATAGCCTTGTTTTCATTTACCATCAAAATCAATATGCCGTTAAATACGGTTAAAACAAAATCGCACCACCCCAGGTCTTATGGCTAGAATATATAGTTTATTTTAAGGTGAGAAAATGGCCCTGCCGATGGCGAGTGTCATTTATTGATTTGTGGATGCTCTTGAGTTCACTGCTTGTCACATATGATGTATTTCTGTGTTCATCCTGAGTCGACCAATGGGGTCGTTATTTGAAGTGATCGGCCACAACAAGGCGAAACCTTTGGCGAAAGATGCTTAATTTATCTCGTTCGCCAGGTTCTCGAGCCTCGATTGTTTGCGATTAAACCCTATTGCGCCGATCCGTCACCATGTCAACGAGGAACCTGTAACCGGTGCCAAATGCAGGCCAGGGATATTTTCATGTGCGGGGAGTAGAAGCAGCATCCTCACATGTGATTATGTCTCATATACAAGGGCTGGCAGCAGCTGTGAAACTAGTATTAGAAGGAAGGTAGGAGGAGAAGGCAATGGAGGTGTGTGTATGTGTGCGATTGTGTGTGTGTCGGTTTAGTGGTGAGGCATTCCGTGGGTGGGCTGTTGAATCCAGCTGGATATAGTGGGCTGGAGAGCTACAGAGCCCTGGATCTCTCTCGCTCCCTCTCTCTCTCTCTGTCTTTCTGCTTTTGGTTCTCACATACACATTCACACATGCACTTAGGCATTGCTGCAGAGACCCCCTCTCCTTTCTCTTTGGGTGTAGACTTTGCTGTAGCATCACACTTGAATTGGACTTCAAAAAGCTGAGGGAGAAGTCTGTCACTTTTGGATCTGGGTGAGATGGGATACCTCTTGACGTGTCTAATTTTCCTCTTAGAAGGTCAAGAAACACAGATAGTAGAACATTTTCTGTTAGAGTTGGATCATATTGAATTAATTATCTGCTTTTCTTCTGAAGGAAAAGTGTGCCAGGGTTCTTCTGGTTCGTGGAGCCAGCAAAGACGTCAAGAACTACCGAGGACAAACGCCCTTTCAGGTACCAGAACGTGTTGGCTTGGCTACTTTTTGATAAGTGAATGAAACTATTATTTTCTGAATAAGCTTGCGCATGGAAGTTTGCTATATTTTGTTGGTTTAGCGTTGGGAAAAAATTAAGAGCGCAAAATAAACTTGCGTCTGTTTGTTGTTCTGTCGCGCAGAGTTCTTAATTAATTAGAAGGAATGTCACATGAAAGCTCAGGCATTATGTAAGTCAGCACTCAGAGAACGATGAGTGAGCGTTAGGGTAATTAATCATTTTATTATGTTTGTTTGCATGGGTTTGGTATCTTATCAGATAATTAGGAGTTAGATTTTGGAGAGGGGAAATAAAGAATGTCAAATCAAGTAGTTTTCTTAAATGTTTTAGCTGAAATAAGCCAGTGGAGTTTTTTTTTTTCCCTATAAAAATCTCTGGTTCTTGTGTTTGTTTACTTGAGGATTTTCTTTCTCAAATGTCAGATTGTGACATTCAATAGCTTGTCTGACAGCAATGGACATGATCCAAGTCTGTGGCCATGGGCTGATGACAGTGTTGCGTTTACTGTTCAGTAGCCTTCAATAATGGCTGTGACTGCAATGCCTCTAGTCATTAGTGATTTATTATAGTTAAAACTGAAGTCATTTTTGCACCAATAGTTATTATTAGAAATAAATTGAAACTGAAGTCATTTTTGTGGCAATATTTATTAGTGAGTATTATTAGAAATATGTCTTAAATCTGAAGCAATTTTGTGGCAGTACTGTGTATTATTAGAAATATAGGTATGAAGTAATATTTGTAATAGCTGGCAATAGTTATTAGTACTTATTATTAGAAATATAGTTCAAACTGAAGTAATTTTTGCACCAATAGTCATTAGTGCATATTGTGACAGACATTGGCTTGGTTTGAAATTAAGTGCCCTCTCTGATGTTTTTACAGAAACTTAATAACTCAAATATTTTCATATCTTACAAATAACATTAGAATAAAATGTATAAGGTGATTTAGAAAAGTGTATACATATTTTAACATCTACCTATGAAATTTAACATACTTTCATCTTCTTTATGAGTTGGTTAGAATTGCGTGAGAAAAATGACCAAAGACCAAATATTTACCGCCTTTTGTTGTTGTCTACAAATCAGTGCAGTTGTCAGGTAGAACTTTAATCATGACCAATCAGATTAAACGGAGACAGAATGAATAATTTAAATATTTAACACTTAAAATTTCTTAAAAATTCACTTAAAAAGTTCCAACATTCAAGTTCCAGTTTAAACATCTGTTTGAGTTATGATGCCAAAACGTTGTTTTTTTGTAACTTAACATAATACTTTATTAATGACAACATTAGAGTTTAAATTGTAGTTAATAGTGATTATTATTTGAAAATAGGTAAAACTGAAGTCATTTTTGCACCATATAGTTGCGCCAACACAAGCAGAAGGAATTTCTCTTAAATTTACACATTAATGAATTAAGCAGAAATACAAAGTTCTGTCATGAAACTCTAGATGGCACAGGCTGATAGGTCCTTTAACTACACAGCAAAATCCCCAGAGTTAAATCAGCTCTGCTCAGAGAACATATGGTCCCTCTCTACACAGAGTTAAAATAACACTGAAGCAGAGTTAAAGTTAATGAGATAATATGCTGTTTGTGGAGTTGTTTAAACAGATCTTGAGAGATTTAATGTCTTTTGTCTTCAGTTGAGTTCATCTTAGGCTGTGGCTGGAAGTCAGTTGTAGTTCTTGTGTTTCTCTTCAGTTATTCTGCTTGTTAACAGCAGGTGTTCATCACTAATGCTCAGTCATCACTTAATTAATCACTTAATTATCTCATTAACTTTAACTCTGCTTCAGTGTTACTTTAACACTATATAGTGAGGGACCATATGTACTCTGAGCAGAGTTGATTTAACTCTGGGGATTTTGCTGTGTAAACCTGCACGTAATCACATCGTTATCTATAGGGCACAGCTGATCCTATAGATTCCTGTTCCTGCTCTATCAGTAGCCAATGAGCTTGCATGCTCAACCTTCAAAATACTTGGGTTGCATTTGCCTTAGCAGTGCAGCGCGCTTTCAGAAACCCTCCACCTTCCCCAGCTCCACCTGTATCTGCTACGGGTAATTCATGTACGCTATATTGTACAGCAGCAGCATGTCTTACTTACAGCATTGTGTTGTGTATGTATTGGCAGTAGTAAGTCCTGTACTTGCTCTGCATCAGCAGCAATAACCTACAGCAGCAGCAGCGTAGCAGATCTGTTCCGCCAAGACCAAACATATCAACATTGTCATACCCATTGCCATGCCAAACACTCAGAGAGTTGTCATGACAGAACGTTTATTAATTTAGCAGAATTTATTAATTTATGAACAATTTGTCAGCTTGTGTTTCATGATGGCCAATGATTTTCAAACAGGTTTTTCAAAAACTTCATTTTCAATTGGTTGGATAGCCCCGCCCATTCCAAACAGATAGCCACGCCCATACTCACACCATTGGTTGTAGTTAATAGTGATTATTAGTTAATAGTGATTATTATTAGAAAAACAGGTAAAACTGAAGTCATTTTTGCACCATATAGTTGTGCCAACACAAGCAGGAGGAATTTTTCTTAAATTTACACATTTATCAGTTAAGCAAAATATTTACATAGAAACTTCAGCTTGTGTTTCATGGTGGCCAATGAATGTTTTCAAACAGGTTTCTCAAAAACTCCATCTTCAATTGGTTGGATAGCTCCGCCCATTCCAAACAGATAGCCACGCCCTATACTCACATCATTGGTTGAACCGCTGTTGTCTTGTGAGGCTGGTCTGAATCTTTAAGCAAACAGCAATGTTTTGATTGCACCACAGAGACACAGTGTTTACACTTTTCAGGGGAATAAAACTACAAATGATGTGTTTACAGCTCAAATAAAAGTATTTCAAGATTGATACAGGAACAATCATGATATTTAATTTACATGATTGATTTTACATTGTGATACATTATAATAGTAATATTTTAAGATCCAATCTTTTAAGTACCCCTCATCTAATACTCCATTTTTTGATTATTTTGAGTTCAGTTTCTATTAAAATGACATAATCCTAACCCATAATCGCCACCCCTCATATCACTATCATAATGAATTATTAAAGCTTCAAAGCAAATGCTGATAGAAAAATACCATGTACAGTAAACCCTTTAATAACAAACACGCCAACATCAATACTGTACTAGACCACCCACATAATGAAAGCTTAACCCTTTGAAATGCAACCTCCTTGACAGAAATAACCGTCACATTGCGTTTTTATTCATAGTTTGATTTCATAGTGCACAGACCTGTTCATCCAGCAAAAGCTTTTTACAATGTCGCATTCAGCATTTGTGGCATGTTTTTAGATTACGGTTAAAGTTTAAACACCTTTAATGCAATATCCAGTGTGGAAAAATACTTGGTTTGTACAGTACTCAAATATATGTTGTTGTTTGTGCCTCAAGGAAAACTGTGGCTTTTATTAGCAAGATGGCACATATCGCAACAGTAATCCAATGGCAAACCTCCAAAAACATTAAAATAGAACTGAGATCATTAGTTTTGCAGTCGGCTCTACAGTCAAACGCATTGAGTCAAACATTAGCAACACTTGCTGCTGCGTTTAGTTTTCATGGCTGGCCTCATTGTGCTAGTTGCTCGGTTTACAACCTCTAAAGCTTTGAACTGACCCTGCTCACTCCAAACCTGACGTAGGAGTGAAGTGTTTATGTAATGTACATATCAGCGCTCTCCTGATGCGTTGTTTAATGCGCTGTATTATTCATCTCATGCTGCTAAAATCATATTTCACGCCTCGGCGATCGCTCGATTACAACTCATTTAAGCAGCTCATGAAACTTCAGGCTCTCTTTTGGAGCGCTCCGATCCGCCTGGTTAAACAGAACTTCTCCCCGGCAAAATCGAAAGTGTGCAGAGCAAATTGTATTACCGCTATACCCTTTTACTCTGAGAACGATGACACTGGGTCCGAAAGGTTGCAGCTCTTACTTAATAATGTGTGCCTTCATATGACAGATCAGCCAAAACTGTTTGTGTGAATCGTATTGAACAGTTGAAGAAATTCCTTAACCTATTTGTTTCGATTTTAGGCCTTCACCGTGTTGATTAACTTACCTTGCTGTTGTATTTTTCTTCTAGCAGTAGCTCTAAGCTGCAGCCAAGCACCGTATTTCATTCGAAAAGGAATGCGGTTCTTCTCAAGCTCATTACGAAAATCTTAGCAACTAATTTAGTGTAATATGAATGAAGTCTGTGTTTTATCACTCTTAGGAATACAGTACTCCAAAACCCACAAGCGTAATGTGTTACTCTGCCTTGGTGCACCGTTTAAAACCCAGTTTTGTTCTCACGACCAGACTTGGTGACCAGACTGATGAGTAAATTATAGATCTTATAATAGACTGCGTAACTAGCTTTTTAAAGGGTGGTAAAATTAAAGCCATTAAATAGAAATGAACATCTGCTGAATGGGAAGTCGTGCTATTGTACAGATAGCTGTGAAGGCCCTTTTGAGGTTACATTAAGCTTTGCAGGGAATAGTTCACTAAGAAGTTAAAAAAATTTTGCCTTCAAAACCTGTATAACCTTCTTTATTGTCAAACACAAAAGGAGGCAGAATGTTCATGCTGTAGCTTTTACATTTATTGTTAAAGGATTAGTTCATTTCTGATTGAAAATTTCCTGATAATTTACTCACCCCCATGTCATCCAAGATGTTTATGTCTTTCTTTCTTCAGTCAAAAAGAAATTAAGGTTTTTGAGGAAAACATTCCAGGATTTTTCTCCATATAGTGGACTTCAGTGGGGTTCACCGTGTTGAAGGTCCAAATTGCAGTTTCAGTGCAGCTTCAAAGGGCTCTACATGATCCCAGACGAGGAATAAGCGACATCTAGCGACACGATAAAAATAAAATAAAAATGTATATACTTTTTAACCACAAATGCTTGTCTTGCACTGTTCTGTGATGCGCCACGCATTACGTTGAAAGGTCACGCGTGACGTAGGCGGAAGTACCGTGGTAGGGCGAAAATTTTTTAATTTTCTCCCCCAACTTCAAAATCGTCCGATATCGTTGTTTTACCGTTTTTTTTGTAAAGGGCGTTTGGCTTAATCTTTGCACGTTTGCTTTGTAGACACTGGATCGGTACTTCTGCTTACGTCACGTCACACATGACCTTTGTAACGTGATTATGTCATGCGTGTGGATCGCAGAGCTAGTGCAAGATGGAGCGTTTGTGGTTAAAAAGTACATACATTTTTATTTTTTTTTTAGAAAATGACGATCGTTTCGCTAGATAAGACCCTTATTCCTCGTCTGGGATCATGTAGAGCCCTTTGAAGCTGCACTGAAACTGCAATTTGGACCTTCAACCCGGTGAACCCCACTGAAGTCCACTATATGGAGAAAAATCCTGGAATGTTTTCCTCAAAAACCTTAATTTCTTTTCGACTGAAGAAAGAAAGACATGAACATCTTGGATGACATGGGGGTGAGTAAATTATCAGGAGATTTTCATTCAGAAGTGAACTAATCCTTTAAAAAGTTTATAGTCAGATATTTGGGGTACTTGGTATTATTATTATTTTCACAAAATGAATACTTTCTTTCACAAAGGACTTACTTAACTGATAAAACAATATAATCTGCATCTAGGTGTTATGTTAAAATGCCCTTTTTTTTATTCAGTTGGTCTGACTGCAAGTTTGCAGACTCAGACACTTTCAGACACAAATGTTGTTTGTTCTGTACTTGTTCTACCAGAAATTTGTTTTTTGTTTTATGCAGCCTCAACCAAAAAATGGAAAATGGATAGGAAAAATGTGATAAAGCCGGTGAATGAATCTAATACGTTATATATGTGTTTTTCTTTAAGGTGGCAATAATTGCTGGAAATTTTGAGCTTGCAGAGTTCATAAAGAATCACAAAGACGCTGATATTGGTAAGTTGGATTACTGCACCTTCCTTGATGTTTATTAAAACCACCTGATTTTTTTTCATGAATACCAGAAACCTTTCTTAGCTAGTTGCACATACAATGTAAAAAGGGACAAATAATAAAAGAGATTGTATCAATGTAAATCAGATTTTCCCCCCTAACCAGTCCCATTGGCAATAAGCAACAAAATATTATGATAATATGTGCATACTGAATTCCAATTGGAATATTTGAATACTGAATTGTGATTTTTTTTTTTTTAACTGATCGGATAGCTATCTGATTTGTTAAAATGGTTCCATTTACACTTGGCCACATAAATGTGTCTCCGCAAAATGAATATAAATTCCCTCGCTACATGCAAATTTAACAGAATTCACGTCAACGAAAGCAAGTAGTCTCACTACTTTTAATGAAGATGCTTATGTGTTGAGTGCCTGCAACTTACTTTGTTTAATTTGCGGCAGTTTGTGCGTTGGCTTGCTGAAGAGATACTCAGCTACTCATCTGCGGTGATGCGTGTTGTGGTAGCGCTGTCATATCTGGCTATAAAATGTCATATAGCCTATAACACGCTCTCACACGTTTATTATTTAACATTTTTGTGAGGAGCAAAATTGACATGGTTACATGGTTTCAACAATCAGATGCATTTACACTTGTCCAGTTTCGTTTGGAATGCATCTCAAACCACTAAGTGTTTTAAGTGATTTAGATTAAAATCCATCTGTAGAAAGCATTTTGAACGGCATTTACACCTGGTCTTTTCACGGTCGGATAGCTATCCAGGCAGAGAAAATGCATGAAGTGACCAGGTGTAAACAGGCCCTTTGAATGCTTAAAGGGATAGTTCACTTCATTTACTCACCCTCAAGTTGTTCCAAACCTGTATGAGTTTGTTTCTTCTGATGAACACAAAAGAAGATATTTTAAAGAATGTTGGTAACCAGAAAGTTGACTGCACCCATTGACTTCCATAGTTGGAAAAAAAAATACTATGGTAGTCAATGGGTGCTGTCAACTGTATGGTTACCAACATTCTTTAAAATATCTTCTTTTGTGTTCAACAGAAGAAATAAACTCATACAGGTTTGGAACAACTTGAGGGTGAGTAAATGATGACAGAATTTTCATTTTTGGGTGAACTAACCCTTTAAAGTTGACATATTATGCCCCATTTCAAAAGATGTAATATAAGTCTCTGGTGTCCCCAGAATGTGTCTGTGAAGTTTCAGCTCAAAATACCCCACAGATTATTTATTATATCTTGTCAAATTTGCTCCTATTTGGGTGTGAGCAAAAACACGTTTTTGTGCGTGTCCCTTTAAATGCAAATGAGCTGCTGCTCCCGGCCTCCTTTCCAGAAGAGGGCGGAGCTTTAACAGCTCACGCTTCAGATACTCAACAACAACAAAGCTAGAGAATCTCACGCAGCCAAAATACTGATTGTCAGTAACCGTGTTCAGCCTTACATTGTTCAAACCGGAGTCAGACACTGATGGAGAGACTCAGGAAGAAGTTACAACTTTTAGAATGCAACTGGACATTTAGTGGATAAATTTATGTAGTTGCTGTGGAGTTGATTCAACTCGTAGACTAGCATGTGCCGTCATGTTAATCATTTGTGCAAATCCAGCATTGAATTGACCCTTGAATTGTTTGGCCATGGCGTTAGAACTAGTACACCGTTGTCGCTTGCGAAAACAAAATGGCGGTGCTGTGGGTAGAAACGTGCAGATTAAGGGGCGGTAATATTATAATAAGATCCCCTTCCTACGTCACTAGGGAAGCGAAATCTGAACATCTCTTTTTTTCACATGCTTGCAGAGAAAGGCTTACCAAAACAAAGTTATTTGGTTGTCCTTTTTCACATTTTCTGGATTGGTAGATGCACCGGAGACCCGATTATAGCATACGGAAAAAGTCCGATTTTCATGATATGTCCCCTTTAACACTCTATCAGTGTAAGCCAAATGCCAATAGTAGTTTATAGAACAAATATAGACCTGAAATTATATACAAAACAAAGTTTGATTCAATACAGTGCTGCCTTGCACTACAGATGTTCTGTGGCTGTGATTGTGTTGTGTCATGCAGCATTTTAGCTTTAAATTTGCATGGATAAATTATATATCGCTGTTAGGTCACAGTGTTATGAACACCTCTAAAGTCTTGATTATATTGAAAATGAGCATGCCCAAATAATTTAATTAATTTAAAATGCTATTCCTCTGCAAAATGCCCAAGAGAGTATCATATTTATTAAGGTGTATGACATGATCCAGTTGTCAGGCAGGCAGCTGATGCTGCAGGTGCAAAACTTGTACTATGTGCTAAAGGCTAACATAAGCTAAAATGGGCTTCCTCTATTGTTGCTAGTGAGACAAGAGACGTCATCTCAAGCGGCTCCCGTAATTATGCAGTGTTATAATGCTGGGCCTCAGCAATTTGTGCCTCTAGGGCTCCTGAAGTGGTTTACTTTAACTTATAATTGTGCTTCTGAACCTTAAGTGAACATACAAGGTCTATTTATTGTATTTGGGGTCATTCAAAGTTATTTTGCGTATGAGCAAAATGAGTTTTCATACAGTAACTATGCATATATATATTGTGTGTGAGTGTGTGTATATCTTCCTATAAAGTCTTACTCTATATGGTAAAGAAAAAAGTAATGATTATGCATATCCGTCAGAATATTTTGGACATAAATAGATGACAAATGATTTTTTTTTTTTTTTTACCTCGCATGGCACTCTCTACTCCCACAGCTCTAACATGTGTAGCAGATGTCAGTGTTAATTTACCAAAAGTAAAATGCATCCGTATATTTTTCTGACACTCTCAGCCACACTCTGAGGAATCCAGTGATTGAATGTGCTCGTTTCAATTAACGGACCGCATAATCATCTGCCTCATTAAAGGCAGGGAAGGCACAACAGATTTAATTAATCATTAGACATCATTAAACGAAAGGATTTGGATAAAATGAAGTCTGCTCTGGGTAAATCAGACTTTGAAGGACTTCACATGCCACGGATATGTCCGTGTATAATGTAGAGTGGAGATAACATGACATAAATAACTCATTTACATATTAATTATTCATAACAGGCATTTTGCATGTACATTTTCACCAAATTCCACATTTAACATGTGATTGATGTGCATTGTGCTTTATAAATTATGATATTTGTGACATATGTTTGCCCCTGAAGGTTGTGTGCACATTGTCGTTGCACCCTATAGATGGTTTCATGTGCCGAACCCAAGCATTCATCTAGAGAGAGCGTTACTCAGTGGGGCTGACCTACATAAGCTACAGACCTTACAGGAAGAGGAGACTCATCCATATACACGAACACACACACTTGCGCACCAGCAGAATTCCTACTATTTCCTGTACTGAATTTAGGCCATTATCAAGCTACGCTTTTTTTTCTGATCGGAATTGTCACGTTCAAGTTTTTTGTCACATTTGTCCTGGTTTTTCCGACCTGCAATGCTAATCTTCGTCTCACCGACTTGACATAAAATTGTTAACCTGCTTCTTGAGTGACATTGAGTGACTTTGATTGCTTTGTCAGTTCATTTTCCCTCTATATTGATGTAAAATAGAAATGTGGGATAATGATTCTGGGACTACATTCTAAAAAAAAATAAAGGTTCTTTATTGGTGTCAGTGGTTCCATAAAGAACCTTTAACATTCATAGAACCTTTCCATTGCACAAAAGGTTCTTTATAGTGGAATATGGTTTTTCAGATTATTAAAATGTTCTTTACATTAAGAAAAAATGGTTCTTTTGATAACTGTTCACTTAAAGGTTCTTTAGGGTGGTGTTGTCAAAAGTACTGACTTCGATACCAAGTTGGTACTGAAATTTAAAAAAAAGTGATGCTTTGAACGCTGTTGAGCGGATTCGTAAACACCTCTGATTGGCCATTGTGTTCACGCACTCAACAGATATGTCTGTGATTGGCTACAATGATCAACGCTTCAAAAACATGTTGTAAATAGACATCAACGACGCTCTTCACCGAGCGCTTACACAGATAAACGCGCTCCAAAAGGCTTTCAAACACTTCTGCGTGCTTTCAAACGCTCCAGTGCGTTGATCATTGGAGCCAATCACATACATATCTGATGAGCGCGTGAACACAATGGCCAATCAGAGGTGTTTACGAATTCGCTCAACAGTGCTCAAAGCGTCACATTTTTAAAATGTTTCAGTATCGACTTGGTATCGAAGTCGGTACTTTTGACAACTCTACTTTGGGGAACCCAAAATGGATCTTATAGCATTGCTGTGAAAACCTCCTTTTGGAGCCTTTATTTTTAATAGTGTAGCTATTCGGAGAATAGCACTGACCTGAAGTGTAGATGTAGCATTATGCATTTTCTTTGCTACAGCTGTCAGGTTTTCCTTATACCTTTGGGTAACAGCTCTGACATAAACACAGAGATTCCATCAGCGGAATATGGGAATCAGCAGGCTTCTGGATGTTTCAATCTGAGGCGAACGGAACCTTTGACGGAATGAACTGGCTGGCCAGCTGTGCGCTGATATTGTTTTTATAAGGTTTTGATTGAACAATCTTCAATAGTTGCACAGTTTGCCGTTGTGTCTAATGCGTCACTCAGGGAGGAAACAGGAACGGCTTGTTATTTTCATGCGCATAGTAGCAGGGGATCCTGTAATTATGTGTCACATGTTAGACCACAGCAGAGGGCACAGTGTTGGAGCTTTGATCTTCACAAATTCAAACCATTCGAGAGAGAAACCGTTCAAACAAATTCAAACCATTCCCAAAACCTACCGAAATCCATTGGGTTTTGTTTGTTTATGTGCGCCAGCCACCATGCCTGTATGTTTAAAACAAGCACTGTAGTTATGTATGTAAATGTACATCCCATTTAATGCCACCCGTTGGTTGCCATGGTTCCCAAATCCGCACAATAATTGGCTTAAGGGATGTGAGTTTGCCTTGTGCGCACTTGTCGCGGTTGAGAAGCCAAGGAGGTCTTGGAGCCTGACTTATTATCGACTTACTTGGTAAAGCATTTGAAGTGGCGCAGATTTCAAAGAGCACTCGAATATTGTGTGAATTATGGGAAGGTATGCATGCACACATGCAAACGTACACACACGCAGGCTCATATTGCATTCTGCCAGTCTATATTAGATATTGGGGCCGCTGGGAAATATAACACACCATCTTGAGTTTTAATCATGGTTTATAAACAAGACCAAATTCAAAGCATGACAGAGTGATGGATTTCAGTTCACCACCCAAGTTCAAACCTGCGCCAGCTTCGATCGCATAGGTTGAGCTCTTTAGTTTGAGGTACACTTTCAAGTGCGATATAATGACTATTGATTTAATGAGACAGTGGATACCAGCTGCGCTGGCCGGCCCCTCGGAGCCCTGCGGAATTGTTTGTTACGTATAAGAGTCCTTAATTGGGTGAAAATGTCTATTCATCTTTAGCTCCATTCTGAATGTGCGGAGGATTTAGAAATTGCTGACACATATGAAAGGATGTTTTCTTTATCAGGAAAGATTAATCAAAGCAACTGAAGCAAGGGCGATCGGCACTTTTCGGGGTTTGTTAATGGCGTGAACAAAGAGAAGAAGAACGAGAAGAAAGCAAAAAGAAAGGGGAGGCCGTCCGCAGAGAGTTAACTCACAGGGTTTGCGTTGGGTTGCTTTAAAGTGGAGCTTGTTTTATTTTGAATCATGGCCATATCACAACTGCTCCCTGGAAGCACATTTACAGCTCCCCCTGGGAACTAGTTTCGAACGATTTTGCCGTGTTATTACTTGTGTATGAGTTGAGTTAGATATAAGAAGCTGTCAGTTTGTTCATTTTGCTGGCTCATTAGAGCACAGAGATGGAATTTAGATTTCTAATGAAGCACAAAAGATGTTGGATTTACTGTTCCACTCTGTCCATACCTGCATCCCTACAAGTTGTCTAATAAGCAGTATATATTGGGAGTTAAACAGTGGAGTCCAAAAGTCTGTGACCATATTGAAAATTTGGGATTTTGAACATGGAAATGAACATTATCCCCCGGTTTCACAGACTAACATGCATGTTTGAGTTGTTTTAACTGAAAGCAACTTGCATTATCTTAAAATATGTCAGCACCATTGTTTTGTCTCAAGATGCACACCAGTAATGTTTTTTTTTTCTTTTTTCTAAGGCACATTTAAAAAAGCTACTTAAATGTCCTAATTAAACTAAGGCCTAATCCTGGCTTAATCTAAGCCTTGTTTGTGAAACCAGGCCTAAAAGTTATGAGGTAAAATGATAATTCTGCACTTTATTTAGGTCAGTAATCAAATTTAATTTTAATTATTTAATTATTTTAATTGTTTTTATTATTTCTGCTTTTTGATGTAATAATAATAAAAATTAAACATTTTATTAAATTATGTAAACAATAAGTAAGTTAGTTTTCCAATGAACACACAGTATGAAATGGCATTTTTGAGTGATATTCTTTGGAAATGTACCAAATGGCAGTGATTAAATCCGATATTGAAGAATCGATTACCGATTGTGTACAAAAGTTTGAATATCAGTAGCAAATATCTGTCAAACAGTGTTATTTATATAATATTGTAGTATTTATTAATATTTTGAATTAACTTTTTATATGTTCAGTTTTGAGTTTAATTATAGTTTGTTTTAGTCAGTTATGTGTTTTTGTTTTAACTTTTTGTTTTTGTTTTAGTACTTTTAGTACTTTTTACAACTTTTTTCTCATTTTCTTTTGAAGTTTTGTGAGTTTAAGTTTTCAGCTAATATTTATATTTTATTTTATTTCAGATTTATTTCAATTAATGAAAAAAAAAAAGAATCGTTTTGGTTAACGATAACAATAACTATAATTATCAGTAAACTAAACGAATTTGTGACATTCACCACAAATTTGAAGTTCATGTCAGCTTGATACAGCTGTCATTAAACCAAATTTTGAAGTTCATGTTAATTTTTAAATTCAACTTTTATGCTCTATTTTTTCATTACAATGTAATGCAAAATAAGGATTTTGATATGATAAGGATTTTCACTAGCAGTCTCAGACTTTGGGATCTCACTTCATATCCATTGGGATCAACTCCATATCCATCTATATGCTGATGACATCATACCCTAACACAGATTCCTTGTTTCCTCAAAGATCTTTTTTCATCTCATTCCAAAAAATGGGAGGGGGGATAAAAAGAGAGAGAGCGAGAGAGAGGCAATTGTGAATTTCTAGTGTGAAAGGAAGGACAGCCCACATACATGGGAAACGGGAGAATTCACAACCCGACAACTTGCACTGACTAATTTAGACATCCATCCCTGAGTTGCTTAGCAACACTCGGGAGCTTGATTCCCATACAGCTGTTTTGGTTAGCCGACAAGGGTTAAAATCCCTAATCAATAACATCTCTTCGGCGCAAGTTAATTCAAACATCTTGATTGCGCCGTTCGGTGGGCGGTCGCCAGCGATTTTTAAAAACACTTCTGATGGTATCGCGAGCCACTGATGGGCTGAACTTGAAGGATTTTTGGCGATTGTGTTTATCCCAGTACTTTGTCTCATAATGGTGGTGTTTTGAATCAAATTATCCCAGCATGGTCCTGTCAACCAGCTGATTCAACAGCACACTCCAATCAGACTTCTGCCTTGTCTACCTAGAGGAATCCAGATGGGGGAGGCTTCAACTGATAGTACAGTGAATGATTTGGTGAGGGGAAAGAGTGATGAGGAGAGAGAGAAAGGGGGGTGGGACGAAACGGAAAGAAACGGAGCCCAAGCGAGAGAGTTAGTGTGTACGTATGTGTGTCAGCGAGAGAGAGAGAGAGGGTACTGAGCGAAGAAACGTGCGAGGCTTGTGCACTCTGCCGTTTCCTCTCGCAGTCACAGACGGCATCATGTGGAGCGGGCACTGTCATCACAGTGCTTGCCTTCTCCGTAACCCTCTCCGTTGTGCTTCACTGACCGAGGAACCCCAGTCCAGGAGAACCTGACCTTCTGTTTCCAAGTTCCTCAAGGCGAAACGGACATTTCAAGGGAGTTATTGAGCAATAAACTCAGAGGAGATATGAAGTCTATACTGAATGCCTTCAAGAAAGAAGGTAAGAGGTGATCTTTTGGGATTTTGAGGGTCTAGAGTAGGGGTCTCCTGACCTTTGGTGACTTCTGTTCCATGGGATTCTTGCTTAAAACTCTAGCCGTAGAGCTACAAGGTCTTCAGACTTTTCTTAGGTGAGGAAAAAGTGTGTTTGAGCTCTGTTCATATATGTTATGACAGATTACAAAAATGAAACGAAAGTTGAAGACGAGTGAATTATTCTGAAGTGGAAAGAACATCACTGTGACTGTGAGAGAGTCATTTCTGTCTTCAAGGAATTCAATCAACTTCACGCTGAGAAATTTTAACACTGGATTTTCCTTCCTGAAGTTCCTCAACATGTTTGTTATACCTTTCCTACAGTTTGGTTTAGTGGAATTGGTACATTTTATAATTAGAATGCTGCAATTGGAATGTTGCCACTTTGATTTCACTTGTTTGAAGGAAATGACTGTTTCATCAGCGTTCCAAAACCAGCGTGTTCCGGCAGCCAATGTGCTTGTGATGTCATCGGCTTCAGTTGGTGGCAGAAAAACCCTGTTTGTTGTGCTCTCTGGGGCTGCCCATATAAAACATCTAGTTTCTTTTTGTGACATTATCAATGCTGGTTTCTGTTTATTGGCAAGTTTCATGTGTCATCACCTGCCACATCAGCGGGGGGCTGGGTGGATTTCTTCACGGCTTGTGGGGGTTGGGTTTGAACATTAGTGTCGTAATGATCCCTCTACAGTAGCCTTTTAAATAATGAACGGGAGCATATGTACCTCTGAGACTCCAATGAAAACCTTCCATGACAGCAAAGGTGATCTAACGCTCAAAGTTGCCATTACGTCAGCACATTAATGAACAGGGGAGTCTGTGTGTTTAGCGGCGTAATTCTCCTCTATGCTTCTCCTGGGTTCTTTTTCAGAATATATTTATAGCGTTTGTCTCACCCAGCCAGTGATATCTAGTTCATGCGTGAACTGTGTCTTTCAGCGGCCTAGTGTTTCCGAGAATCAAGCTTCTTTGGATAAACATCTTCCTGGACCACCTTTAACATGGCAGCGGATAAATAAATATAGGCATTTATCATGCATACAGCACAAACGGAGAACTCAAGGGAATATCCTAGACCCGAGAAGGGGGGTGTTGTAGAGATAAGGCTTCATCTGGTCCTGAAATTTGTGTATATCACCTTGGAACCACAGAAGTTGGCTGCTGTGGGTGTATGTCTCTGGAGACATTGTGATCAGCATATTCGTGTTGTTCAAGAAACCAAAAACACGTTGTTTACTCTATTAAAGGAATATTAAGCTGTAACTTTGATTTCCGCAAGAAATGTATTTGACTCATCTCTCAGTTTGGAAGAAAAAAAGAGATGCAAACAGTAAAGCTTCTACAAAGTCAATGGGGCGATGTAGCTGAAGTGTGTAGTTCTTGCACCACTAGCTACACCAAACTGAGCTGCAAAAAAGATTGTTTTCAGACCACATGCACACAGTGTTTTGAGGTTTGAGACTTAGCTACAAATAGCTTAGTCTTTGCATATTATCCTTAGATATGAGAAAGTACACTACTGTTCAAAAGTTTAGGGTCAGCAAGATTTTTGTTTTTGAGAAATAATACTTTTATTCAGCAAGGATGTATTACATTTATTAAAAGTGACAATAAAGTTAAAAAATAATGTTTGTACTTCAAGTAAATGATGTTCTTTTGAAGTTTCTGTCCATAAATTAATCCAGAAAAAATGTATCACACTTTCCAGAAAATTATCAAGTAGCACAACTGTTTTCAACATTGATGATAATAATAATAAATGTTTCTTGATCACCATTAGAATGATTTCTGACACCAAAAATTGATATCTCTGTTTACATGGTGCAGACTTCACCCAGAGGAATACATTAGTAAATGATAAAATCCATTGACCTAGAAAAGTAAGCCTACTTCAAAAAAAGTGATTTACTATTTTTACATATTAACTAACTAATAACGATTTTTGAAAGAAACACTACTGAATATATCAGTATTACTGTCCCCAATGCTTCCAGTCTGCAAATATGTATTTTGTGTGTTGTTGTTTATAGATTGCAGTTAAATGTTTACAGCATTTATTAACTTTGGTTAAAGTTAATATATCAATACAGTTTAAAAAAAAAAAAAAAAAATCATATTCTTTCATAATACAGCAAATATTGTTATTTTATGCAACTTGAAATTTTAAAATGTATTAATATATGAAGAAATTAACCCTTAATGATACATACTGGGAAAGTATTTTCCCAGTAAAAAAAAGTTTATTGATCGTTCACGTTAGCTGTTGCATTAGTTAAAAAAATGTTAAATGATTAGTAATCTTTAAAATGAAAATTACCCCAAGATTTACACACCCTCAAGCTATACTAGGTGTATATGACTTTCTTCTTTCTGATGAACACATATTAATATTGATATGATATTAATAAATATCCTGACGCGTCCAGGCTTTATAATGGCAGTGAACGGGACCAACGTGTTTGAAGCTGACGAAAGTGCATCCATCCATCATAAACATATTCCAAACGACTCCGGGGCGTTAATAAAGGCCTTCTGAAGCAAAGCGATGTGTTTGTGTAAGAAAACTATCCATATTTAACACGTTATAAAGTAAAATATCTAGCTTCTGCCAGACTGTCTTCCGTATTCAACTTACAAAGAAAGTTGCAACGTCAGTTACGCTTTTTTCATAAGGCCTTTATTAACCCCCCGGAGCCGCGTGGAATACGTTTATGATGGATGGATGTGGATGGAAGCACTTTCTTCAGCTAATACTCGTTGATCCCGTTCACTGCCATTATAAAGCTTGGACGCGTCAGGATATTTATTAATATAACTCCGATTGTGTTCATCAGAAAGAAGAAAGTCATATACACCTAGGATGGCTTGAGAATAAATCATGGGAGAATTTTCATTTTAAAGTGAACTAATCCTTAAACGTGTTGAACCTTATTGTAAACTATTAACAAATTTATTGAGCACACTTAACCAGGAATGTTACTTTAACTAGAATTTGACCTTGTATTTAGTTGTGCAATAATGTCTTGATTTGAGTTCTGACAGCTCACAAAATAAATTGAACAGCAGCAAATTTATTCATTATTCAATAAATGAGCATCAAACTGGGTGATTATGAACTTGATGAGAAGACAGCGTTTGGTCTTTTGATGTGACAAAGTTTTTTATATGAGTAAGAAGCCGAAGCGCAGTCTAGCAGCTTGTACTTGAACACTCGTTACAGTGCTCTAATTATTTCCACTTACAATGGAATGAAGGACACCTAAAAAAGCTGAACTACTTTGATGCTTGCGGAGTACTTGAAAGTCCACTTCACACTTTGAATAAACAGTCGTTTCTGTTCTTTTTCTTTAATCACTCTCTTTCTTTCTGTCTCTCTCCCAGTGCCTTTCCGGGAGGCTCCGGCAGGCACGGGTCGGAGCAGGCCGCTGCAGCAAACGCCGGCGCAGCACCAGGGTAGGAGCACTCTTGCCGCCCCACGCGTGCTGCTCCGCTCCAACAGCGACAACAACCTGAACGTCAACAAGCTACCGCTGGACCGCTCTCGCTCGCCCTCTCCTGTCGCCTCCCCCCTGCGCAGCCTCTTGCCCCGCCACCCCCAGCAGATGCAGAACAGCCCCAATGGCACGGTGAAGACCATGGCCCGGGGGGGACGCTCTGCCCGAAGCCGTTCCCCTTCCCTGGGCCGACTGGGGGAGGGAGATGCCCGGAGACAGACCCCGCAGCGCCACAGCAGGTCAGTGGCCATCCCAGAAGCGAGCAATAGGACTGATTTTTGAGGACAACTGTCAACATGCCCATGTCTGACTGTGTGTCCACTTTTGTGTGGGTCCCTCATGTCTGGGCTAGAGTGTGTGTCCCTTTCTGTGAGGACAAAGTTTTTTTTAACTATTGCCACCAGAGGCCCTATTTATGGCAAATCTGTGTTGTTTTTATAAGGCCATGTGTGAATGCAAATAGGTCAGATGTTGGGAATTCGTGTTTGGGAAGTGGACTGGACTGAAGAGATTTTCATAAAATGTACTTTTTGGAGTCTTTAGGACATTAGATCAGTATGGAAGCTTGTTTCTGCTATGGAGTAAAAAAAAGTAATTGCGACTTTTTTTCTCACAATTGTGAGTCTGTATCTCACAATCCTGTAGTTTATATCTCACAATCCTTTTTTTCTCAGAATTCTTGAGTCTTGCAATTTCGACTTGCTTTCTCTTGGAATTCTGAGTTTACATCTTGAAAAAATTTTGTACATTTTTTTTTATTTTTATTTTTTGGTTTCCGCCATGGAGTAAAAAATAAAAAAGGTAACTGTGGCTTTTTATCTCACAATTATGAGAAAAAAGTCCAAATTGTGAGATTGTATTTTTATACTTTACAACTACAATTAGACCTAGAACTTATTTTACCTTATTACCCTATTTCTTTATTTCCTGAAATTCCTTTTAATCCTTTAATTATTTAACAAATTTAAATAACACACACCACCCGTAGCAAAAAAATGGGCTCGAAATTACAAGTACAGCTTGTTGTTCTAAACTTGTATGACTTTCTTTCTTGTGTGAAACACATATAAGATATTCTGAAGAATGATTAAACTGTGTTAACAGTTAAAAAAACATTGGACTCCACTGACTTTAAAGGGTTAGTTCACCCAAAAAATGAAATTTCTGTCATTAATTACTCACCCTCAGGTCGTTCTAAACCCGTAAGACCTTTGTTCATCTTCGGAACACAAATTAAGATATTTTTGATCTGAATCTGAGAGGAATATGACTCGTCCATTGACAGCAATATAATCAACACTTTCAAGGTCCAGAAAGTTACTAAAGACATCGTTAAAACAGTCGATGTGACTGCAGTGGTCCAACCTTAATTTTATGAAGCGACAAGAATACTTTTTGTGTGCAAAAACAAAACAAAAATAACGACTTTATTCAATAATTTTTCGATGGTTTTAAGCAGTCGACATTCTGATGTAGAGTCTGGGAGCACTGAACGTAAAAAGCATATGAGAATGACACAGAAGAGAAGATATTGTTGAATAAAGTCGTTATTTTGTTTTGTTTTTGCGCACATTATTCTCGTTGCTTCATAAAATTAAGGTTGAACCACTGCAGTCACATGAACTGTTTTAAATACGTCTTTAGTAGCTTTCTGGACCTTGAAAGTGTTGATTATATTGCTGTCTATGGAGGAGTCATATACCTCTCGGATTTCATCAAAAATATCTTAATTTGTGTTCCGAAGATGAACGAAGGTCTTATGGGTGTAGAACGACATGAGAGTGAGTAATTAATGACATAATTTTCATTTTTGGGTGAACTAACCCTATAATGGTATGGACCAAAATACCATGTTTTATGTTATGAATGAAAAAGAAATTCTTACAGGTTTGGGATTAGATGATGATGAGCTAATGATGAATTTAAATTTTGGGTGAATTATTGCTTTAAATGTTTTATTACAGAGTTAGATCCACTCATCATATACTGGGATGTACTGTAGTTTAGCAGGAGGTAAAACAAATCCCATAATTATACATTCATTGGGGAATCCAACAAAAAAATATCCTATTGAGTGAATATTTAAAGAAAGAAGAAAATGTAAACGTTGTTCAGTGTTTTTTTTTTTTTTTTTTTTAAATGAACAATCCTTCCCTTGGCGACTTATTGAATAATGAATAAACTATAAATTTTTAAAGTGCATTGTATTTAAGATAAAAGGATATTTTGAAACCTCCTAAAGTTTCTTTTACATAAGTATGACATTTATATAAGTTTGAAAAGGGTAAATCTTAAAAATAATACATATTGAACAATATTTGAAATTAGTTTGCATGCACCAATGAGTTTTTATAAAAGTAAAGGGATAGTTCACCCAAAATTAAATTCACACAAAGCTATTGTATGGCTTCAAAACACTTGGTATGGACTATTTTATGCTACATTTTAACATTATAAATATTCCTTTTTGAAACTTGAAAGCTTCCATTTAATGTAATTGTGATAAAAAGAGCAACTGGACCATTCTTCAAAATTTCTCCAAGTTTGTTCCACAAAAGAAAAAGTCATACAGGTTTGGAACTACATGCGGGAATAAACGATGCCATAATTTCAATTGCAGCATTAAAAAACTATTACTGTACCTTGTGATGAAAGACTATCTGGTGCATCTGTGTGTGATGGTACCTATGAAACCCATGAGGTTTGCTTATGGCCTTGAAAAGAGACAGTGACAAATATTTGGACATCTGTCAGTAAAATAACCCGATCAGCCAGGGTTTGGTTGCATTTGCGATGCGACATGCACCTGATCCAGGATGGGATTGGACAGATGCCCAGGCTGTTGTTTTTTTTAGCTTTGTGACTTTAGGTGCAGCAGCGCATAATACAAAGGTGCAATATGGAGACTTGGCAAACAATTAGGCCACAGAGAGAGGCAAGAATCTG